>CM059287.1:7003503-7041003 GCA_030347295.1 Setipinna tenuifilis | reverse complement strand
GCTTACGCACACGCACACACACACACACACATGCGCACACACACACACACACACACGCACACACACACACACACACACACACACACACACACACACACACACTTGTCCATAAAAGCTCATGAGAGTGGAGATTCACACACAGGCTCCTCAGTCTCCTCAGAGTGGCCCTGTGACTCAACATTTTTGGCATATTTGTGTGGCAGAAGGGTCTCTATGACTCTCCCTCCATCCCTCCCTCCCTTCCTCTACCTCCCTCTCTCTCCCTCTCTTTCTCCCTCTCCCCCCTTCTCTCTCTCCCTCCGTCCGTCCCTCCCTTCCTCTCCCTCCCTCCCTCTACCTCCCTCTCTCTCTGTTGCTCTCTTTTTCCCTCTCCCCCCTTCCGTCGCCCCCCTACCTCTCTCTCTCGCTCACTCTTTCTCGCTCTCTTTTTCCCTGCCCCCCCCTCTTTCTTTCCCTCTTTCTCCCTCTCTTCCTCCCTGACTCTCTCTCTTCTTGTCACTTATTAATTGCTGTGGCCTCTGTCTCTTTCTCTCTCTCCCTGTCCCTCTTTACCTCCCTCTCTCTCTCTCTCTCTCTCTGTCCTTGTCACTTATTTTGGCCTCTCTCTCTCTGCCTCTCCCTCCCTCCCCCTCTCCATCTTCTTGTCACCTATTCATTGCTGTGGTCTCTCTCTCTCTCTCTCTCTCTCTCCCTCTCTTCTTCCCTCTCTCTCTCTCCCCCTCTCTCTTTGTCACTTATTCATCGCTGTGGTCTCTCTCTCTCTCTCCCTCTCTTCCTCTCTCTCTCTCCCCCTCTCTTCTTGTCACATATTCATTGCTGTGGCCTCTCCCTCTCCCCATACTATATGTCTTTCTCTCTCTCTCTCTCTCTCTCTCTCTCTCTCTCTCTGTCTCTCTCTGCTCTCTCTCTCTCTCTCAGTTCAGTTCAGTTCAATAGCTTTATTGGCATGAATGTGTATACAATATTGCCAAAGCAATTATCAAGTACTGATAACAATAGTAATAAGTAAAAAAAAAAAAACAGAATAGTAAAGAAATAAGAAAAGAAACCTTTGCCATTTACCAATGTAAATTATAGTAATAATAACAATAATAATCATCTAAAACAATTCCTTAAGTAAAAGAAGAATCAAGGAAAGTAATAATAATAATAATAATTAATGATAAGAGGGGAAAAAAGGAAGAAAAAACAAAAGAAAGAAACAATTAATAAGCATAGTTAATAGTCATGTGGACTGTTCTCTTAAAATGTGGCAGGACTCTAGGTATTCAGCAGCTAATTTGGTGACGTTATCTGTTTCCCCCAAGAGGACTGATATTTTTTGGTCATTGTCCAAATTTATAAATTCAGGGAGAATTTCTTTTATTTTTTTGTAGTAAGATTCTCTAATTTGATCGTATTTTGTGCACTTAGTAAGGAAATGTCCTTCATCTTCTATCTCTCCAGTATTACAGTGTTGGCATATCCTGTGTTCTCGACACACCCAGCTTTGCCTGTGTCTTCCTTTCTCTATGGCAAGGTTATGATCACTAAGCCTGTATTTACTTAATAATTTTCTTTGGTGATAGTTTTTAATTTGAGTTAAATATGGTGCCAAATTATACTCTTTTCTGATTACTTTGTAACAATTTAATTTACTTATTAGTTTAATTTTTTCTTTCCAATCATTCACATAATGTTCTTTAGATACTTTTTCCAAATGTTTTAATTTTGTCACGATACTTAGGTCAGTGTTGTTGAGATTGAATTTTTGAGTGATGTGACTTAGGGGTTCCCTCTCAGGATGACTGTTCCTTAGCTGGGCAGCAGTGTGGTGGTACCGCTCAGGGTTGCTTGTCTGCAGGTGATGCCAGAATTTTGCTGCTCTTTTTTCGATGTCAATAAGTAGGGGATACCTTCCCAGCTCTGCCCTGCAAGCTAAGTTGGGGGAACTTCTGTTTACCCCCAAAATGCCTTTGCAAAATTCCAAGTGGAATATCTCAGGCAGGCTTTTGTCCCATGCGTCAAATTTTTGTATGTATTTTGGGCCCCAAATTTCACTCCCATATAACAATATTGGTTTTATTAATGTATCAAAAATCTTCAGCCACATTTTTAGTGGGGGATTAAATTGAAATAGTGTTTTTTTGAGCATGTAAAAAGTTTTCCTTGATTTTTCTGTCAGGTTTTTGACAGCACTATGAAATTGTCCTGTTGAGGATACGACAAGTCCTAAGTAGCAGTATTCATTAACTTCCTCCAGTATGTGGTTGCCAATAGTAAAGTTATATTTGTTGTTTTTGTTAGAGTGTTTCTTTTGGAATACCATGATTTTACTCTTTGCCATATTAATTGGAAGGGCCCATGTTTCACTGTATTTATTAAGGATATTAAGGCTTTCTTGCAGCCCTTCAGCACTTGGGGAGACTAGAAGTAAATCATCTGCAAATAACAGACATTTGATGACTTTATTCAAAAGTTTAAGCCCTGGAGATGGGGATTGTTCTATTTTATCAGCTAATTCGTTAATATATATATTAAATAATGTTGGGCTTAAGCAACAGCCTTGTCTCACCCCTTTTGTGTGACTGAAATAATCCGTTCTTTTGTTGTTAATTTTTATACAGCATCTGTTATTTGTATACATGTCTCTAATTATGTCGTATGTTTTGCCACCAATATTATATTCTAAAAGTTTTAGAAAGAGTCCCTCATGCCAAACCGAATCAAATGCTTTGCTGAAATCAATGAAACAGGCAAATATTTTTCCTTTTTTTATTTTTTGTACATGTTCATCTATAAGTGTGTTTAAAGTATATATGTGATCAGTAGTTCTATTATTTTTGAGAAGCCAATTTGTGAGGAATTTAAAATGTTATTGTGTTGTAAAAAATGTGCTATTCTATTATTCAAAATACCACAAAATAATTTCCCAAGGTTGCTACTTTGTGAGATGCCTCTGTAATTGTTCGGATTTAACTTATCTCCATGTTTATATATTGGTGTAATTTGATTGATTTTCCATTGATCTGGAAAGTGGCCAGTTGATAGTATCAAATTGAATAATTTCAGGATAGCTTCCCTAAGTTTAGGGGTGCTGTGTTTTAGCATTTCATTATAAATGCCATCAATTCCACATGATTTTTGGTTTTTGAGGGATTTTAATCTAGTGTTCAGTTCATGTAAAGTTATAATTGAGTCCAATTCATTTAATTGATCTTTTTTCGTATGTTCAAGCTTTTTCAATTTGGAATATAAGGGTGTTTGTTCAGTAGTTAAGTCTACTTTCTTGAGTAAGCTTTCAAAATGTTTGCTCCACGTTTTGCCATCAACTAACGGGATAACATTTTCTTTTTTTGTTTTATGAAGTGTTTTCCAGAGGTCCCAAAAGGCGTTTTGGTCTAGGGCATCATCTATTTTTTTAAGCTGATTATTGACATAGTCAGCTTTTTTGTGTCTCAGAAGTGATTTGTAATTGTGATGGATAAGATGGTATTGTGATCGGATTTCTGGACTTCCGGGTTCTCTGTGTTTTTTGTTTGACCAAAATCTCAATTCTTTTCTTAGTGTTTCGCAGTCTTTGTCGAACCATTTGTTTTGGTTTGCATTTGATCTTCTTTTTCTACTAGTGTCCTTGTATTTACAACAGATTAAGGATCTTTTGGCAGCTGTTGAAAATATTGCTGTTATTTTTTTAGTGGCCAAGTTGATGTTTTCTGTATTGTTATTGAATTTGGTGAACAGGAAGGAATATATCATGTTTTCCACTTCAATTGAATTTAGTTCAGATTTATAATGTTCCTGCCGGTCATGTTTCCATTTGTATGTTACTGGGAGTGGGTACAATGCTGATGTAGGTTTTTGGTTTTCTACATTGGGATTTTTCTTTAAACTAATTACAATATGGCAATGATCTGACAGAGGTAGCTGTGGCATCACCATGAAATAATTTATTTGATCAGGGTCTAGATCTGTTACAGAATAATCCACCACACTGCTGCCCAGTGATGAACAGTAGGTATACTTGCCCAAAGAGTCACCCTTTGTTCTGCCATTAACAATGTACAGGCCAAGTGCTTTGCAAAGAAGTAAGACCTCCTTACCATGTTTGTTAACTATACTATCAAAAGTATTCCTATTACTACTAACAATGGTATGTTGTTTAAAAGTTGTGATATGTTTTAACCCATGTAAATCGATATAATCTGGTTCGTTTCCTACGCGTGCATTTAAGTCTCCCATTATAAGAATTTTTCCAATGGATTGAAATTCAGTAATGTCTGAGTTTAGTGTTTCAAATATGTTTTCATTATAATATGGAGATTCAAATGGAGGAATGTATATGGTACATAAATAGATATCTTGGGCGCAATGTGTCAGTTCTTTTGAAAGTTTAAACCATATGTGTGATGGTCCTTTTTTTATAGTATTAATGTACTTTATAATAGATTCTTTGAACCAAACAATAATTCCCCCTGAGTTCCTGCCACATTTAACATTTGAGTGTTTAACAGAAGGGACACTAATCTCTCTATAATTAGGCAGTGAGTAGTATTCCTGTTCACCTTTACTCCACGTTTCAAGTGCTATGCATATGTCTGAACTATTAACAATATTTACAAAATCAGAATCTCTAAACTTTTCTCCAAAAGAAGAAGAGTACATTCCCTGAATATTGTAGCAAGTAACTTTGAGAGATGTCATTATAATAATACAAAATAATTTGCCAGAAATAAGGATGTTCAACTACTCATAAAACAACTACATTAAACTTCAGTTAATAAATAATATTGTCTGATTACCAGACAAAGTTCCCAAAAACGACACACATGCACACGCACACACATGCACACACGCACGCACACACGCACACACACAAGTGTGAATGGGGGAAAAATAAAATAAAAGACAAAATAAGTTTTTTACACACAGTTGTTGTCAGTTCCCCCAACCCAGATGTTACACAAGCAAACACACAAACACATGTGCAAAACCCCAGCCCCCAAAACACACACAGTCTCTCACTCACTCACTCACTCACTCACTCTCACACACACACACCGCACATGCACACACATACACATTCACATGTAAAAAATCCTATATCTTTTTCAATTTGTACATAGTACTAAACATTAACTAAATATTAAAAAAAACAAATTAATTTTCATTTGGTCTCCCCCACCCCCCTATTTTAAGAGATTATCACATATATGTTGTAACATTGTTTTTATCTGGGCAAGATCTGTACCTCTGTTGGATGCTGCAGCTGCATAGGTAGGCCTGTGCACCTGATGTGGACTCTGTTCATGTTTGAAGATGTTACTTTTCTCTGAGCTGAGGATTCTCTCTCTATTTAGTGTTGTGTCTTTGAGGTTTTTTGCAAATAGTTTCATACCGTCCTTGTGTATGTGTACATTGTCATATAGATGATTGATGGTGATGTTGGTATGATGAGCTACCTTAACATTTGGAAAATTGGCACAAAAGGACATAATTTTGGTGTTGATTTGATCTATCACTCTTATAGGTATATCACGTCTTGGAAGCAAAGACGAGAGGATTACCTTGGCCTCTGGATGTTTTTCTGTGACCAATCTAACGGTGGTTATTAAGGCTTCTGCTACATCAGTTCTTCTTGTATTAAGGTCATTTGTCCCTCTCTCTCTCTGGCTGTGGCCTCTCCCTCTCCCTCTCCCCATACTATATGTCTTGTCCTCTGTCGCCTCTGTCATTTCCTGTTCTCACCCTCTCTATCTCCCTCTTTTTCTCCTTTTCCACTGCCTCCCTCTTTCTTTCTCTCTTTTTTCCTCTCCCTCTGTCATCTCTTGCTCTCTCTTGGACATTTTTGCTATTTCTTGTTCTCCCTTCCTCAGCCCTCTCTGCATCCCTTCTTTCAGCCTGTCTATTTTTGATTCTCCCTGTCTCTGTCTGTCTGTCTCTCTCTCTCTCTCTCTCTCTCTCTCTCTCCCTCCCTTCCCTGTGTCTCTTTCCTTTTCTCTACCTTGTCTCTCTGTCAATCTTCAACTCTTGTATCCCTCTCTCTCTCTTTCTCTCTCTCTCTCTCTCTCTCTCTCTCTCTCTCTCTCTCTCTCTTTTTCTCTGTCTGCCTCCCCCATGTTAATTGAGTCAGGAAGGGGTTTCTAGTGCTTCTGTCTGTTCACTCCCTTTTTCTTCTCTTTCTCTCCCTCTCTGTCTGCCCATCCCTTATTCTCTCTCCCATCTCTCTCTCACACACTCACACTCATCTCTCAATGACATCTCTTAGTCTCTCTTCCATGCTTCCACCTCCCCACCCTCTCTCTCTCTCTCTCTGTTTGAATCTTTTACTCTCCCATCTCTCGTTCCTGTTCTCTCTCAATCTCTCTCTCTCTCTCTTCCATGCTTCCAACCCCTCCGCCATCTTCTCTTTCTCTCTCTCTCCCTCTCTCTCCGAATCTTTTACTCTCCCATCTCTCTCGCTCCCATGCTTCCACCCCCCCCCTTCTCTTTCTCTCTCTCTCCCCTTCTTCTTCTCTCTCTCTGAATCTTTTAGTCGTCCATCTCTTACTCTTTCTGTCTTCCATGCTTCCACACCCTCTCTCTCTCTCTCTTCCTTACTCCCCCCCCCTCTCTCTCTTCCTTACTCTCCCCCCTCCCTCTCTCTCTCTCTTTCTCTCTCTCTCTCTCTCTCTCTCCCCTTCTCCCTCTCTCTCTCTCTCTCTCCCTCTCTCTCTCTCTCTCTTCCCCGTGTTGAGTGAGTGAGTGAGTGAGGGGGAGTAGTTGAGTGCTGGTGCCTCTGGCCCTTCTTCACTCCCCTCCCGGCTACAGCTCAGCAGCTCAGGGCCTTTATGGGGAATTTCCGGGACGCCACATTTACTGGGGGGTGGGGAGATGGGCAAGATGACATTGATCTGAAGACTGTGTGTGTGTGTGTGTGTGTGTGTGTGTGTGTGTGTGTGTGTCGGTGTGTGTGTGTGTAAGGGAGATGGACATGTTGACATTAATCTGCTGACTGTGTGTGTGTGTAAGGGAGATGGACAAGATGACATTAATCTTAAGTGTGTGTGTAAAGGAGATGGACAAGATGACAATCGGAAGACTGTGAGTGTGTGTGTGTGTGTGTGTGTGTAAAGGAGATGAACAAGATGACAATCTGAAGTGTGTGTGTGTGTGTGTGTGTGTGTGTGTGTGTCAAGAACTATAATATTTGTTGAGTCATTGTCTAGGAAATATACCTCGGAAATTAATGTTGTGCTGTGTGTGTGTATGTGTGTGTACGAGCACGCATGCATGTCTTTGTGTGTGTGTAGGAAATGGGTGTGGGGCCGTGGTGAAGGCCATGTGAGCTGGTTGTTGTTGAGTGGAGTGCTAGTTTAAGGTCATCTGTCTGTCAGTGTGGTGAGTGGATGGGGAAGTGGGGGAGAGGAAACAGATACAGGAAACATTACAGATGGCCCAATCACAACACGACTACAAGAAGCCCCGGTTAGAGATGGACCAATCACAGCACACCGACAAGAAGCCCCAGTTAGAGATGGACCAATCACAGCACAGTTAGGGGAAAATAGGCAGCAAATCACAGTGCAGTCAAGAGACAATCTGTAAAATACCACTTTTGTTTAGTAGAGAGGGGATGCATGTGAGCCCATAGACTAGCCCATAGACTGTAACATGGGCCAATTACGGCATAGTCAAAAGATGATCGACAATAGACAAAGGCCAATCAGAGCGCAGTTACTTGACCATCCCTTTAGAGATGGACCAATGACAGCAGAGCCAAGAGATGATCCATTTAAAAACGGGCAAGACAAAGACTTGGAAAAAACAATATATGTGATGACTCACTGTAAGAGAGTGGCATGTGGGATGTTTATGTTAACAGGTGATAAGCATACACTGAGATGGAACAGTGCAATTGTGCACTTATGTGCACCACATGCAAATACAGTGGCCTGGAGCCTGTGTGAACAACTAGTGAATGCAGGTTGACAGAAATGTACACAGAGAAAAATATAATGAGCTGGTGTCAGTGGCTTATGTCATATACGCATAAAAATATATGGGTTATATTTATATATGTGGTGTGTGTGTTTACTGCTTGTGTTACTGTAAAAAAAAAATGTTGGTCATTTGTAGTCATTGCAATTGTTTGACATTCTGTGAACACATCTGGGAACTGAATCTGTGTGTGTGTGTGTATGTATGTGTGTATGTATGTATGTGTGTGTGTGTGTGTGTGTGTGTGTGTGTGTGTGTGTGTGTTCTGTAAGAAGTGTGTGTCCTATGTGGTTGTCTCCCGTGGTTGCATTTGTGTGTGTATGTGTGGTGGTGGTGAGAGCAGCGTGCAGTGAAACCTGCTGGACTGACATGCTCTCTGTCTCAGCTCTACCAGAGCAGCCCTGATACTAATGTGTGTGAAGGCCCCCGGGATACACACATCTAGAGCACTCTCTCACTTCTACTTCTGCACACACACACACACACACACACACACACACACACACACACACACACACAGGCACACTTACACACCCATACTTATACACAGACTCACACACACAAACTCACGCACACACACACACACACATACTCATACTCATAATCACATAGACACACACACCCATACTTATACACAGACTTACACACTCCGTCATGTACGTCCACACACAAGTACTCATACTCATAATTGCATACACACACACACACACACACACACACACAGACTCACACACAAAAAGTCACACACATACTCATACACAAACACACTCTCTCTCTCTCTCTCTCTCTCTCTCTCTCTCTCACTCACACACACACACACACACCTTCTTTCGCACCTTTCCAAATGAAGCTGAAGAGCATGTGACTGAAGTCATGGCAGCACGCCTGATGTGCCACATACCGTCTGTGTTTAATGTGGTCACAGCACTTTACTGGCTAATGCCTCACATTCACCTATGCACACACACACACTCAGACATACTCATACAGACATGCACACACTCAGACACGTGCACACGAACACACACACACTTACACAAACATACACAGACACAAACATACATACACAGTGACCCTCATATTGCTTGAATTAAAAGTTGTGTATGCTCTTTCTTTCTTTCCTTCTTTCTTTCTTTCTCGTTTATTTCTTTTTCACTTTTTCTTACACTTTCACTTTCTCTCTCTCCCCCTCCCTCCCTCTCTCCTTGCCTTCCTGCTTGTCTTTGCGGTATAGATTCCACAGAATCCGGTGACAAAATAATCAGACAATGAGTCAAGACAATGAGCTGGTTGGAGTGTCGATTGGCACAATATGTCAGTCAGTCTGTCAGCGCATTGTGTTGAGCAAGTGCTTGCCAGATCAGCATCAGCTGATCTCAGACGACAGTGACGATGACAGCACATCTCCTGTGAGTGTGGGAGACATGCGGAAGAGAGAGAGAGAGAGAGAGATGGAGAGAGAGGCAGAGAGAGGAAGAGAGGGAGAGACAGAGAGACCGAGAAAGAGAGAGAGACAGAGACACGTCCATCTAGACAATGATTGGTTTCGTGAGTGCGAAATGCGGAGATGCGGAAGAGAAAGACAGGCAGAGAGTGAGTAAGGAAAAAAGAGAGAGAGAGAGAGAGAGAGAGAGAGAGAGGAAGAGAGAGAGAGAGAGATGGGCGTCCATCTAGACAATGACTGGTTTCGTGCAGACTGCAGACGGTGACTGCGTCCATAGCAGACTGGGCTCTGCTCGTCTGTGCTTTGGGGAAGTGCGTCCTTGTGTGTGTGTGTCTGGCCCTCGCTAGAGAATGTGACTCACACAGAGCTGGCCTCTGTTGTCTTGTGCTCGCTTGGCTTGGCCGGACAGAGCGTGGACACAGACTAGCCAGCCAGCTGGCAAATTGGGCCAGCTAAAAAATCACACATGAGCACACACACACACACACACACACACACATACACACAGAGCTAAAAATTACTGGCATGACTGACCAGCTCATACCAGCAAGGGACACACACGGAGACATACAGACAGACAGACATGCCCACACACACACACATACACAAACCACAGCTAAGATTCACTGGAATGACTGACAAGCTCCTGACCAGCAAGGGACACACACAGACATATATAAAGACAGACAAGCAGCCAGACACGCTCACACACGCACATGCACGCATACACACACACACACACACACACACACTGTCTTAACCTAGTCACTCATGCAAGTTAATATATTGTCTACATTGATACACAGGTACTAATGTATAGATATTCATGCAAGAGTTCTGGCATGCCTACACTTACATATTTTCATAGAAGCAAACAGAGACAGGTGCAGTTACATACAGAAACAGACACACACACAGACACACACACAGAAGCACACATAAATACACGTACAGTTAGACATACACACACCTACACAGTCTTACAGTCATGCAGGCACACACACACACACACACACACAGAATCACACATGAATACACGTACAGACACGTACAGTTAGACATACACACACCTACACAGTCTCACAGTCATGCAAGCACACACATCCATCCTCTCATCCCTACCTTACTCAATCTGACCACCCACATGCAGAAAGACACACAGCCTTTGTGTCTCACTGTTCCTGTTTCTCACAAACAGACATCCAAAGGGAAACAAACACACACACACACACACACGTGTACACACACACACACGTGTACACACACACACACGTGTACACACACACACGCATGAAATGACCAACAAGAAATACTAATGATATATGTCACTCTTGTACCCGTTGATGACCTACCCTGACCCTTTCATAAATCATTCATACAAAGTCTCCCCAATCCTTTTCCACCCACACACACACACACACACACACACACACACACACACACTTGCTCTAATTCCTCTACACACACACACACACCTACAACTTGTCATAAGTTCCTCTACAGCCTGTGATGACTCTTGTTTGTTGAGTATTTACAAACAGCTCACCCTCCATCACCCTCCATGCAAATCAATGGCCCTTTATGACCAAAGGCCTGGTGACAGGGTGCTCATGCACAGCACACCTCCACACCCCTGCTCCTCCTTACGGCCATGCTGGCGGAAATATACAGCCTTCTTTTACCAGAAGCCCATAACAATTTACTGGATATTACATTACATCACTTTGCATTTCGCTGACACACTTGCCCTTATTTGCAAGTGTGTGTGTGTGTGTGTGTGTGCGTGTGTGCGTGTGTGCGTGTGTGCGTGTGTGCGTGCGTGCGTGCGTGCGTGCGTGCGTGCGTGCGTGCGTGCGTGCGTGCGTGCGTGCGTGCGTGCGTGCGTGCGTGCGTGCGTGCGTGCGTGCGTGCGTGCGTGCGTGTGTGCGTGCGTGCGTTTAGCTGATGCTATCCACAACCAACTTGTAGCATTTATCAGGACAGTGTGTTTGTGCTGTCTAGGAAGTGTTGTATGGTATTATAATGCCATTATAATGACTGTCAGTTAGTTAGTACCCCTGCCATTGCTGCTGTAAACATTTCTAGCTTTAAAGGTGCCGTTGCATTGTTTTTTCATTAATTTGGCAGTGGTCTCTAGTGTCAGTAAATGCCCTGTGACACTGTTTTTGGTGAAAAAAGATGCTTTAGTGCTCCTGTTTCAGGCTGTTCTAGTTTAGTGGAGAAGGTGGGGTGGGAAGAATGACAGAATTTCGGCTATGCTAGTCACAGGCAACCATCATTTAAAGTCCATTCAGTCATAGCACACCATACAGAAGATTTAAACGTTCTTAACAAACACACCTACTTGCCTATATTTTGCTAGGTAATGTGTGCTGCAATGAGACTCCTCCACTAATCACAACTCTTTTTCTAACTTATAAAATATCGTCACTTTGTATAGACTTTTCTTATCCGCTCGTTATTCCATCTATTTTCTTTCATTGATTGACATTTTCACATTCAGCATGCATTTGCAACTCAGAGTGAACTATCATGTTTCAAAAAGAGCAAGTACTAAACGGTTTCTCCGGGAATGACACCTTTAACAGACTACAGGGCTACAGGAACTACATAAGTAGGAGAGAATGTGGCAGCCATGATGGTGGTGGGTTTCTTTGCGTGGTGCACAGAGAGAGAGCGTCCTCAGACCGGAAACTATGAGGGCACACGAGTCGAAGCGTTTGCATTGGCCTTTTTTTGTGGTAAACAACATGGGTCATGGTGCAACAGGCGAGGGTGATGTGTGTTCACTTTTAGCACAACGTGTGGCTGTTGTGTGTTTGTGGTGGCAGGAAGTGTGTGTGTGTGTGTATGTGTGTGTGTGTGTGTGCGCGCACGCTGTAGTTTGTTAAGGGGACCAAGTTGGTAGTTTGCATATCCAAGTACCATGCCCCCCCCCATGTGTGTGTGTGGCTGTCTGTGTGTCTGTCTGTGTGTGTGTTAATCAAAACATAACTGAGTGTGCATTTGTGTTAGTAAAAATTATTGGAAGTATGCTTGCATTACCTCACATGGGTTAGAGGAAGGCATTTTCAAAATGTGTTTATGACTTCATAGTGTGCAAACGACACACTGTGTTTCTAATAACTCTCTACCACTTTCTCTCTTCCTCCCTCTCTCTCTTCCTTCCTCTCTCTCTCTCTCTCTCTCACTCCCTCTTACTCTCTCTCTCTCTGTGACATTAGAGAGGAAGTATTTCAGAAATGTGTTAGTACATTTTTTGTGTTAACTAGAGTGTGTATGTTTAAAGAAAGTTTATAGTGAGTGTATATTCGCACAGAGGGTGCATATTTTCACTGGGGAGTCTAGAAAAACAGATGGTGGCAGACTGCGTTTGGTAGCCTCATAGCTTTACCTTATAAGAGCCTGCCAGCGCTCATCCTGTGCCCTGTAACCCCAGCCCATACCGCCTCTGTTTAGGAAGCGTCTGTGCTGCTTAAAACATGGATGCCATAACTTGTCAGTCTCTCTTTCTCTCTCTCCCCATCTCTGTCTGTTCCCACCCCCTCTCTCTGTCTCTTTCTCTCCCCATCTCTGCCCACCCCCACCTCTCTGTTTCTTTCTCTTTCCTCTTCTCTGTCTATTCCCCTCTCTCTATCTTTCTCTTTCTCTCATTCCCCATACCTCTGCTGTTTAGGAAGCGTCTGTGCTGCCTGAAACATGGATGCCATAACTTGTCATTCTCTCTGTCTTCCGCTCTCTCTCTCTCTCTCCCCATCTCTGTCTATCTGACCCCCCCCCTCTCTCCCTCTCTCTCTTTTTCTCTCTCTCCATGTCTGTCTACCCCCCCTCTCTCTGTCTCTTTCTCTCTCCCCCCATCTCTGTCTATTCCCCTCTCTCTCTCTCTATCACACACTCTCTCCTTCCATCACTCTCCGACCACCACTCTGTTTTACTGCCTCACACTGTCTGTCTCTTTCTTTCTGTTGCTCTCTCTCTCTCACTCACACACACACACACACACACACACACACACACACACTCACACAAACACACACAGCATATTTTATCCGGTCTCCGATACAGTCCGCTTGGCCAAGTTCTCGCTTTTCTGAGCAGATGCTCAAATTAGCCGCTCCAGCTGGTTGACAAGCAGTAATAAGTAGAGCTGACGCCTGACGCCTGGGAAGTCTGTGTCTGTGTCTGTGCTTACCACGTCACTGACCCCCCCTGACTGTCTGTGTCTGTCCTTAGCACGTCACTGACCCTCCCCCCCCTGACTGTCTGTGCTTACCACGTCACTGACCCCCCCTGACTGTCTGTGTCTGTCCTTAGCACGTCACTGACCCCCCCCCCCCCCCCCCCCCCCCCCCCGACTGTCTGTCTATGCTTAGTACGCTACTGACCCCCCCCCCCCCGACTGTCTGTCTATGCTTAGTACGCTACTGACCCCCCCCCCCCCCCGACTGTCTGTCTGTGCTTACCACGTCACTGACCCCCCTACTGTCTACACTTACCACGTCACTGCCGCCCCCCCCCCCCCCCCCGACTCGTCATAATGAGCATCACTGTGACGATTGTGGCTGTGCTAAATGTGATGTGTGTGATGGTAATAATAGTTATGTGTGGCGATGTTCACGTGGCTGTGACATGGTAATGGTGATGTTGGTGGTGACATTTGGTGGTTGAAGGGATAGTTATTAGCTGGCGGTGATGCTGTGGGGACATGAATTTTGATGTTTGTGTGTAAGAAGTAAGAAATGAAAGAGAGGTCCGCACACTTTAGCTTCCCAAACTGTTAACATGAAGTGTTTGAATGGAAATGGCTAACGTGTGCGAACTTGAATAAAAGTTAAAAGTTTGGGAAGCTGTCTTTAATTTCTTAGACTTATTTGTTTTTATTGTGTCTTCTTTTGTGTTTTTGGTTTAGCACCTGTTTATGTTACAGATGTGCACGCCTTTTTCCCTTTTTGATGTGTGTGTGTCTCTGTGTGTTGCCCACTGTAGGTGCTGTACAAAGAGGAGTTTGAGAAGAACAAGGGCAAGGGCTTCAGTGTGGTGACGGACACGCCCGAGCTTCAGAGGATCAAGAAGACGCAGGACCAGATCAGCAACGTAAGTCTAGTCATTAATAGAAGAAGTTTGGAGCGCTGCTTGTGTCCCTTGGAACCAGAGACTATACAGTCAATGCTTGGAACAACTGGTGCTCTTGAAAGGGAACGTGGTAAAAACGTGTTGAGAAACAGAAACAGAAACTGTTCAAAACACTAACGTCTGTCTTCTCTTTAAAACGGCTAAGCCTATTACACTTGTATTACATAGGCTACATCACAATTCTATGGTAGACTAGGTCCATTGGCCTACTGTGAACAGTGTAATAGAGTTCTCACCCGTTAACGCAGTCACACATTAACCCGCTATCATTCCAATAGCCTTAGTGTGATGGATACATAATAACGTCAGAGCAGTTTTCCAGCTCCGCTCCATTATCTGTTTTATGGCCCAGGGGATAATGCACACTTTATAAGCTCCCTGTGGCAGCTATATGAGACCACAATAATGCCATTTTGACTTTTAGAGCAGCTATCTACAATGTAAGTATTGACGCTGCACTGGGAAACCAAAACACTTAGGCGTTATCTGGAATACAGCACTTCTGTTCTTCTGTTCATGGTGTTAATGGACGTGTAGCAGATCTTTGAAAGCTGCTCATGACTGTTGGAGCCATTTAGTGCCAAAGCTACTCGTTAGATAAACACATGGCCTAGGATGTGTGACACATATTGTGTGCAGCTGTCAACCATGCTCGTCAGTGTACAGTATACTTAGGTAAGTGATCAAATTCAAAAAGAAGGAAAAGCAACCTTAAAACAAGGAAAATTTGGGTTATGCAATAACATAGGTGAATGTTGCAACATGACTGGCAATTAAACAAACAAACTGGATATTTAATTAAGAATTTAAGTGAACATCTCTGTTCCTTTGTGCTGTGACTACCATGATCCCAGCACACCTAATAGTCTCACCCAATTCTAAGCGATCCCAGTAACCCAGCCCGGTTACACTTTATTTTACTGTCCCTGTCATATCAATAAGGTACAGTGTAACAAAGTGTGTAACATTATATAACATTGTGTGATTACAATGTACCCCATAGGGTTAGGCTTACTGTTGGATATATACAATGTAAGTAGGCTACATAATGTTACATGTTGTTACATGTTAGATCCAGACCCAAAAAAGGAACCGTAAAATAAAGTGTTACAAGGATAAGGACACAAGGGTACAAGGATACACAGGGTGGCCGCGGGGCCTTAAAAAGTCTTAAATGGCATTAAATTTCGTTTTTCTAAAATAAGGCCTTAAAAAGTCTTAAATTCTGAAGCCAAAGGTCTTACATTTCTGGGGACTACATTCCGTTTCTTCCATGTTGCTTGCATGTCACTGTCCGCACTTCCAGGATGGGGAAGAGCTTCTTCCCCCAGGCAGTCAGACTGCTAAACAGCGTTGTTTTTTTTTTGTTTTAAAGAATTTGATTGCATATACATTGCATATACATTAAATAATGTAAAACAACCAATTGATTTTTGTGCTTTATTTCTTCCCGAGTTGGTCTTAAATGTTTTTAAAAATGGCATTAAAAAGTCTTAAAAAGGTCTTAAATTTCACTTGGTCAAACCTGTAGACACCCTGACACAAGATCAACAGCCCCAGAGCTGCCTCAGTGCTAGCTGCATAAGTCAGGCAGAGCAGAGCAGGATTGAGCGTGTGCCTGTTGAGTAACGGTTAGCTGATGTCCGCCAACCCTCCTAACCCCCACCCCCACCCCCAAGGCCAAACTGGTGATTTAAGATGTTTCCCAGGCTCTCCCTCTCCTCGTCTATCCCTTGCAGCAACCCCCCACCCCTCAGCCACCCCCACCCCCCAACCCCCCCCACCCCCACCCACTTTCTCTCTGCAATGTCAGTTCCCAACTCCTGGAACGAGTTTGAGCTCATGTTTAGACATGTTTGTTTCTATTTGGCTTTCTTGCTTTCTCTCTGGCTCTCTCTATCACTCTTGTCTTGTGCTTTCCTTCTTTCTTTCTCTCTTTCTCTCTTTCTTTCTTCCTTTCTTTCTTTCTCTATTAATCTTTTTCTTTCTTTCTCTATCAATCTCTCTATCTTGCTGTCTCTTGCCCTCTCCCTCTCTCCGTCTTCTGTCTTTGCCTCTCTCTCTCTCATTCTCTCTCTCTCTCACCCCCCCTTTCCTCCCTCCCTCCCTACATCCGTTATAGTCCCTCGGCCAACCCATCTGGAGTTCCCTCTCTCCTGCTCCTTTTCTCTCTCTCTCTCCCTTTCCTCAGCTGAATCATTCCACAGATTCTGTTTTTTTCCCCCAAACTCTGAAGCTCAACATGGTCAGGTAATTTGTTAAGTATTCCCATGTCACTTTCTCTTTCTGTCTACCTCTCTCTTTTTCTCTTGTCTTTTCCCTCTCTCTCTCTCTCTCCTACTTTTATTCTGCTGTTTCTTCTTCTTCAGTTCCTGCCATTTAACTACCTGTTCCTCATTGCGTGTTGTGGCACGTTGCCAGGCAACCCCCCCTGTCGTCAGGTGACCCACTCTGGCGTGTCATTTCCTCTCAGTTTGGGTATTCTTCCAAAAACGGCAGTGTGCCTGTGTGAGCAAGGCCGGGACCAGGGAGGGGTGGAGGGTGGGGGATGCGGGGTGGAGGCATCCTTCCGGAGGGGATGGGTCTTTACTGACCCCTTGTGGTTAAAACTGAGTGGTGCTACTACATCTCTTAATGCTAATTTCAGACATGAATGATGAGTATTCTGTGTTTGTGTGTGTGTGTGTGCATGCGTGTGTGCATGCGTGTGCGTATGTGTGTGCGTGTGTATGTGTGTGTGTGTGTGTGTGTGTGTGTGTGTGTGTGTGTGTGTGTGTGTGTGTGTGTGCAGATTAAATACCATGAGGAGTTTGAGAAGAGTCGGATGGGAGGTGAAGCTCCTCCTGCTGACAATGACTCCAATCAAGGTATCGCTCTCTCTCTCTCACACACACACACACACACACACACACACACACACACTATTCTTGAAGTCACTCTTGCCCGCACACACACCACACGCACGCAAGCCCACGCACATACACATCTACACACACGACACACTGTCATTCTTGAAGACACTCTTGCATGCAGATACCACATGCACACAAGCCCACACATGCGCACACACACACCCAATCCTTGTTATATACATGCATTTACACAGACAGGCAAACACATTGACCGCAGATATCTTTATTTGCCCATATCTGTGTGGCTAATACTGGTGTGTGTTGATGTGTAGGCTACCAGCAGCAGTCTTACCACTATGACCCCCAGCCTGTGGCCCCAACCCCAACCCCAACCCCAGCCCCAGCACCAGCACCTGCACCCGCTGCAGCAGCACCGCCACCCAGTGGTGGGGTAAGAGAATGCACATCTTGGCCATTTCATACTTATTGGATGTTTTAGTACTACAAATACCATTGTACCTTTTTAATGGTCCCTCCTCCTCTGTCCTGTTTTTACATCTGTCTCCCTCTCTCTATCCCCTTATCTCTATCTGTCTCTCTTTCTTACTATGTCTCTCTCTCTCTCACTCACACACACCCTGTCTCTTTCCCTCTCCCTCTCCATACCCCTCTCCTCTGATTTCACATCTCTCCCCCCACCTCCCTCTCCCTCTCTATCTTTCTTTCTCTCTCACACACACATCCCGTCTCTCTCTCTCTCTCTCTCTCTCTCTCTCTTCTCTCTCACACACTCACACACACACACACACACACACCCTCTCTCTCTCTCTCTCTCTATCCCCCTCTCCTCCTCTCCCTCCTCTCCGTTTCTCACCTTTCTCAGAAGCGCTACCGGGCCATGTACGACTACGCGGCGGCGGACGATGACGAGGTGTCGTTTGCGGAGGGCGACGTGATCCTGGACGTGCAGCAGATCGACGAGGGCTGGATGTTCGGCCGCGTGCAGCGCACCGGAGCGCAGGGCATGCTGCCCGCCAACTACGTGGAGATGGCATGAACACACACACACACACACATGAGCACACACACACACACACACACACAGATGGAGGGATGCAGGGAGACAGAGGAGGAAAACAACAGGGGGGGAGGGAGGGAGGGAGGGAAGAAAGGAAGGAGGGAGGGATGGAGGGAGAAGGAGGAACACAACGGGGGGAGGGAGGGAAGGAGAGATTGAGGGAAGGAAGGAGGGAGGACAAAAGGAAGGGCGGAGAAGAGTGAAGGTCCTTGGTGTGATGATGATGAACGAGGGAGGGAGAGAGAGGGGGGGGGGGGTGTAGAGGTACAGAGGAGAGATTTATTAAAGGGCTGGCCAGGAAGATTTGGGTAAATAAGACAAACAAACATACAAACAAACAAACAAACAAACAAACAAGCAGGAGTGTGTAAAGGAGTTGCTGTGACAACTCAAGTGTCCTTCCGCTGCTTTTCAAATAATTTAGTTTGCTACTTTAATTTCACTTTGTTTTGTTTTTTTTCATTCTGAAGTTTCTCTTCTTTTATTTTTATTTTCAGTTTGTAACGGGTCATATTAGCAAAAAATGACAAAAAAATAGAAAAAGAAACAAGTTGCAAAGAGCTATGGTTGGTTGGAGTCCATGCCATTCTCTATTAAGGGCCAACATCATTTCTAAATGAATGCCTTATTTCAATTGCCATACTTTTGTGTTCCTTTTTTTTTAAAATGTTCATTTTGCTTTATATTTGACATGCACCTATTCGCATTGCAAGCTTAAACGGCTCTTCTGTCTAGTGCCTGTTTCGTTGCTCTCTTGTACTCCCTTTATAAAGCATGGCCGATTATTTCTGTATTCGAGCACAATGTGAATTTGGTCCCCGCATTCAGTCTTGCTGGGTTGACAGACGTCAGCAAGGAACTAAGGGTCATGGGCTGCAGTGTCTTCTGGGTAATGTAGTTTTTTTTTTGTTCTACCACTTCCTAGTGTTTTGGGGATACTTGGTAGGTACACTGGAGGATGCTGCCCCCTTTAAAGTCTTAACTGAACAGAGTCCACACACAGCAGACCATGCTAAAGAAGAAGAGTGTTCACGCCCCCTCCACACAGCCACACACGCGATAATGCACTTTTTAGGAATGATCGGGGAAAATAGATTAATAAATAGAAATAAGTAAATAAATACTACATTTAAAAGTAATCAGACGGTTTTCTATGAAAAAAGTAATTGAGTCCTTGCTACAGTGTGCAGTGCTATTTCAAACTGACCTCCCTTCAGATGACAGACCTTCGATGGAGGTCAGTCAGTCAGTCAGTCATAAAGCCAGAAATGGCATTTTATAGAAACTCCAAAAAAAAAGATATGCTGTATAGTGTAACCAATGACTTTTCATTCCATGGTTATTTTTTTTAAACAAAGCATTCCAATCCATTATATTGAAAAAATAAAATGGTGCAATGAAATTAACAGATTGCCTCGTGTGATGTTTTCATTCAATAAACATTGAGAAGCTTCACCTTTACCTTGTCATTGGAGTGCATCAAGTGCTCATTATGATCAGCTGATTTAGAGCTGGTTGGATCAAATTTGTGGCAGGGTTTTAACTTTCTGAATCTGGGATTGACACCTCTGTGCCACCCCCAACAGGGAAGGGCCGCTAGGTCCCTACTGGTTGTCACCGCAGTCATGATGTACAGAGATATGATGTCAACTCAGGCCTGGCCTGGCATGAAAAACTGCACAGTGCAGTTTTCTTAAGTTCAGAAAGGCTGAAACCAGAAAGCTTTTGGCCCCAGTTATACATATTGGGGTGTAGTCCAAGTACATGGTAAACTGGCTGACCCAGATGAGTCAACTCAAAGTGGTAAACCTCGCAATAGATGAACCATATGGCTTTGTTTTACTAGGGGAATAATGCACAAGAACCCTCTTTAATATCCCTTTCTCTGAGTTAAAGAAACACAAAGTAGCTTTTCAAACCTTAAAATAATGTTTGCATAAGTGGTTCATCAAACTCGTAACAGGGTGAATGACACTCCTCAATTGTCTCTGCAGCTCTCCATGGGCTACAACCGCACCATGCAAGTTTGCAAAAGTGGGTCACCGACCTGTAGTTTGAATGAGACAGACTTCCAATCCGTAGGGCGACTAAAGAGGAAAAGTGCTTTAGTGTTGCTGTAAGCTAAACTAAATCTGCTTTCTGGAGTACCTATCTATGCATGTGGATATCTGACCAGAGGATACTTAACTTTGCAGGGGACCAACCACTGGCCTTGTGTGGTCACTCTTCAATGCGGTCAAGAAAAAAAAAAGAAGAAGAACCATTGTAAAACACTCACTTTATAGAGAAAATATCTTTATTTAAATGTTTCATCTAGTGTCAAAAAAAAATACAATTACAATTCCTTTATACAATTCTGTGGTGTGCACTTGGGGTTAAAACATTCCGGCAGTGTTTTTTTCTTTTCTTTTAAACAGGCAACTAAATGCAAACTTATTCCAGCCGACGTCACACGGTGAACAGAATTGTTACTTTAAAATAAACAAGACAAACAAAACAGACAAAAATAGCTTAAAACTGAGACAAATAAAACACAGAAGGCTTGACATGATGACATGACAGAGGTAAACTAAAGTGCTGTAATTTGTGCCAAGGCTATCGCTGTGAACCCCATCCTCCAAACAGAGAGAGTGAGTGCCCATTATAGAGTTTTGGTCTTCCGACGGTCAGTGTTTACGTTGTAGTACGAGACCCTCTTCTGAACGCCGTCCTTTAGTTTCCACGGTAACCAGGTCAGCTGCTCGGCCAGAGCAGATGCATGTTGACCTATGCAGTCCTCACATAACCTGAGGAAACACACGTCACAATGTTATGGCTGGGAAGGGAAGCTTTCGTGGTAAAAATACGCAGAAATGTAAACAGACAAATGCACCTACACAAAACAGATAGACAGGCGGACATGTATACTTTTAAATTCCAATAGAAAAATAAAAATTCTGCAAAACAAAAGTAAACAAACACAAATGCACCTACACAACAGATAGACATATATTTTTAAATTCCAATAGAAAAATAATAAATCTTATTGTTTACTTTTCTTTTGAAGTTTCTCTCAGAATTACAAAGACAAATGCACCTATACAACACGACAGATATTTGGTATACCAATGGAGAATGTTGATGTTCTTTTTAAGTTTCCCTCAGAATTACCATGTCCCAGTACTCTAGTGTATTTTGTGCATCACTTTTGTTCCCCTCTCCTCAGATGCTCCGCTAACAGCCAAGCCACAGTACAGGCATGACAGGCCATCCCATACACATGGGGATGAGAACATGCAGTTTGCAGCCTGTTGTGGCAACAGAAAGTGATGGGTTTTTTTTACGAGTGAACATTTGACGAATATCACCGCAGAGGTTCAAAAACCTGAAACCGCAAACAAACTGAAAATTGTACTTGGAGAACGAGAATTGTTGTTATTCATGGACATGGTCCACGGAATTACTTTAACAGCACAAATGTAATGTTTACAGAAAGATTAATTTGACATTGGACATAGAGGAAAACGAAAAATAAATGGAAGGATAATGAGAGGGAGAGTGAGTGTGTGTATGCATACTGTATGTATGCATGTATACATATATGTATGTATGAGTGACTGTGCGTGTATGTGCATGCTGGCGTGCACATGTGTGTGTGCCTTCGTGTGCATGCGTGTGTGTGCCTTCGTGTGCGTGTGCGTGTGTGTGTGTGTGTGTGTGTGTAGGGGTAGAAGGGGAAAAGGTTTAAGTGATCAGAGTTGAGTAGGGCATTACATCACCAGTAAACACAGCTTATACAGGGGCCCAACCAAAACAGTCATCCGATCCCACTTCTGGACGGGATCAGGACATTTTTCTTTTTCTAAAATTACACTTTGTTTCCCTGGCCAAGCCAACTAGGGTCATGTATGTAATTAAAGGATTTGAGTTCTTAGTAGCGTAGCACATAAAAACAGCACGAGTCTCTCGCAAAATCCCAGCATACACAGTTTCAAAACACACCTACTTGTTTCACAAACACATCTTGTTCAGAAGTGTTTCCATGAAAAGCATGTACTGTAAATAACCTCAGGAAGGCAGTAAAAGCTGCTTAGCGTAGGGCTCGCTGTATTCGGCGTAGGCTGGAATATTATACATTTCTGTCCACCATCCAACAATGACACAAGCGTCCTGAGAGAGAGGCCATGTCAGAAACGTTCATTCGTTCACTATATACTGTAGTTCACTACATAGGGTGTGAGTTACATTGGATTGCATTACATTTTGTCCTTTACATAGTGCACTACATAGTAAACGAGTGAGACTTGAGCAGAACCAAACCACAGCCGTTTACTGCGTATGTGAACCAGAGTTAGCCGTGTGTTAGCCTAATGCTTGCTGACAACCAAAACACATGACACAACTGGATACAAACTGGTCGCAAATTGAAACAGTAAAATATTTTCCATCTAAAACTTGAGACAAAAGTTTCTCATGCCTATGCAATGCAAAGAGCAGGCAGAGGACTTTGACAGAGTAATGTTAACCAATTACTGTTAACCAATTACTAGTAACAAATTACTATTAACCAATTATTTGTCATTTCCTCTTCCTCGTTAACTGCGGTCATACATTTTTCATCTTAAAAGATTTTCTTTTTTTGGTGCACACACACAGCTTGTCTAAAGAATGTCCAGAAAAACCACTCCTGTAACTAACAGCTTACAGCAAAACCATGCCGGTGCCACGTATGAAAGGGTTCACTAAGCCTCCTGCTTGGTCAAGAGTTCACGCCCAAGAACTGCCAGGCGATTACACAAGTCTCCATGTAAGGTCTTGTGAGGACAAACAGTAGCCGTTTCTCATGTGGTCATTGAATTTAACCGTAAACAGGTACACAGTTTAGTAAGGCCAGAGGAACTCAGAGGAAACTGTAAACCTTCTAACAGAAGACCACTACAGCAGTCAGACTGATCTGGGTGAAGGCTATGCCTGATTGCCATCATTCATGTTCAGGCCAAAACACAAGAGGCCCTCAGGGGACCAACCACCAGCCTGATGCTGTCATTCTTCAATGCGGTCAACAACAAAAAATTAGGACCATTGTAAAACACTCACTTTATAGAGAAAATTAAGACATAGAGCAGGATTAAGCCATAGAGCTCTTCTATTAGAAGATGTACTACTTTTTACTACTTAACCTGCCTAACCCTGCACCCAAGATTCTCCCCAGCTGTATCAGAAGTTTCGAGGTTGTATTTTGTTGTTGTTTTACCTGAGTAGGGAGTAAGGTTGTGTTTGGAAGACCAGTACATCTGAACAATGGTTCTGTGATGGGGCCCTCAGGACTGCCACCTAGAGGAGGAAGACAGGAAAGACATGACACTCGTGAGGACACACCAAAAAAATGGACTGATTGACATTAAGATGATCTGGAGACCTCTAGAGGCAAAGCTGGAACTGCAGCTAGTCACATCCCATGTTTTGATAGTAATCCGCATCACCATAAAAAAAACTATGTGGAAAGTCATTTCTGTAGTTGTAGGTTAAACCAAAATTATTCCCAATTAAGTCCAATCTAGATCAGGGCAATCAGCATTCGACTCAATGTGAAATGTAAATGTCCCTGGAGCTTTATGATGACAATATCATCAATCAGTACTTCACATCAGCATGGAGCAATGGTTTGTAATATTTTAAGCAATCAGAGCAAATGGTCCAACACCCCCACACACATGCCTGCACTGCATGCACTATTCAACTCTGATCACTTAAACCCATTCCCCTTCTCCCCTTACACACACACACACACACACACACACACACACACACACACTCTAAACTAATTTTGCATCTCTTCCTACTGAGGGACCCCTGGGTGGATAATCCAATCTGTCCCCTCCCTGCGGGTCGGCCTGAAGCAGGATGCCACAGTAGATGGTTATCAGCGACAGGATGTTCGTCCTCCCTGACTCCCAACAACGTCTGTGCCCCAAAACCCCTCACTTCCTCCTCACCACTTCACATAAACACTTTTTTTGGACAGACACACAAAAAAAAAAAGAGAGAACATCTACCACAGGATCACTTCATCTTGAATTCTCTCATTTCTCAGCCCAGCTGAGCTTAAAGGGGAAATGTGGTATAAAATTAACTTTGGGTATGTGAAAATATAAGTTGGTTTAAACATCATAACAAGTGGGTATGTTGGCTGATGTTTTACACCAAATTTCCCCTTTAATATGAACCACCTACCCATGCACAGCCCCAGATCTTGCTCTTCTAATGTCCATACTGAAACACACTGGGCTGTACACCCACCATAGAGTGTGATGCAGATGAAGTTTTCAAGAAGTGTAAAAAAAGAAAAGTAAGGGGCCAAACAGCACGACTGATCCCAGTCCAGCAGTAACAGTACCAGCAGTGAATGCCAGCATTAACGGTGCTTAACATGTTGCTATGGAGAAAACAGCACACGGGTACCATGTTTGTGTCCATATGAGATACATGAGCTGTATCCATATGCTCATGACCATTAGCCGTACATGTGGGGACCACCTTGTGTCATTCCACGTTTTTTCTTTTTTTTTTAACACCAAATCCCTAGATATACGTTTTGAGACGCTGTTGCGCAACAAACTCGTGGTCGTCAACAGGTTAAACGTGTCGACCTCCAAAACAGCTTTGAGCGACTTTCCCCCTTTACATTTGAGAACTGTGAAAAGTGAGAGGCCCACCCTCAGGCTTTACACATTCCCCGAGAATTAAAGCAGAGGGAGAGAGGAGGCAAAAAAAAGAAAAAGAAAAGAAAAACACGTCACGTTTGCGACATGGCAACAGCCTGGGGTTCCTGACAGGAGTTGAGGCAGCTCAGCTGACGAGGCAGGGTTGGCTCACCCGGCGGGCTAAAGTGGGGTGAGGGGTTAAGGGTGAAAGGTCATAGCAGGTAAGACCTCACGCTAAGTGAAAAACGCCTGTGAGCACTTAAAATGATGGAGTGCCGACAAGCAGTTTGCATTGGGGATGTCTAAACCAGCTTTTAAGCACCTTAGTCGTTATCAGCAACACCTCTGACGAATAATATCCACCCTAAGCCTGTGAGGAAGCCATTCACCACCACAAGAAACTTCTGAGAAGCACTAGAGGATATTTCGACAAGTGAGTTGAGTTCAATAGGAGTTCAATGACTTTGATGAGTTAGTTAATCTGTAAGAATAAGTGGAAAATGTTCTAATACAAGTCAGCTTTATTATCCATCCATTTTTATTTTTAAGTGAAGGTTTGCTTCTCAGTCAATTATTTTACCCAAATTGTCCACCAGACCATTCACTTGGGGGGAAAAAAAACCCCCATTATCACATCTGACAGTCTATATGTATGTGGTTCCTCTTGTCTTGTTTGGGACAAGACATGGGTTGTTTAGGACATGGAGCAACCCACCCTTTCTCGAGTGTCTGTATGTCTGTATGTGAAGACTCTCATGAATCCAGGTCATGTTAGTGAAATGAGCCAAGTTGTAAGAAGACCCTCACCTTTCACCCAAAAGGCTTTTTCAGTACGCCTTCAAGCTACTAAATAAAGTCCAGTTGCTTAGAACTTAGCCCAGCCCCCCCCCCCCAAAAGGGTCTCCTCATCCCAACACCTCACCTCACCCCCCTTCCCCCCCCAGTACGCCTTCAAGCTACTAAATAAAGTCCAGTTGCTTACAACTTAGCCCCCCCCCCCCCCCACGGTCTCCTCATCCCAACACCCCCAGCCCCCCCCCCATACCGAGTCCATGAGCACTGTGTAGTCTTGGGTTCCTCCAAACACGATGACATCACCGTCGTTCCCCAGCCCCGCTGAATGCCACAACCTGCACACACACACACACACACACACACACACACACACACACACACACAGAAACACTTGCTAAAACCTTTACAACTCGCATGAGTACATCATAAGGGTTAACAGGAAGTAAGCCCACATTCAGCTTCATAAGTTAAATGCTGCTAGAGCATCCTTTCCACCAGTCACCCACATCAGCCCGCCCACCTCCTCCAGCTGCCCAATCAGGGAGGCCGATGGGGAGGAAGCAAGCAGCTTATGAGAAAGCAGAAACCACACTGACTGGTGGAACAAGCAAGCCATATTATCGAAAGGAGGAAGTGATAGATACAAGCACATATACATGTGTGTGTGTGTGTGTGTTTGTGTGCGTGTGGGCTACCTGGGCTGCTCTTTGTGTGGATGGTCCTGCTCTCTCCACTCTTTGGTCCGTATGTCAAACTCCCACGCATCACCTGTGAGCGGGGAAATGAGGAAGTGTGAAACATTAAACACGACCATAAAACCAGAACAAAAGAACGAGAGGGAGACAAAGAAAGAACGAGAGGGAGAGAGAGAGGAAAAAAAAGAATAAGGAATGAAATGGGAAACTGTGACAAAAAAAATCACACATGCGTTAGAATGACAAAACGAGGGAGGGACAGACACAGGAGAAAAGACAGGCAGAGAGAGAGAGAGAGAGAGAGAGAGAGAGAGAGAGAGAGAGAGAGAGAGAGAGAGAGAGAAAAGAAAGAAGAGAAAAAAAAGTGAAACGGAACACACATATATGGTAGAAGATGTTCTAAGGCCATATGACCTTTATGTGGCCTGCATGGCGATGACCTTTGAACTTACTCAGTGGTTGCCCAGTTGCACTCAAGCCCCCAAACAGGAAAAGTGTGTTTTCTGATACAGCTGTGAGTGTGTGAAGGGAGCGGCCGACAGGGAGGGTCCCGCCAGCCGGGTATCTGTGGTTAACACACACACACACACACACACCTGTTACAGCAACTGTTACGCATTCGCAAACACAACCAGAACACTGAGAGACACACACATACATGTACATGAATATAAACACACACACAAGCACAGACAAAAACCCAATTACACACACAAGCACAGACAAACGCACACACACACACAAGCACACACACACACGCACACACACACACACACGCGCGCGCACACACAAGCGCGCACACACACACGCACCACTGCCAGGCAAACAACAGGTCAATGGAATTTACGATGTAGCGACCCAGTGCCCGCCAACACGCCCCAGAGCACTGTGTCAATGAGATAACACACATAACACACACACACTCCCACTGCAGCAGCACAGACAACACCTACACACATATTTCTCACACACACACACACACACACACACACACACAATTTCACTCACACTTACACACACACACACACACACACACACACACACACTTTACTCATCGTTACACACACACACTTCACTCACCCTTACATATACACACACACACACACTACATTTTCTCTGTCACACTCACACACACACACACAGGCCTTGTGTTCACACCCAGTGTCTGTGGTGGCCATATGCAAAAGCTGAGGCTTGCACCGCTGTCTGCAGAGATGCATCAGTCGGCCCCTGTGCCTCTATAAAAAGCACCGGCGGAGTATCGCTGCATATTTGCATCCGCAACAGCACGCTAGTTAGTAGCAAAGTGCTCTTTTTTTCCAGACAGACAGACAGACAGTGTCTGATTCTGTCAGTGTGTGTGTGTGTGAGAGAGAGAGAGAGATGTGTAATATCCCTTTATTAAACCATCTCATGGTCCAAGGATCGCCTAGTTAACCTTTCCCCCTCCAAAAAAAAAAAAAAAAAAAAAAAAAAAACCTGCACCCAACCTGTCCTGCTGCAATAAATAAATGTACAAAAGAAAGAAAAGCAGGAAGAAAGAAAGACAGAACACACACACACACACACACAAACACACACTTACACTTGGGTCCATGTCCATGTGTCGAGATCTAAGCAGTGCAGGTCCATCACAGTTGAGTCCTGCAGTACACACAGAGGCCCATGATGCATGTCAATTCAGACAAACTTTATGTTGTAGGAATAGCTTTTTAAAAGTATCTTCTGAGTATTAATGACTATACATTATCATTTTTCCAACACATTATATCCTTGTCACAAACTCACTGCTGCAAGACTTTAAATACATTCAAGAAGAACATCGAATCACAACTTTTTGGGAGCTGGCATGAGTGCGTTTACTCTGGCGAAGGAGACCCCTTTTGATCCTGTCAGAGACTGAGGTAACGGTACGCTACACTTTATGATGTTTTTAGAAAAATATAATCAGTTTGTTCCTCTGCGGCCAAAAATTACAATTACAAACCGTCCACCCTGTGAGGAAGGGAGATGGGGTGGAGGGGGGGGGGGGTGGAATATTGGAATGTAAACAGATTTGAGACAAACTGTCTACTTCCTGCTTCGTGCTAAGATTTTTAGGGTTGGTTTTGATCCGTTTTACTGCTGCGAGAACAATCCGGAACAAACATGACCTCTGGCCTGATTGCGGTACGCACCATGCCCCCGCACACATAGCCCTTGCTGCCCACGGCTGCGCTGGCATGGGACGCCCTCGGAGATGGACACACACCCTGCCAGAGACAGAGAGAGAGAGAGAGAAAGAAGGAAGGTAAAAAAAGAGAGAAAAAGAGAGAGAGAGAGAAAAAGAGAGAGAGAGAGAGAGAGAGAGAAAGAAAGGGAGTCAAAGAAAGAGAGAGAAAGAAAGGAAGAAAGGGAGAAAGAGAGAGAGAAGAAAGGGTAAAAAAGGGTCAGTGTTGCAAATAGGTGGCTTTTGGGCACAGGTGCTGACAAAAACCTAAATCCTACCCACAAGGTTCATCCAAAGGGAAGAACCTACAGCAATTAACAGGAGAAAATGTCAAGTAACAACTCTTCACATTCACCAATTTCTATAAAAATATGTACATACTGTATGGTCTTAATTAGATTAACAGCATAGCAAAGGTAGGGGAACAGAAAGCCATTAATGTTTTGGCTTCAGAAAACACATTCCATTGAAGTAATTAACTGTACACACACGTATACACACCCAAACACTTAGTCTGTCTGTGCCTTTAGGTGGGATAAGGAGTCTGAATAGACAGGTATTAAGATTTCCTCCCTGTTAAGATTAAACACTTTCCCTTCTTTTGTGTTCATTTATTTATTGCCCATACATATGGTCAAAGTTCAAGAAGGTGAAACCATTTCACCTTCAGGTGACATGTCTAAATATAGGTGTTCTCGAGAGAGAGAGAGAGAGAGAGAGAGAGAGAGAGAGAGAGAGAGAGAGACAGACAGACAGAGAGAGAGAGACAGAGAGCGAGAGAGAGACAGAGAGCGAGAGAGAGAGCGAGCGAGAGAGAGCGAGAGAGAGAGCGAGAGAGAGAGCGAGCAAGAGAGAGAGAGAGAGAGAGAGAGAGAGAGACAGAGAGAGAGACAGAGAGAGAGAGCGCGAGAGCGAGAGAGAGATCAAAGCACCGACAGAGCCGCTCGCAACCCCCGGTTCACCTGCCTGGATAAACGACATCAAGCTCTCTGCCTTTTGAAACGCCCGTCAGGCAGAGAGAGGAGCCTCCCACTCACCTGGGTCTGGGGCTCGGACCAGCTGTTCGTCTCAGGTTCAAACATGTGGACCTCATTATTCCAGCCCCAGAACCTGAAGATCACCGTTCCTATGGTGGCCTGCAAGGACAAAACAGAGTATTTTTCACAAAACATCATGCACCATGTAGTTGTGATGACCGTGCTGTTGTTGCTTAGGCACACTGATCCAAAAGCAGAGATGGACATTCTGGGTTCAGAGGGTTCAAGTCCTGCCACATGTTTTTTTTTTTCCAGCTAATTTACTGAACCAGCTGATCCCAATTAGCTCAACTCTTCGGCCAGATAGGGGAGCAAATTAATGAAATTATCAGTGATAAGAGCACAAGCAGAGGGAAACAAACGGCAGGCCTTTTACTTTTCCCCTCAAGCCAGTTCGTCCACCTCTGTCCAAAAGCAGTACAATATATGCAGGGCTCCATGCCCCGTTGGGTCGAAAAATATGTGGATAAAACAAATACATTCATATCCTGTGTTGACATCTTTCGCTGAGTCAACAGTCAAAGCGTGTGTGTGTCCCATGACCGTTTCCAACTATAGAACAGATAGCGGCGCTTCCTTGTTTACCCAAGATGTGTGGTCCACAGTGAAGCTCTTCTCGTTGTTGAGTTCCCGCACTGTCTTGCACCCGTAGCCGCCAAAGAAGATGATTCTGGAAACACATGAATCAGAGCAAAGAGGATGTAACGTCAAATCAATCAGCGGCTGTTGCCTCTCTGGCTGACCACAGAGGCCTGTTGCACCCATTCATCATCATGCATCTGCATTCTTGCTGCGATAGTGGTCTGGAGTAGGAAATGCATCTAGCTCCAAAATACAAGCCCCCGTTTACACATATTTAGATATTTTCATAAATGGATATATTTTATCTCTGTTTTTTTATTGGGTTTACACACATCAAGTGGAATCCAGAAAATACAGTGGTTTGAAAAAAATACCAGTTTGAGTTTGCTAAAACGGCCAAACGGATGAAGCAAAATATGCTTATCCAGCTAGTTTTATAAACTGATAAGTCTACCGTTTCCATCTCCTCCGAGTCCCTTTTTGCACAGAATAACACAGCATTTCCATTTGCCGGTTGCTTTGCCTGCCTGAGTCTGTGATAGCAATGTGATTTTTATTATAGTTGACAGCAGTCTGTTTACTCATCGTTCCTTTTTTGGGAGTAGAAAGCCAAAACATATAGCAGAACAAGCCAACGCTAGGCACCATTATGCAGAGTCAAGGAAATATATTTATTTTATGCATGAGGTAAACTACAGTATTCATAAAAAACACAGATTGGTCATATTTTAGTCATATTTGGCCTTCATTAGAGCGAGAGACCTGATTACTATAGTATACACCTTGCAATAGCATTAAGGTTTTTTTTATTATTATGTCTTTCTTTGACTTTGCTGTGGGGATGCCTGGAGTTAGCTTGTGTATCATTACACCTTAGAGAGCCCTAACAGGCTTTACTTCAAGAGCACCTCAGATTTGTGCTGGAGTTTACTTTCAAACAACCTGAGCACTCAGCTTTTCTTCTTTCTTTACAAATATAACTAGTGTTTATTTGCCGCCTTCACTTTATTGTTCAGGCTTCAGGGAGGAGCATTTGGAGAGATTTGGAAAAGCGATTCTGATACTGTCGCACAAAAACTATGGCTCGTCTTGTCTTATGATTTCTGCAAGTTAATATAGTTAATAGTTAATATAATTAGTTAATATAAACCAGAGAATCCTCTGCAGCAGTCTCTTGCATGCCGTTTTAATGTCTAGCAAAGCCTACCAAATATGTAGTATGTTTCAGTGTTGTTTGGAGAGATCTTTTGGGCAAACAATTATGATACCATCATGCAAAAACTATGGCTTGTCTTGTCTTGTCTTCTAGTTTACATTAACCAACTTGCAGAAAACATAGGATCCTCTGCAGCAATCTTTTGCATGCCATGTTAATGTCTGGCAAAGCCTACCCGATATCCATATCTTGAGGTTTGCATTAAAAAAATACCGCCACAAGTGTTTTCAATAAGCCATAGGACATACATTGACAGAGCAAACATATTTCAGCACTCATGTTGGTCAGATCACTTTACCAACTTGAATGACTTTGTGAGGGCAACGTCAGGCTCAAATGCAAACCTCACATGGAAAAGAAGAAGTGTTTCGTGAAATGGGGCCCCAGTTATGGTTTATACGTTTCCTTGTGTGGTTATGCCTATACCATTTGCTAAATGCTTTTGCTCTGGGTAGCTTAACATATGAACAAGAAAAATGTACATGAACGATAAGCAATAAAACTATACACACACAGTTCAACGGAGCATAAATACAGATGTATCAGTAAAACTGTGGACTGTTTGCAAAAAAAAAAAAAAAGTTATATATACATACTTAATTAAATAAATAAATATTAGCTCTGTCAGGCATAAACAGGATGAGCAAGAACAGGAAAGTAGGGGGAAAAAATGACTTGTATGCGAACCACCCCAGTGAACTCCTAGCTACCAAAAAAAAAGAAAAGCTTTATAAACTTCTTTCTTAGTGCAGGACATGATTATTTTTCTCCCCGCTGTGCGAGGACAATGGGGTGGTGTGGTGGGGACGCCTCTCACCTCTCTCGGTACACCCAGCAGGAGTGCTTGTCCCTGGGCGAGGGTGGGGTGCCTTGCGTGTCCGTCAACCTCTTCCAGACAAACTCTCCATCGTCCAGGTTCACTCGGTACATCTAGGCAGCAAATCAGCACCAGATAAGAGATATGTACGTACATTCGCAAAAACGCTCAATAGTAAACAAAAAAGCTTTTATAGTGTTGTAAAACTCTTAACAAGATCAATACTATAAAATCGCTTAAGAACTCGAAGAATTTACAATTCCTTCAGAAATCCGAGCCTAAGACCTTACTATAGCTGTCATTTATAGCAACATTACATCACTCTAGAAAGACTTTCAGAAGATTTTTAAAAGCCTATTTAGACACTGTAAAACTTAACTGTGCATAACAAAAACACAGGTTTCAGCATGTGGTTCAAGGCAGAATAAAGACAGATATCCGAACTTTAATCACGTACAGGTTGAGTTGTTTGTTGACGTTAATGACACACCATCGACTAAACAGCTGATTGAAGGGGTAACACCTTCATTTCTACCCTGAAGCAACTTCACTTTCCCCATAACTTTAAGATTACTGGCCCCTCCAGCCTTCCGCGTCTCTAGAGAAACCCTTTACTGTCAATCAAACTTATCATGCACAGTGACAAGTATGCTAAACCTGCTCTTGTTGTTTGACAGCTTCTCTGCATGCTGCTGATCTCTCTTTAATAAGGTGTGTGCGTGTGTGTGTGTGTGTGTGTGTGTGTGTGTGTGTGTGTGTGTGAGAGAGAGTGTGTGTGAGAGTGTGTGTGAGAGTGTGTGTGAGAGTGTGTGTGAGAGTGTGAGTGTGTGTGTGAGTGTGTCATTGTTGGACACACTGGATGACAAGTCTTGTGCACATTTAACCAAGTGCCAGCAACAGCCAAGTTGTAGCATGTAAGTCATGAAAATTTGCTGGCGTGCAGACATCTACATTCCTGCGTTTGGCATACGGAGTTTGGGTTTGTTTATGTGAGATCTGCCTGAACTGTACAGACAGCCGTGGGGGTTGCAGAGACTGTTTAAAAAAAAAAAAAAAAAAAGTCCTCTTCTGAGGTCCTCTTCCTGTTTAAAACTGGACGTCGCACCCACACACTGTGTATATATACACACACACACACAAACATACGTGTATCCGTCCATCTACCTATCGATTTGTCGGTCTTTGTGTGTGTGTGTGTGTGTGTGTGCGTGTGTGTAAAAGTATGAAGCTTCTCCGAAAGTTCATATGGTGGCTGCGCAGGGGAGATTGTTTTCATACCTATTCAAAACGCCATACCTTGCCTAAAGGCACACCGAGAGTCAGAGAGAAAGGGTGTGTGTGTGTGTGTGTGTTTGTTGGTATCGGCCTACACGTGGCTTTTCAGACGTATATCAAATTACCGAAGATAATCTGGCATAGCTCAAATGCTTTCAGCTCACCTAGTGTCATCCCATCATCCAGGACAAACCTGCCAGGCCACCTTTACCCTACTAGCCTTCATGAACTCACTTCCTACTTTAATGTCTGCTGTTGTTGTTTGTGTCATGCTGTAATAGAAATGACAGATATGTGGCATGTCATCTATCCGCCCTGCATGCGTGCGCGTGCGTGTAAGAACTTTCACCCCATGAGATCACACTTGTCTATCACAGCTAACTGTGGTGCACTTCACCCAAACCACTAGATGATGTTTGCATGCATATTTGTGGGTGATGTGTGTGTCTATGTTCACACGGGACAGAGAGAGAGAGAGAGAGAGAGAGAGAAACAGACAGACAGAGTCTGCGTATGTGTGTGTGTATGCATGGAAGAGAGAGACACAGATAGACGGTGTGTGTGTTTTACCTGGTTGGTGTGGGCTTGGCCATCGCATCCCCCAAACACATAGAGCTGTCCCTGGAGATAGGAGCTACATGTCTGAGACAACAGGGGCGGAACATCCCCACTCATTTCCCTCAGGGACCTAAAACACACACACACACACACACACACACACACACAGTGGTGCAAGATAATGAGGAGTGAATCCCACAAACACGCATCACACTCAGGGAGGGAGGGGGGGGAGGGAGAGAGAGAGAGAGAGACAGAAAAAGCAAGTGAAAAAGAAAGAAAGAAAGAAAGAAAGAAAGAAAGAAAGAAAGAAAGAGATGGATAGATAGATAAAGAAGCAAGGGAAATAAAGAGAGAGGAAAAAACAGAGAGAGAGAGTGAGAGAAAGAGAAAGAACACAAGATGCAGGAGGGGAGAGTGAAAGAGAGAGGTAAAGGGACAGAGAAAAAAAAGAAAGAAAAAAATAGACAGACAGATTGACAGAGAGATAACGGAGCCGTACAGTACTAGTTACAGTAAGCAAAACACATTACCAAGTCACTGGTAGGGTTGTATTACGAGAGGGGTGGTCTGTGTGTGTGTGTGTGTGTGTGTGTGTACTACCCAGATTCACCCTTGACTAGACGTGACAGTTTCTGTACGTTCTGAATCGCGTGCCAGCGTGTAAATATGTAACGAGGCTGGTATTCAGATCGTTAGCCCATCCTTGTTGAAATGGGGAGGGTGGGGGACAAATATTTCGGCTTACCACAGCCCACTCTCCAGATCATAGAGCCACATCTCATCGCTCGGCAAAGTCACTTCTTCTCCGTCGACGGTCTGAGGGGGAGAATTGTTTCAAACAATTTGACACCACAGAACACCCACACTGTTTTTATTATTACAAATGACACGGAGGCTAGCAACATGCTGTTTGTTTGTTTTTTTAAGTATCCAAGTTCCAAATATCAAGAGTCCCCATAACTACTACGAGTTATTTGTGCAGTTGAGAACACTAACTGAACAGCGTGCTGTAGCATTGGCTCCTGTGCACTCTCAAAACATATGCCTCCAAGACACTGCAGCATTAGAACATTTTCCAAACTCTTTAGGGAGGCTGATTTATCAGTAGCATCACGGAGGACTCACCTGACATCCTCCCCACACGTAAAGAACGTTGCCATTCACAACGGCCGTGTGGTCGCTTCGTCCCAGCGCCGTTTGAGTCCCAACTTCTGCAACTCTGGGCCCGCTAGAGTTTTCCATAAGGCACGACGGCAGCAGCTGCCAAAGCTTGAGTCAAATGTTCTGAGAAGGGAGAGGAGAGGAGAGGAGAGGAGAGGAGAGGGCGACGTTCACCTTTGCTGTGACGGAGAGGAGGTATGCTAACAGGAAATAGAGCGCAGATTATTTGAAGGCTGGGAAGGGGGGTGGACCGGGCAGCGAAATTGTCTGAGTGCGTGCGAATACTAGACAAGGCGCTTAAAATGTGTGAAAAAAGTACTTCTCGAGGGTTAGTTATATAGCCTCTTACTAAGCCTATGCCCCGGTGAAAGAACGCAAATAATCGAATGATGTCACGTGTGGTTTGATGCGGAAAAGAATGGCACTAAATTTAGCCTCGACAAGTTCTCAGCTGGAGTCAAATCAATTAAGAGAATCTATTGGTCCAGGTAGGCTACACTCGTTAGGCTGACAAAGAAAAACGGTTGCATTTTTAGAAGCCTACCTAACCTGGCGATTTTGGACTCCAACTGGTTTCAGATAGAAAGTAGGGGTTATAATAACGATCACATTTCTTAATCTGTTAGATCACGACTAGGATCAGACACACAAAAAGGGTTTTTTGTGGTCCTCTTCATTCTACACGTCACAATTAACTATTTGCAACAGGTGTGAGAAAACGAGTCACAGACCCACCCTACTGTAAAACTTTACGACCAATTAGTGTTGTCATATTTTGGACGTGGTTACTAACGACAATGCTGAACAGCCAAGGTGCGCTTGTGTGGAGTTAGGTTAGATTACCACCATGGGCTGAAACTCGCCCATGGCGGCTACACCTTGTCTGAACTAGGCCGTATGTCATGCAAGATTGGGAGATGATTTGCTTCGTGTCTTGGAACTGTGACGTTAGGTCTACAGCAACAACTGTTATTAGTTAGTTATTAATAGTTATGATCAATTTTTTGTCCTCTTTATCAAACTTGTCAGCCTATATTGTCATGGCTGGTGTCTGTCTCTATGGGTGGCAACAGTTGTCACATACCCTGAATAGGTTAGTTGATGTATTGCAAAATAAATAAATAATAATAATAATACACACGCAGAAGTGTGCAATCCCATAAATGTGAAATATGGCTGTACTACCAGTTCTGTACTCTACGGGGCACTCTTTCATTGTCTAATAAAGTGTAGTAATAACGCCTCAACAGCAGGTGTCGCCATCCGACAACGTGGGACTCATCTGACAAACAACATGAGCGTTTGTGATGTAACACTCCCATCACCTGATATACAAATGATCAATGTAGTTTTTATTTAGTGGCATTTTCCCTCCCCTACAGTTATTGAGTGAAAGATGAGAACTACACAATAATTTACAAATGTACACTATCAACAGGACACAGGCCAACTATAGGATCGAATAATTTGTAAATTATTCTATTAAATATATATGACATTTAAAGACAGTCTGAACATAATCATGAAAGAAAAAAACAGCTTGTGTCTTTGGAGCTGTTGGTATCATAGCATTTTGGGCATACTTTTTACTGCAAGAAATGTTGTCTTGTTGTGACCATGCCAAACTGTAAAGCACTTTGAGCTGCATCTTGTATGTATGATCTGTGCTATACAAGTAAAGGTTATTATTATTATTATTAATAGTCGTTTACTTAGGTGTCATTGTAAATGTTAAGGAGGTTTATGATTCAAAAAAGACCTTGCAGGCAGCAATCAGGTTTCAAGGATCTGGTAGGCGGGAAACACAAGGACTGCACCGGGAAAGGCTTTCCTGTTGTTGAGGGGTGGGAGTTTCCCGTGATACAGGGAAACACCGGAGGATGTCCTGAGCGCCTGTGTGTGTGTGTGTGTGTGTGTGCATGTGTTATTTGTTCAAGTAACAGGAGAGGTAGTTGTTAAGGGCTAACACCAGTGCTGTGAGATACTTGGTTATTTTAATCACA
>CM059287.1:6998503-7001003 GCA_030347295.1 Setipinna tenuifilis | reverse complement strand
CCCAGTTTACCCTCTCTCTCAGTCTCCTTCTCTCTTTCTCTCCCTCTCTCTCTGCCTCTGTCTCTCTCCCTGTCCCTCTCTTTCTCGCTCTCTCTCTTTCTCTCTCTCTCCCCCTGTCTCTCTCTCCCTCTTTCTCTCTCTCTCTCTCTCTCTCTATATATACACACATCCCCCACCTCAGCCACTCATCCTCCACTCAGTGTTCACACAGAAGCAATCACAAACCACTTAACACCCCTTGCTTTTCAAATGCAGCACCCAAGACAACATCCACATCCCCATCCACACCACCCATCTATCCACTCTACCACCACCAGCACCACTTCACTTACAGATTCAGCATTTAAGCACCACATGTTAGCCCCCTCCCCACACACACACACACACATTCATTAATGCGCTTCAGCCAGGAATTCCATCAATTCCATCTCAGTCAAAAGGTCTGGGACATTTGCATAAACATGAATGTGAAAATTGCACTCTCACTTGCTGCTAGTTGTAATGGAATTTGTAATGAAGCAGGTCTTAATAAAAATGTACCTGTTTTGGCCTTGGGCCATCCTCAGGGTCTTATCACAGGAGTAAGGGGCAAGGTCGGGCATGGTCCTATAAGGTTTGATGACGTATATACTCTTGAGTGTATGCTCACCTTTATTTTAAAGTCTGTTAATTTATTCCTCTGTTTGTGTGTTTTATTGTAAGTTGCTTCGGATAAAAGCATCTGTTAAGTGTAATGTAATGTCATTTGGACATTAGTAAGGATTTTTTTTTTTAATTGATCACGCCTACTCTGTTCCTTAGTACATTTACATATATATCCACTTAATGCACAAGTAATCTTATGCCATCTCTTTGTGAGTGAGCTGCTTTGGTTAACAGCATCTCCAAAATGAATACATGCATTTTTTTTGCGTCTGTGATGAAACATTGCCATTAGCAAACGGTGGCGTTTGGGTATCTCTTGTGAGACTCCCTGCCACACCTTCTACCTTCTAGAATCCATAATCTCTGCCTTCAACCGCCTGACTAGAGGAGTTTTTGAACGTTCTACCAAAGAATGTGTTCTAGAACAATGTAAGATTCTAGAATTCCACATGATGTTCAACCAAACCACAGTATTCTGTGGTTCATCCCCATACATTCTTGACTCACCAGTCCAACAGTTACCAGCCTAAGGGGTCAACCTTGCCCCCACCCACCCTCTGCTCCGTACACACACACACACCTCTACCCTTCCTCAACCCCCCGGGGGTGAAAAGCTGGTCAGAGAAATCAGCTGCCCCAGGAGTGTCTGTCTGTAATTTAGTAACCATCTCCTCTCTCTGCCTCCTCCCGTCATGAAGCCTTTGTTGCCCTGCCCGGGGAAGGGAACTTGGCTAGGCTTACCAGACCAGACCAGCCTCAGCCCCAGCCCCAGCCCCAGCCCCCACCTCTCCTCACCCGGCCCCAGTCCCAGCCCCAGCCCCAACCCCAGCCCCAGCCCCAGCCCCAGCCCCAGCCCCAGCCCCCACCTCTCCTCGCCCAGCACGGCCCCAGTTCCTCTAATGTTAGTTGTTGACTGGCTGATGTTGATGTCACAGAGGCTGGCCTTGGAGGGTATGTTATTTAGGGTGTGGTGCTGCTTTCAAAGGAAATGTGGGCTCAAGGAGGGGTGAGTGTAAGAGAGAGAGAGAGGGAGAGAGAGAGAGTAAAAAAGAGAGAGAGAAAGAGATAGAAAGACAGTAAAAGAGAGAAAGAGATAGAAAGACACTAAGAGAAAGAGAGAGAGAGAGAGAGAGAAAGAGAAAGAGATAAAAAGACAGTAAAAGAGAGAGAGTGAGAAAAAAAAGACAAACACGGAGAGGTAAAAGCCTCTGGATACATTTGGTGGCCTGAGTGTCAGCAAAAGGACAAGGGTCAAGTCGTTTCGGGGGGGGGGGGGGGGGGGAGGAAAACGCATCACTGGCAGACCACTAATGCTCTGGTGGGGAGGACAGTATTGCTTCCTGTGGTCACACGCTAAGGATTCTGGGAAAGGAAACCACTGAAGTCATATAATGAGCCTGCCATTGTTATTTGCCCAGGGTTTGTTCAATAATGAGGTTGCAGTAATGTCCTATAATCGTCTGTATTACGTGTCCTATTAATCTCATTTCCAATAGTCCTGCATACCACACTGAAGACGTCAAATGGGGTAGTGTGAAGCGCTGGGTAACCCAATACAGTTATGTTGCTCAACTACCAGGCTCGTTGTTTAAATGTCTGTTTAGACTTTCAAGGTAGCCATCTTGGTGGGAGATTTATTTTTGCTTTTGACGGTTCTGTAGACAGATGTTTTCAGCCATTCGGAACCTTTTGTCGTTCCTGCAAAGAACTTATTTGTGCTAATATCTGCATTTTGCACTTCATATGAAAATGGTACAGTGTAAAAAATAGAACTTTTTTGATGTTAAATATGTTACATGTTTAAATGTTAAGTGGTACTTACTAAACACCATTTGTAGGGTCCACCGAGATGTTT
>CM059287.1:6971003-6988503 GCA_030347295.1 Setipinna tenuifilis | reverse complement strand
CTGGGTTTATCAGCACTATAAATAGGCGACTGCAAACCCCATCTGAGCACACTGGGGCCTACGAGCCTGCCTGTCAGATAATTGTGACGGGGGTTCTCTCTCTGGACTCCAACCCCACCTCCACACACACACACACACACACACACACACATACACACACCACAGGAATCAACTCAGGAATCCCTGACTTAATGGGATATGTGATGGACAGCGTGTGTGTGTGTGTATTTTAGGGGGACAGAGATTTGTGTGCGCTGCACAAGTAGAGATTGTGTGTGTGTGTGTGTGTGTGTGTGTGTGTGTGTGTGTGTGTGTGTGTGTGTGTGTGTGTGTGTGTGTGTGTGTGTGTGTATAGGCAGGTATAGCATAGGTCTGTATATTTCAATGCTACAGAAAGATGTATCAGATGTATGCACATGCACGTTTTCTGGCTGTGTGTGTGTGTGTGTGTGTGTGTGTGTGTGTGTGTGCTGTTGCATACCAGTGAGAGTAAGCGCTATATGAGGCATAGGACTTAGCTATACCCTGTGTGTGGAAGAGAGTGAGAGGGTGAGACAGGCAGAGTTAGAGACCCACCAATAGACAGACATCGCTACAGTTTAAAGAACATGAACAGATGATTCTAGTTTTAGTCTTGTGTATTTTAGCCTTGTATATTCCTTTCGCTTTTTTCTATGGACACATTAATTCTTTTTAGTCTCTACCGTAAAGCACTTTTGGTCAACTGCTTGTTTTTAAATGTGCTGTAGAAAAAAAACTCTATTTGACTTCACCTAAAAACTCATGTTTGAGCAAGAATAACAGTAGCTTAGAATACTGTAGCAATGGCACAGGGAAGATGTGATGGTGGTGAATGGAGATTAAATCAGAATTTGTAAACTGAAAAAGTAAATCAGAACAAATACAGAACATTTGTATGCCTCTGAGTCCAATTGGACCTGTATAGCCTTACTTATGTCCTAACATCTGATCTGAGATCATTTGAGATCATGGCTCCTGGACTGCGCCCGGTCCCGTCCGCGTATTACATTACATTATAATGTTATATTACATTGTGTTTTAGCTGACGCTCGTATCCAGTGTGACTTACAGTGAATTGGGTACATTGGGAGCATTGTGGGGTTAGATGCCCTTGCTCAAGGGCACTCCAGGATGAGGGTGCTGGAGGAGATTGAGGAGCTGATTATTCACTCCCCAATCTGATTTTTTTTAAGCTACTGGTATGGGACTCGAACCTGGAACCCTCTGACCAACTCTCTTATCCAGTGTGACTTAGAGTGAGTTAGGTACAGGAGCATTGTGGGGTTAGATGGCCTTATTCAAGGACACTTCAGGGTGAGGGTGCAGGAGAGGAGGTTGAGGAGCTGATTATTCACTGGTATGGGACTCGAACCCGCGACCCTCCGATCCCCAGACCCAGAACTCCCTAACTACTAGGCCCCAGCTGCCCCAAGTGTTGTTCTGGTCCAGTCTGGTCCAGTCCGGCAGCGAGTGGCAAACAAAAGCAACACACTCCAGGAAGTAAACAAGTCAGCGCCATATTGTGTGTGCTTATTTTTACCCCATATCAGGCCAAACGAGGAATGGAGCAGGAGGCACTGGGAGGGCAATAACCTAAGCAAGGATCTGTGTGTGTGTGTGTGTGTGTGTGTGTGTGTGTGTGTACGTTTGTGTGTGTGCGTGTGTCTGTCTGAATCTGTGTGCTTGTGTGTCTCTGTGTGTATCTCTGCGTTTGTGTGTGTGTGTGTGTGTTTGTGTTTGTTTGTGTGCGTGTGTGCGTGTGTGTGTGTGTGTGTGTGTGTGTGTGTGTGTGTGTGTGTGTGTGTGTGTGTGTGTGTGTGTGTGTACGTTTGTGTGTGTGTGTGCGTGTGTCTGTCTGAATCTGTGTGCATGTGTGTCTTTGTGTGTGTCTCTGTGTTTGTGTGTGTGTGTTTGTGTGTGTGTTCATACGCATGTGTATGTGTGTGTGTGTGTTCATATGTGTGTGTGTTCGTGTGTGTGTGTGTATGTCTATGCATTGGTGACATGAGTAGTGGCCGATGTGGTTGGCTTAAAGACAGGAGATTACGGCTGTTGTGTAACAAATGTGGTCTGCTAGGATAATTCCTGTGTGTGTGTGTGTGTGTGTGTGTGTGTGTGTGTGTGTGTGTGTGTGTCAGAGACCAAACAGGAAATAGAATCCATCACAGAGATTGATGTATGTCTGCTGCTCTTCTCCCTGCGCTGAAGTCCATTCAATTCACTTTCTGCGCTAATACCAGCTAGCGTGGGCAGCCATGTTTATAATGCCATAGACTCCCATGACTGCACCTATTCTGTAATGCTTAGCCATCCAATGACAAAAGCTTTTTATTTAGAGTGGCTTAGAATACTGTTACTGATGGCCTTCCATTCATAACAAAACTAACAAAACTAACAACCACTAAACCAACTCTCTCTTTCTCTGTCCCTATATGGGAGTACATGTGTCTGTAGTGTCCCTGCTCCGGGAAACTTATTCAGACACATGCACCTCCCTGTATGTATAAAGGTTGCCTGCTTACTCAGTGTCCCTTTACGCATCTGTTTCCTTATGTCCTCCTTTTTGTAAGTCACTTTGGATAAAAGCGTCTGCCAAATGCAATGCAATGTAATGTAATGTAATGTAATGGCACAGATATTACAGATGACAACATAATGACATTAACTTAAGCCCTAACCTTAACCTTAGCTACGCTTACAAGAACAGGGACAGATGATTACAAGTGCTCAAGAATTTAATGACAAATGTACTTTTGTTTGAGTAAGATGTGATCCAGTGTGATCTGGTTGTGAATGTTGACCGCTGTGTATTATGTGAATGTGTGTGGGTTTGTGTTGCATGTTAATCAGTACAGTAGAGGGAGAGAGAGAAAGAGAGAGACAGACAGAGAGAAAGAAAAAAGAGAGAAAAAAGAAAAGAGAGACAGAAAAAAAGAGAGAGACTGATTGAGTGAAAAAGAGAATAGGATACATTTACCCTATAATAGTTATAGGTTCTGTCTGATCCATGCACCAGACAGACATACCGATAATGTTGAGGTAAGAATGCCTGGTCAAAATGGCTATTAATAAATATCAGCAGACCACAAGTAGATAATTTTAAAACCAATTTTTATATTTGTTATTTTGTTATATAACTGTTTTCATGACGGTTCTAATGATACTGATCTACATGATCTATTGAATGGCTGGACAGTAGTGTCATGTGTCAGTCCTCGACACTGGGGGCAATCCGGGTCACATGTTCTAGTTCCAGAATGTCTGTTGGTCCATTGTCTAAAGCCCACAGATTCTAGAATGTTGGGTGATAACACTGCGACATGATTTCAGCACAGCACAGGACAAAGTTGACACTTTCTGTTCCATTCTATGACACTGCTAGCAAGAATTTTTCTTTTTTTTGTGCGTTGGAGTCGGGGTGTGGGTGGGGGTATTTTGACCCAGTTGCCTGGATAAAGTATGTTGTAGAAACTAGTCTAATTAAGGAAGACGTTCAGGTCAGTGCACACGCGAACATGCATGAGCAAACATGTTGGGGAGACCACAGAACATTCCAGAAGGTACTGCTATGCTATTTGAACTATGCCCCCTCCCAGTACTCACTCATAGACCTACACACACACACACGTGTGTTTGTCTCGGCTGAGACATAAAGCAGGAAGTGGGCCGTATATGGGGGATGCCCCACAATATGGACCGTCAGCTACTTTCCTGATTGTTTTGAACACATAAAAGACTCTGTTACTTGACAGGTAATAAAAATAAAGGGTGGGTGGGGTGTGGAGAGGGGGGTCTCTCCTATGTGTTTCAGCCCCCTTGTGATGTAAAACGTGTCTTGACTCTTTGGCGCACCCCAGTGGCCAAGCTGTGCTACTGCGGGAACGTCATCCCCTGCCTGCCTGACCGGATTAGTGGATTATATATTTAGGGCCATTCCCCCCCTCTGTTCGCAGTAAACAGACAGATGGAACAACCACCACCACCCCTCTCTTTCCCTTCCCGCATCACGTACCCCCCCTATCCCCGCCACCAGAAGGAGACAGATGTTGGTCTTCTCACACAAAAATCGCACCACATCCCCGTGATGATTTGCACGGGAATTTGCCTTCCAAATGTTTCCCCCGCACCTCTCTGTGACACACTGTTACGGGCACACACACACACACACACACACACACACACACACACACACGTGTGTGACACGGGTGATTGCGTGCGAGTGTCACGGTTCAAGGAGTGGGAGCCCAGATGCAGCACGCATACAAAAGGTCCAGGGTATAGAGGGTTTATTTAACACAAGAAAGTTAAATACAAAAACACTGAGAGGGGAACTCGGGGGAACACGGAAAACTAGAGATGCAAAAACACTGAGAGGGGAACTCGGGAGAACACGGAAAGCTGGAGTACAAAACACGGAGAGGAGGGCTCGGGAGGACACGGGAAGCAAGATTACAAAAAACACTGAGGGGGGAAACACTGAGAGGGGAACTATAACAAAAAACCCACGAGGGGGAAAACAGAAAATGCTATTAACACAAAAGAACAAACTTTAGGAAGATACAAAACTTACAATACTCGGGTCGGGATCTGACATAGACTGACACGCAGTTTAGACATAGTTCAGACAATGACGCAGCACAGGACAAAGAGAACACAGGGTATAAATACAGAGGGGGCCAATTACAAGGGGACACACGATAGGGCAAAACACAACAGGGCACAGGTGGGGGGAACAACAAGGCAATCAAGACAATTAACTAGGACAGACAAGGAAACGAGGTAGCAGGGCAGGTGTAGGCAAAGAGCGAGAGACACAGAGACACAGAGAGAGAGACACAGAGAGAGAGAGAGACACAGAGAGAGAGAGAGAGAGAGAGAGAGAGAGACACAGAGAGAGAGAGAGACACCGAGAGAGAGAGAGAGAGAAAGAGACACAGACACAGAGAGAGAGAGAAAACCAAAGGGGCAAATGAAAACACAAGTGAAAACAAGAAACAACACAGGGCACAGGAACAAGGGCTGGGGAAAACAGTGACGAAAAGAAACACATAAACCGCCGATCCTGACAGTATCCCCCCCCTAAGGGACGGCTACCAGACGTCCCACAAAGTCCTCAGAATCAACAGGGCAGACGAGAGGGGGGCGTCTGGAGCGGGGGGACCGGCAGGAATGGGCACAAAACTCGGGGGAACAGGAGGGCTCGGGCTGGGGAGAAAAGGAGGAGGACTCGTGCTCGGGAAGACAGGAGGGCTCGGGCTCGGGAAAGGAGGAGGGCTCGGGCAGGGAGGAGGGCTCGGGCTCGGGAGAACAGGAGGGCTCGGGTCTGGGACAAGGGGAGGGCTCAGGCTTGGGACAAGAGGAAGGCTCGGGCTTGGGAGAACAAGAGGCTTGGGGAGGATAAACAGGAACAAACACAGGTACTTTAACAGGGATGGAGACGGGGATGGTGACGGGAACACTAACAGGGACGAAAACGGGGACAGGCACAGTCACAGTGATGTTGGTGGACACAGGCAAGGAGTTGCGTAGACAATGACTGGGAACACAGGTGGGGACAGGGATGGACACACGAGTGGGCACCTGAACACAGACGGGAACAAACACTGGGATTGTGATGGGTAGGGTCACAGTAACAGTCACAGGGACAGGAATAAGGAGGGGCTTACAAAAGACTGGGCAAGGATGTGGAGAAGTGGGGGTAGGTTGTGACACAGGGGGCGGAGCACATGAGGACACAGGGGGTCGGGTAGACGAAGATTGACGGATGGGTCGGGATACAGGCGCAGGGGTCAGGAGACATTTGGAGGCGGGGGCAGGAGGTGCGGGGCTCTGGGAGACGGGAGCAGGAGGTGCGGGGCTCTGGGAGGCGGGAGCAGGAGGTGCGGGGCTCTGGGAGGCGGGAGCAGGAGGTGCAGGGCTCTGGGAGGCGGGAGCAAGAGGTGCAGGGCTCTGGGAGGCGGGAGCAAGAGGTGCAGGGCTCTGGGAGGCGGGAGCAAGAGGTGCAGGGCTCTGGGAGGCGGGAGCAAGAGGTGCAGGGCTCTGGGAGGCGGGAGCAAGAGGTGCAGGGCTCTGGGAGGCGGGAGCAAGAGGTGCAGGGCTCTGGGAGGCGGGAGCAAGAGGTGCAGGGCTCTGGGAGGCGGGAGCAAGAGGTGCAGGGCTCTGGGAGGCGGGAGCAAGAGGTGCAGGGCTCTGGGAGGCGGGAGCAAGAGGTGCAGGGCTCTGGGAGGCGGGAGCAAGAGGTGGAAGGCACTTGGAGATGGGGCCAGGAGGAGAGTGGATGTCGTCCACTTGAGAGGGGGTGGCGACCTCGGGACAGGGGGCGTCGACCACCGGCGAGGGGGCGTTGCCGTGTTGAGAGGGGGTGGCGACCTCGGAACTGGGTGGGCGTGAGTGGGCGTCGGCCTCGGGACAGGGGGCGTCAACCACCGGTGAGTGGGCGTCGGCCTCGGGACAGGGGGCGTCGACCACCGGCGAGGGGGCGTCGACCTCGGGACAGGGGGCGTCGACCACCGGTGAGGGGGCGTCGACCTCGGGACAGGGGGCGTCGACCACCGGTGAGTGGGCGTCGACCTCGGGACAGGGGGCGTCGACCACCAGCGAGGGGGCGTCGACCTCGGGACCGGGGGCGTCGACCTCGGGACAGGGGGCGTCGCCAACCTGGGAGAGGGCGTCGCCATCTTGAGGGAGGGCGTCGACCTCGGGACTGGGGGCGTCGACAACCGGCGAGGGGGCGTCGACCTCGGGACAGGGGGCGTCGACCTCGGGGCACGGCTCTAGGGCAGGCACCGCAATAGCGGCGTTCGCCTTGGGGTCCGGTTCATGGGCGGGCGCAGCTACGGCGTCATCCGTCTTGGGGTCCGGTTCATGGGCAGGCACAGCAACATCTTCTACCTGGGGGTCCGGGGCTCTGGGAGATGCAGCGACAGCATCTGTCTGGGGGTCCCCTGTTGGGGCAACCGCACCCAGCTCCTCCAGTCTCAGCTGGGCCAGTAGGTTGGCCTCCAACTCTTTCCTCTCCTCCAACTCACTTGCCAACCCAGCGAATGGGAGAAGCCATGGCTTCTTCTGAAGGACATCTATGACTATCCTGGTGGCCACTAACCTCCTCTTCACTTTGCCCCTGTCCATGACCGGGCAAAGCCTCCGGAAAAGCAGGTAGAAGTCCACCAAGTCTTGTCGGACGGCACATGGTTCTGGCTGGGTGGCTGGAGGAGAAGGTGCTGGCAGTGGGATTGGGTGAAGAGCTGCGTAGCCGATACGAATAGAACCGGGGACCGAACCGGCCAGCTCGGCCAGGCATGCTGCTGGGCTCCTTGGTGGCTGCGTCATACTGTCACGGTTCAAGGAGTGGGAGCCCAGATGCAGCACGCATACAAAAGGTCCAGGGTATAGAGGGTTTATTTAACACAAGAAAGTTAAATACAAAAACACTGAGAGGGGAACTCGGGGGAACACGGAAAACTAGAGATGCAAAAACACTGAGAGGGGAACTCGGGAGAACACGGAAAGCTGGAGTACAAAACACGGAGAGGAGGGCTCGGGAGGACACGGGAAGCAAGATTACAAAAAACACTGAGGGGGGAAACACTGAGAGGGGAACTATAACAAAAAACCCACGAGGGGGAAAACAGAAAATGCTATTAACACAAAAGAACAAACTTTAGGAAGATACAAAACTTACAATACTCGGGTCGGGATCTGACATAGACTGACACGCAGTTTAGACATAGTTCAGACAATGACGCAGCACAGGACAAAGAGAACACAGGGTATAAATACAGAGGGGGCCAATTACAAGGGGACACACGATAGGGCAAAACACAACAGGGCACAGGTGGGGGGAACAACAAGGCAATCAAGACAATTAACTAGGACAGACAAGGAAACGAGGTAGCAGGGCAGGTGTAGGCAAAGAGCGAGAGACACAGAGACACAGAGAGAGAGACACAGAGAGAGAGAGAGACACAGAGAGAGAGAGAGAGAGAGAGAGAGAGAGACACAGAGAGAGAGAGAGACACCGAGAGAGAGAGAGAGAGAAAGAGACACAGACACAGAGAGAGAGAGAAAACCAAAGGGGCAAATGAAAACACAAGTGAAAACAAGAAACAACACAGGGCACAGGAACAAGGGCTGGGGAAAACAGTGACGAAAAGAAACACATAAACCGCCGATCCTGACAGCGAGTGTCATTTCAATGCCTGGCTTTTTTTACGCATGGACAGGCGGCCAGTCGAGCTTGCCCAGTAGAAATGTTAAAAGCAGCAGGAGCGATTAGAAACACAAACACACACACACACACACACACACCTCCCCAAAATGGACCAGCCACCACACCCACCCCCACCCAACCCTGCCCCCAAAACACAGACACACACACACACACACACACAGACACATATGTGCTGTAATAATTGCATAATCCAGTGTGCGTGTTAAAAAACTAAAAGGAGGTCAGAGTGTGCATGTGTCCTGATAAAACCAGCATAGACTATTATCAGACATACATGCGCACACATGCTGTATGTCCTTCCTAAACTAGACAGCACCCAAATGAGTATACTTATATTTCGTAAAAAGTAGGTACAGTGTAACAAAGTGTGTAACAATATGTAAGATTATACATTTACACCATACCATAGGGTTAGGGTTAGTGTGAGGTATGTACATGATATTACATGTTGTTACATGTTACATGAAAAAAAAAAGAACCGTACAATAAAGTGTTACCAAAGTGGTATTATTGTGTCCAGGAAGAGGTCACATATGTACATGTGTGTAATGACAATGTTGTTATAGCTATAAAAGAACTTAAACACTGACCATCAACAATGCAAGGTCAAAGGCTAACAGGACTTAGAGTTTGGCTGTCCTGGGGGTGGGTGTTGAAGTCAATGACATAGGTAGAGTAATCTTTCAAGGGGGGGGGGTATTTCTTAGACCATCCATCTCTTTGTTTACCTCTCTCTCTCTCTCGCTCTCTGTTTCTCTCCTCATCCATTAATCCTTATCTCTCTCCCACATCCTCCATCTTTTCCTGTACCACTCCATCTTTTTCTTTCTTTCTTTCTTTCTTTCTTTCTTTCTTTCTTTCTTTCTTTCTTTCTTTCTTTCTTTCTTTCTTTTTCTCCTCATCCATTCATCCTTTCCTCTCTCTGCCTCTCTCCTCTACACTCTCTGAACACTGTGTCTAGACTAATTCTCCTGCTGTGATTTTTTTTTGTGGGACACTGTGGAGTTATGGGAGATAATGCCATCATCAGATTTATGGGTGCCCTCTGTGTATATTTGGGGTAATGTGTGTGTGTGTGTGTGTGTGTGTGTGTGTGTGTGTGTGTGTGTGCGTGTGTGTGTTTATGTGTGTGTGGTCTAGGATTGTGTGTGTAAAAGCAGAGAAGTATTCTGTGTGTAGGTCTACAATGTAGTGTGTTAGTGTGTGTGTAAACACTATTGGATGGTGCATTATTCCATGAGTACGTGTACATATGTATGTGTGTGTGTGTGTGTGTGTGTGTGTGTGTGTGTGTGTGTGTGTGTGTGTGTGTGTGTGTGTGTGTGTGTGTGTGTTCGTGTGTACAGATAGGGATTGGGGAACTCATTGACCCCCTGTCAGTGGGTGTGTGGTGTGGGATGGCCCTAATCTGAGAGGGACCTGCTAAAAGAGGCTCAGTACACACACACACACACACACACACACACACACACACACACACACACACAGATATTGTGCATAACTGTTTATGAATGATTTATTGACGAGGTATTTCTAAGAGGCTGCTGTCATACTGCTGACCACTAGAATTATCATTACATCATAACATAACATGACTGCTGACAACTTCTTCGTTGTGTGCACTGAATGCTGTGGTGTGTGCTGTGTGATCACAATGGCAAATGGGAATCACTTTCACTGTCCACTTGATATTACAATAACAATAAAAGCACCACGTCCTGAATATTAGGAACTAATGTGAGCTTTACAACGTCATATCACGGGTGACTTTCATTCATGACTGTTACACAAATGGCCGCAGTGCTATGGGTCATTGGTTGCATGAGGCATTCTAGTTAGCCGGACGGAGAGAGGTGTTCTTATGTGGAGACGTTCTTGAGTCGTTTCCACCCTTGTGCTCAATGTCATTATGCTCGTATGCCCCCTGCTGGCTGTGAGGTGAACTGCAGGCAGAGACATAGGGAGGGGCACATGTAGACTGACTTGCTCTATATGAGAAGAGCTGTATGGATGCATGACTAGAACAAACAATCATCTCAGGGCATGGATAAACATCAATTACCAAGTGGATTTTAATGTGAATGTACTGTATATATGCCGTTGCCATAACACAAAGTCATTTAGTCACAGTGTACTGGCGGAAAAAAAATGGCCAAGACAATCACCACTAAGAAAAAACCCAGAATTCACACGCTGGGTGAGCCAAGAGGTTGTGAGGACAGAGCAGGAAGTGGGGAAGAAGGGAGGGAAGGAAGGAAAGGAGGGGGGGATCGTGAAACAAAGGGCCCGGAGGGTGAAAATCATGTGTCAAGTGTGTTGCTGATCACAGAGAGAAGTCGCCAATGCAGGTGCTGTTTGAATGGACATGAAAGACAAATGTCGTACCAGCAGTAAATAGTCCTGTTGTTTTCTAACTAAAGTTGAATAAGAAAGAATGTTATTTTGCATTACAGTTATATTTAGCACATGTATATGTATACAAGTAATACAAAATATGTATATGAGGTACTTATAGTCCTGGTGTTTTGTAACTAAAGTTGCATAAGGAAGAACGTTATTTTACATTACATTTATATTTAGTACATTTATATACGAGTTAATTTATAACATTATAATTAAGTATTACTTTATATATATGCACTAGAAATATACTATTATATATATATATATATATATATATATATATATATATAATATATTACTCAGTCTTAACCTGTGTAATATTTTTGAAGTGAGGGAAGTTGCACATTATGAAGAGTAATGCCTTCATGATGATGGTGTGTACTGGAGCAGATATCATTACAACTGCTCTAATACATCTCATTGGCCTGGTTTATTGAGGCCAGGGTGTGTGTGTGTGTGTGTGTGTGACAGTGAGTGTGTATGGGTGTGTGACCGTGTGTGCATGGGTGTGTGTGTCGGTCACGTGAGCCGGTGCCTCATGACTGTGCGAGTGAGTCACCCCCCCTCCCTCTGTGTGTGTGTGTGTGTGCATATTATTCCGTTTATGTGCATATTTGTGTGTGTGTGTGTATTCCGTTATGTGTGTGTGTGTGTGTGTGTGTGTGTGTAAGCGTGCATGTGTAAGCGCGTGCGTGCGCGTGTGTGTGTGTAAGCATAGATGTGTAAGCGTGTGTGTGTGTGTGTAAACGTGCCTGTGTGTGTGTGTGTGTGTACGTGCATGTGTGTGTGTGTGTGTGTGTGCCCATGTCCCATCTCTGAGCCAAGGGGACAGAAAGGAGAGGAAGTGTATTCTGAAGGGCAGTGGCCTCCAAGCGCACCACACGCCTTCAGACACTCACAGTCCCCTCCCCGCACCGGCCCAGGCCCAGGGGAGGCCAGATGAAGGTGGACTAGATTACAGACTTTACTGACAGCAAAGCTTCGCCACCGAGATCCCAGACAGCTAAATGACATATAAACACAGGATATTTTCATCACACGCGCGCCAAAGACTGTCAGAGAGCGACAGAGCAGTCACAGCAGTAGTATCAGCAAGTATCATACTCTCGTCACAGACTGAGCGTCGACATTCTTTTTAGTTTTTTTTTTCTCTCTCTCTCTCTCTCTCTCTCTTACACACACACACACACACACACACACACACACACACAGAAAAGTACAGGTAAACCACACTTAAATAACAATACAACCTTTATTATAACTTCTTGCGATAGTTACCCTGTCCAATTTCCACTTGTACTAACATCACTGTGACATACTGTAGTTCATCGAGACATGACTGTACAACATGGTAGATGCACTTCCACACTACATCCACACCAAGGTCAAATTGACAGTCAGCTTTATTGCCAAGTCTGCCATGAGTACGAATAAAGTATTGGAGTTTTGTTACTTCTAGACCCGTGATGCAGTAACACTAATTGATTAAAAAGTAAAAGTAAACATAAATCAGCAAACAATACATCAATATGCTGTTGAATAGGATGGCGTCCACCACTTGCGTGGTGTGAATAACAGATAAGCCAATACATCACAGTCTTGTTCTTGGCTTGTTGTTGTTATTAGCATATCCACTTCCCCTGCTGGACGTTGCTGCAAGGTTGAAGCCAGAGCGGGGGGGGTTCGGAGTGTGTGTGTGTGTGTGTGTGTGGGAGTGTGTGTATGTGTTTGTGTTTGTGTGTGTTTGAGTGTGTGTGTATGTGTTTGTGTGTGTGTGTGTGCGTGTGTATGTTTGTGTCTGTGTGAGTGTGAGTGTGAGTATGAGTGTGTGTGTGTGTGTGTGTGTACCGTATGTTTGTGTCTGTGTGAGTGTGAGTATGTGTGTGTGTGTGTGTATGTGTGTATGTGTATGCGCTTCTCACAATACCGGCTGCAGATAGAAGAGTTTATGCCCTTGAACTGCTACGTCATGTCAAGGCTGTTTGGCTCAGTGCCCAGTAATATGAGGACCTAAATAAACATATAGTCCTATTGTATTATATCCCTTTGCACTTAAGAAAAAAATAGTTTGCCACCTCTAAAAACGTAGTTTTTAATGTTTGTGTCATACGATCTCCACCGTGACGCATTGGGCTGCTTCCTAAGAAAAACATACCAACAATAAAGCAGCAAACATCCCACTAGTGGTTGTCATCTGATATCGAAATCACACATACCAACTCTGTGTGTCATCTCGAGGGAATGTGGAACCGGTCTGCAAAAAAAAAAAAATGTTGAGTAATTTCACTCCTTAACCTGTCAGTGATGAATTAAGAATGACAGAACCAGTCTCCAAAAAAATAGAATAAAAAAATGTTGGGGAATTTCAGTTCTTAATCTGTCAATGATGAAAGCGAAATAAGAACATGAACTAAGAACCAGAGAACCAGTCTCTTTAAATAAATAAATAAATAAAATGTTGGGTAATTTCAGTCCTTAACCTGTCAGTGATCAGAGCAAAATAAGCAGCAGTGATGAATTAAGAACCAGAGAACCAGTTTCCAAAAAAAATAAAATGTTGGGAAATTTCAGTCATGAATTTAGAACCAGAGAACCAGTCTCTTAAAAAAATAAATAAAATACAATGTTGGGTAATTTCAGTCACTATGGTAATGTCAGTGATGAGAGAGAAATGAGGAGTAGTGATGAATTACAGAGGGGGGGCTGGGGGAGTGAGGGTGGGTCTCTCTGTGGAGGGTGTGTTATGTATGTGTGTCATGCACTGGGGTGGCAGACAGCTGTGTGAAAGCAAAAACATGTTTTCTTTGTTTACTTGTTTTTTTTAATTATGTACAAATATATATATCTTTTTTGGGGAAGAGGGGTGGTCCAATTTCAGCTTACCTGGCACAGGCTTGATGATGCTCCCTGACCACTATGTACTCTGTGTATATGGGTGTGTATATGGGTGTGTAAAGGTGTGTGTGTGTGTGTGTGTGAGAGAGAGAGAGAGAGATAGAGACAGGGAGAAAGAGAGAAAAAGAGGGAGAGAGAGATTATCTCTGTGTTAAGTAAACTGGCCCAGAAGCACATCAGCTGTGAGTGCGCTTGACTGAGTTGAACATGTAGTGGTAAGTGCGCCCATTCCCTCCATCTCTCTCTCCGTCTCTCTCAGCCACTCTCTCACCCTTTCTGCTCCACTGTGCTTTTATGCCATGGCCATTATGTAATCGAGTGTGTGTGTGTGTGTGTGTGTGTGTGTATGTGTGTGCGAGAGAGAGAGAGAGTGTGTGTTTGTGTGTTTGTGTGTGTGTGTGTGTGTGTGTGTGTGTGTGTGTGTGTGTGTGTGTGTGTGTGTGTGTGTGTGTGTGTGTGTGTGTTGCATGTATTGTCCTTAGGGCCTGTCACCTTTTATCTGCATCAGAAACATATCTTGCTTCATTGATCACGGGCCAGCCTTGCCCATGGGCCTGATGACGCTACAGACGTATTCATAAAAAGGACATACTCATTCGCTCGCTCTCTCTCTCTCTCACTCACTCATTCACACACACATGCACGCACACACACACACATAGACCCGTGCATGTGCACGCACACACCATTAAAAAGTATTCTGCATTATGTAGGTAAGGTCTGTGTGTGTGTGCGTGTGTGTGGGAGGGCTGGGGTGTCGGTGATAAAACATTAGGACAGAAGCAGGTGGAAGAGTAGGTACTGCTAGGCACACCGCACTGAAACTCCCCTGTCTGTTGCCCAATTGGTCTGGCACAACTCATATCATATCATCTTCAGCAACTGGCACAACAGCAACTGTGACATCACTTAAAAGTTGGGTGTAGGTGTGTTTGCTCAAGTGCATTTTTAATGACTCATCAGACTGATTAGATTTGAATCTGTGTTCTGGTTACATTTGTATTTCATTGTTCTTACGATGTCCAACTCATACCTTATAGTGTGTGTCCTTGTGTGTTGTTGGTTCAGGGGGTTGCATTTTTCCGGAAACGTGGGTGTAGATCTTTACACATTCCAAAAAGCTGGTGTTGGAGTTTGTCAAAGTTGGCTACAATTTCCTTCGTTGATACAAACAAATTGATACATAGAAATTGTATCTCTTAAATTGTATCTATTCAATCACATTCAGCCAAGACCAAGGAAAGACCAAGAATCATCTGGGACACTAGGGGACATAGACTTGTATCTTCAGCCTCGTTTAGGTTTCACACTGGTTGACTATATGGTAAAAATACTGGACTGCTGCTTTTGTTTTTGGAGGCACAAGATAGGGGCTTTTTCCGCACTTTTTTCTTACTACTTCAGGAAGACCTGTTGTTTTTGTTGAACGTGGAAACCACACGCGCCCCTCCTCCATACATTCCGCACTCTCCGTACTTCTTATTCATTCGCTGAGGGATAATGACGTAGTTTTATTGACGGGCGGGGTGGGCGGGATTTTGGTCGCTGGTTAGCAAGGCGCTGGGTTCAGTTAGTATAACGGGTCAGCCGAGAAAAGGGATTTACAATCAGTGAAGGGCGGAGGGCGGGGGCTAACCCACTCGTCCAAACAACGGGAAAGAGGGAGTTTCGAGGGAGATAGAGACGACAAAGTAGCCTTGTCTCCACAAAATGTGGCTGTAACGTAAAACTCTTTGCAGTTCACACACACCAACAGGACTGTTTTGTGTAGCTAGCACTAAGTAGCATTAGTTATCTCCCTTGAATTGTCTTCTGAACATTCCCCGTTGCCCAATGAATGGAGTCGCTTTTTGCCTTGTTGGAATACCGCCGCACTCGCAAACTGGAGTAAGTGCTTATCAAATTCTCTCCACTTTATTTTGCTTTTCAATGTGAATTAACTCATGTTTTGCACATGTAATAACGTAGAGTCTTGATGGTGCAATTCGTTTGTTTACTTACCTCTCGAAAAACGTGTTTAGCCGCATAGTCGCTGATGGTGGGTCATAAGAGGCTTAAATAACACACGCCGGGAGCCTGAACCAGAGTACTACGTGTACGACGCGCTTGTCTGCACTGTATCTGTCTTTCTTTCCACGGGTAAAACCAGGTTAAAGAAAAAGTAATACATTTATCTGTCTGGTGGAACCACAAAGGCCATTAGTGTTCTGGTATGGATTGTATCGAATTCCGAACAGAGCTGTCAAACTGTCACCGGACGTCCGAGGCCAGGGGTAGCGCGAGGCAGGCAGTGAGCAGAACGGTGAACTCACTTTATGTTGCGCGCGGATCTTGAATAAAAGCGGGTCAATAGTGGGTCAATGTTTTGAATGTAACTGCAGTTTGTACTACCACAATGCACTGAAAGCTGATAGTTTTACACACACAAAAAAAAAACCGTTGCTAGTGCTTAAAGATAACTGTGCTGGTCAGTGTATCTATTGATGCTAGGCCGGTTCACTATCCTCAGGAGTCTTTTAGCCTTATATGGTCTTGCCTCTCACATGAATAGTCTACACACGACAATCCAGCTGAAGATTTTCTGAGAGCTTGTCTGTAACATTTGTCATCTGCTTGTGTGACGGATGGTGCAATAATTTCATTATTACATTTAGCCCTACCCTTCCACTATTTTCTTTTCTCTGGAACGTCTCAGGGGAATATGGGAGTGAGAAAAATGTTTTTAATTAACATAAATCTGCCCACAAAAGCCCAGCAGACAGAAGGAACATTGTAGCCGTTACTCAAGCCTCCACAGAACAAGGGGTGTGTGTGTGTGTAAAATGCCTATTGTTCACCACTGTACTGCCGTTACGCTGCTCAGTTCATTGCCGTACCCTGTAGCATCAATGTTACGCTGTGTCATTGCAGGACAGCTGCTGATCATTCAGAGGCTAAGTAGCAGCCCTAGTAGATATCATTTTGGGGGAAAAATGTAGCCTGCCCTCTGCAAGAAGGCTAGGTATGTTTTGGAAATATTTTCTAAGTAGGCCTGAGTGTTTTTGGCCCGTCTAAAATGGGTCTGCTCAGCCAAAAACCTCATCCAGTTTTACTCTACCATTTTTTATTTACACAGACATAAAAAATTTGACTCATCTTACAAGATTGCAGGGTTTGTTTAGCATGCCCTGAAACTGGAGATGTTTTGGTTGGTCAGAAGAACGCCTACATGTATCCCACACATACGTCTGGCACTTCCAGCTCTCGGAAACGGTCAGGTTTTGACTTTGACTGGTGCCCAGCTTTGGATGGCACTACCGACCACATGAAGACTGAAGTTGTTAGTAGCAAACCACTGTCTGCCCGTCTCTCCCATACGCTTTTTGTGATGACTGACTGATGTCAACATGCTTTTTTTTTTTTACTGTGCATCACCAGCCTTGCTCTTACTCTAGAGGGAAAGTACACTACGCTTTTGAGTTGCGGGCATGTTACTTTTCTAAGATAGATTCAGTGCCTACTAGACCACTAGACATTGTATGTGCTTGTGTGTGGCTTGTGTGGATGTAAATGTGCACCAGCCACCAGCCAAATTTGATGAAATATGAAAGCAGCTGGTACTATTCGTACAATTCGTAGTTTTCTGTTGAGTGGCTGGTGAATTTCACTTTTTTGTGAAGGTTGCGAGGTTCACATTTTGCACTGTTCATTTCCACCCCTGGTCTGTAAGCTGTGTACTTATATATGTGACTGGTAAATACATTATAATAAGTAGTAATAACATAGAAATAGCTTCCATGCAAGCTGAAATTGTTCTGCATACAGGTCTTGCGTTTACACATAGTCTTTAATATCTAAGAGACAAGCAACACCATTTACAAATGTACCTCTATAGATTGGAGAGCTGTTAATTTATTTCATGAAACACACTGTAAGAAGTTATTGGTAGGTTGTTGCACACTTCAAGAAGCT
>CM059287.1:6958503-6961003 GCA_030347295.1 Setipinna tenuifilis | reverse complement strand
GTGGTTAAGCCACAACACAAAGAAGCTATTATAAAGTCAATTTCCATTCTGAACTCAATTTAACAAAATACGTAATCTGTCGACTGGACTGTGGACTGTAGACTGCCTTTTGGTCTTTGTAGGGCAGTCTACCACCCCCCCTCCACACACACACACACGCACACACAGACACACACACACACACACACACACAAACACTAATCTCCAACTCCCCAGGGGGACACCATGGGACGGGTGTGGCTGTTAGGGGCTGACAGTGCTGTGCTGACCATGGCAGGAAGGATGGGCCATTACGGTGCAGGGGGTAGAGGGGGCTTTTGGCTGGGAGTCACAGACTGCAACGAGTGCAGCTCTTGCCCACTTCTTCTTCTTTGGGTTTGTGAAAGTAAAAAAAAAAACAACAAAAAATGGGGACAGGATTTAGCCAGCTTGCAGTGTGATGACCCCAAAAGGGAAGGAGGGAAGGAGGAGGAAGACTTTAATGATGAGTTGAGGAGGAAGTAAGGTTGCTTTTGAAGTGCACACTTCCTGTGAAAAACGTTCAGGACACAATATAATAGGGGTGATGCTTTTATCTTACTTTCTTAATAGTAAGAAGCAAGAGATTCAGTCACAAGACAAAGAAGGTGGTATAAAGTCAATTTCCATTCTAAACTCAAATTGACAAAATATGTACGCCTAGTTTGTAGACTTGTAGACTGCCTTCTGGCTTTGTATTTTTGAAGTGCACACACACTTCCTGTAAAAATCATCAGGAGGACCCTTCTGAGCCAAGACGACCCACCCCCCCCCACCCCACACCCACCCAACCCCGCCCCCGCTTTAGCTTTTAGCTTGCTTCATGCCGAATGCCAGGCAATGTAATTCATTTCACAAATGGAGCCTAGCCGCATTTTCTCATGCAGTGCTCATTAGCTCTCCTCCACTAATAGGTAACAGACAGGCCTGAAATGTATGGCAGACCTCAAAACAGCACGCCCACCTGCATAATGTCACATTTGCGAATATTGATTTGCACCGTCACTGCACTCTTTGCTGAGCTGGCTAACAGTCCAAGCAATCTCCCCTCAAGATCAATTGAGGACATCACTTTAAATATCTATATATATAAATCCTATATTTATGTCCTGCCTATGTAGTAGTAGGCCCCATATGTCGCGTTCAATAGCATCATTTACGAGGAGTCTCATTAACAAAACATGAAGTCATTAATAGCCATTAGCTAATTTAGACATTAGTTACATACTGCTAAGAGAGACGTGGGTCTTATTAAATAGTTTGTTTATGCAGCCTTCAGCATGTGTGTGTGTGTGTGTGTGTATGTGCGTGTGTGTGTGTGAGAGAGAGAGTGTGTGTGTGTGTGAGTGTGTGTGTGTGTGTGTAAAAATACCCCTGCGCTCATTTTGCGGTGCGGGGCTAGATGTGGTTGTAATGAATGGGAGTGATCTTCTCGTAAGGGCCTCCTTTTAATCCAGTGCGGCGGGCGAAGGGCTGTGGGGCAGGCATGCCATCTCATGCCGCACCACTCTAGCGCTGAGGAGAAGAGAGGGCGTTCTCACACGCCTCTGGGCTGTGTGTGTGTGTGTGTGTGTGTGTGTGTGTGTGTGTGTTTTTCTTTTTCTTAGTTTTTAGCTTACTTTGAAGCCAGGCACTCTGTCTCAGGGGCCCTCGCTCTCTTTCTCTTTCTGTCTCTCTGTCTCTCTCTCCCCTCTCTCTCTGTCTGTTTTTCTCTCTCTCTTTCTCTCAAGCCCCCTCTCTCTCTCCTTCTCTCTCTCTCCCCCGCTCTCTCTGTCTCTGTCTGTCTTTCTCTCTCCTTCTCTCAAGCCCGCTCCCCCCCCTGCCCCTTTCTCTCTTTCTCTCCTTCTCTCTCTCTCGTGGAGGTTTTACTACAGCTGAGGGTAGTTTGTTGTTGTTTACACAGGAGTTAGTTAGTGTGACACCAAAGGCCGTGTTGGCTGTGATGCTTAGCACACAGACCGGGAGCTTACGCCAACAACAGTCACATCCAGCCTGACAGCGATGAAGAAGAAGAGCTACTCCCTTTAATGGAACGTACCACACACACAAACACACAGATGCGCACACACACACACGCACACACACACACACACACACACACACACATGCACACACACATACACACATGCACACACACATGTAGGCACACGCACACACATAAATACACGTACACAAACATGCATACACACACATACACATACACATATGCAGGCACACTCACATACACACGCATACATATACACACACACACACACACACACACACACACACACACACACACACACACACACAGCCCCGACTTACAGAAGCACATACTGTATGATGGTGGTTTCTTCACATGCAAGGATCAAAGAAGAAATCTGGTGCCTTTGAGTAGTGAGTTCCGCCATATAAGTGCCTGAACATCTTGAATCAACCACCCACCCCACACACACACATACAGACACACACATGCACACACACACACACACACACACACACA
>CM059287.1:6926003-6943503 GCA_030347295.1 Setipinna tenuifilis | reverse complement strand
GTATGTGTCATCCATTGTCACTGTGTAGTCTGTCTCACTAACCAGACAGACTTCCTACTCCTCTCGTTTCTTTTCCTCTCTCTGTGTCCCCCTCTCACCCCCTCACACTCTTTCTCTCTCTGTCTGTTTATCTTTCTCTCTCTTCACCCCTTCATCTTAGACTTACTTCTCAGTCTCTCTTCCTCCATCTCTCCAACTCTCTTTCCCTTTGTTTTGATTCTCTTTATCTATTTCTCTCTCTCCTTTTCTTCCTCTCTCTCTCTCTGCCTTCCTCTATCTCTTTGTCAATTCTGTTTAATTTCGTTTTAATCAACAAAGTTAATTGACATAACTATTCAAACAGAAATAGTGTTACCAAAACACTTACAGAATAGAATAGAATACATAAAAACATGAAGGTAATTAATATGTGATTTCAACATAAATGGACACATACTCACAGGCACATACACACCTGCCTCATTCTATCTCCTTACGTCTATCTATTTCTCTTTCTTTCTCTCCCATCTATCTCTTTTTTTCAGTGTTCTAGTTCTCTCTGCCCTGTAGGGATGCTAAAGGTCATGTGTCTGTGGAGGTTAGCGATGGGAGAGAGAGAGAGAGAGACAGAGAGGGAAGAAAGAGACTGAGAGAGAGAGAGAAAGAGAGAGAGAGGGAGGGGGAGAGAGAGAGAGAGAGAGAGGGAAGAAAGAGACCGAGAGAGAAAGAGGGGGATAGAGAGAGACAGAGGGGGAGAGGGAGAGAGAGAGAGAGGGAAGAAAGAGACTGAGAGAGAGAGAGAAAGAGAGAGAGAGGGAGAGAGAGAGAGAGACAGAGAGAGAGGTGAAGAGGTGAAGAGAGAGAGATGGAGAGAGAGAGGAAGGGAGAAAGAGACCTATATGAACAGATGGGTCTCTGGGAACACATATGACACATAGCCTACTTCACAGAGCTTGAACCAGGAAGTGTCGTCTCGGACGCAGGGGGTAGCAGGAGAGATTGGGGGGGCGACGGAAGTTGGGGGTCAGACTAGACTGAGTGGAAGTGATGGGGTGATATTGCTGGGAAGGAGTTTCTCATGTCGAGACAGCGTTTGAACGCAGTTCGAAAAAAGAAAAGAGAGAGAAAGAGAGAGAGAGAAAGACAGAGAGACCCCACCCTCATTTTATGAACCAGCGGGGTATTTTTAGTGCGGTGAAGGATTCCCCGAACTCCCAAAGCTGAAGGGAGGTACTGCACTTCCTGTCTGCAAGGCACCAACTTCCTGTTGATTTTCCGGCAAAGCCTGAGAGGTGTGGGGAGCACGGCAGGGGGCCCTGGAGGAAGGCAGGGAAAGTTGAGGAGAAAAGGAAGAGGGCTTGAATGGGTTGAGGTGTGTGTGAGTGTGTGTGTGTGTGTGTGTGTGTGGGAGGGGAGGTCAATGGAGGCTTGGATAAGGGTGGCTGATATGTGCAGTGAAGCGGGTGTGGTGTGTGTGTGTGTGTGTGTGTGTGTGTGTGTGTGTGGCAGGATAGGGGGGGTCAATGGAGGCTTGGACAAGGGTGTCGTGAGGTGGTAGCAGCAGAGACTCAGACGTTCCGACGACGTCCAAACGTGTCCACTGACCAACATCCAACCATGCAGTTAACAACTGACCCTGTCATACATCAAGGTGTCACCATGACGACCATGCCAGCCTGTGGCCCATGTTCACCCATTGATTACCCATAGTGCACCTTGTTACACAACTGCGGCCAGACAGGACAGGACAGGACACGCAGTCATGCCATCTTCCTGGCCACCATCTTGAGAGCTTAAGTGAGAGGAAGGAGGGAGAAAAAAAAGAGAAAAAAGCAACAGAGAATAACTTCGCTACAGTCTCGCTTTCTCACCATCTCGGGCCAACTGCTTAACCAAAATGACCTCTTTCCACATAAACAGTGCGTGTGGAGAGAGACTGTGTGTGTGTGTGTGTGTGTGTGTGTGTGTGCGCCCATGGGTATGTGTGTGTATGTGTATGTGTGTGGTGTGTGTGTGTGTGTGTGTGTGTATGCATGTCCATATGTGTGTGTGTATTTCTGTAATTATACTCCATACACTGTTGCTCACCACCAGGAACTGCTGTGTTTATTTTTGCCCGTTGCCATTGTTTGAGGAGCTCGGACGAGGCCATCGTTATGGCACTGGCGTTTTAAAATAGACATTCCTGAGAGAAAAAGAGGAAGCCACTCACACATTCCATACACCTTTTCAGAAGGCGCAGTGTGTGTAGTGTGTGTGTGTGTGTGTGTGTGTGTGTGTGTTTGAGGGGGGGGATCAAGGCAGGATTGGAAAGAAAGGGGGTAGGGTGGTGGTGGGGTGGTGGGGTTTGCGGGGGTGGTAAGTTATTGTGTTCCTGAAATCACCCCTCCCTCGATTCCGATGCCCCTTGTATTAAAACCTCGGGCAGGAAAGGAGCGAGTGTTTAGTTCTGTCGAGCTTGGCCTCGGGCGAACGTCGAAGAGTTCAAGCTCCAGCAGCGTCTTTGAGAATGAGAGTCATCTCCTTGAGTAGAATGCGGCTTTATGCAGTTGAGTAACCTCTCTTAGTCTCCTCTCGCCACCGTCGCCTTGGATACCGATACCCAGCCTTCCAGGGCGTTTCGTTCTTCTCTTCTCCATTTCTGTCTTTTTGGTCATAGCCACAGGGATTCGGTGTCTCTGGTGATTTCCATCCTTGTAACCATATCTCTGTTTAGTTTTTGACTACTTTTTTTTTTGGGGTTGTTGTTTCTGTCAACCTATAGGCTAAAGGAAGGAAAGATGATATTTCATTGGCCAACGAGATCGTTCTAACTTTTTTTTTGCCTTGTTGTGGTTTCTGTCAACCTATAGGCTAAAGGGCGGAGAGATGGTATTTCATCGGCCAATGAGAGGGCCCGACCGCTGTCGGGGGAGGGCCTGTCCTGCCAGGGCCCGCGCTCATTGGTCCTCCAGAAGAACTCGCAGGGCTTCGGCTTCACCCTGCGCCACTTCATCGTCTACCCGCCCGAGTCGGCACTCCACCACCCCAGCCTCAAGGTAACGATAATAATAATAATAACACTAATGATAATAATGATAATGATAATATGTAAAGCACTTTGAACTGCATCTTGTATGTATGAATTGTGCTATACAAGTAAAGATTATTATTATTATATTAATAACCGTTACTTGTATAGCACATATCAAACTAAGGATGCAGCTCAATGTGCTTCAAATTTACCTGCCTGAATTGGTGCTCCACCACCCCAGCCTCAAATTAATAATAACACTAATAATAATAATAATAATGATAATAATAGTAGCTCACTGTGCTTCACATTTTTTTGGTTCGAGAGTGTATGCAGCATTGCAGAGGTGTCAATCCCGGGTTCAGAAAGTAAAAACCCTGTAAAAATTTGATCCCAACAGCTTTGAATTAGCTGATCGTAATGAGCACTGAAGACACTCAAGGTAGATCAACTCAGTGAAGTCACCTGTGTTAGAAGGAAAACATGGCAGGGTTTTTGCTTTCTGAACCGTAGATTGCCACCTCTGCAGCATTGATTAAAGTGTCCCAATAGTCTTAACGTTAACAGAGAGAAATCTGCTCACCAGAAAGCAAAAAAATGACATTACATAACACTTAGCAGACGCTTTCATCCAAAGTGACTTAGAGTATGGAACACAAATCAAGCTTCAATAAAGGACACAAATCAGGCAAACATGTGAAGAGTAGCCAGAGTCTCTGCAAGGAAGTGCAATGGAGGTTTTGCGGAGACTTGTGAAGGGGGGACTGAGGTGGGGGGGCACAGCGTCTACTGTGTGGCCGCTCGCTGTGAATGAAGAAAACGTAACTACAGCATTACAACATTAGTACGACATTCGAGAGTCTTCAGTAACACATTAAGACTAACTTTGTCATTGGCATTCTGGTAACAACAAACTTATAATAGGTGGAGTCTCTTAAGGGGTTAACTCCAGGAGTCCAGCCTTGCATTAACTTCTGCCTCCCATTAATCCTACCTGATCACATAACACAGGTGATTACACCATTTACTCACCTGTGCCTAGCCTCTGATGAGTTGCTAATGGGAGTTTGCTAGATTTGTGAGTAGTTTGAGCAAATATGTGGCGTGAACTTTTGACTCTCTGAAGCCACAGCACCCACCTCTCATTGCCACAGCCTCTGACTCTGACAGTGCTACCCTGAGATTATGTGATGTGCCATTGAATGGAATGGTGGGAGGAAACACGTGCTGGAGGAGTGTTTGGAGTTATTGTGTTCCTGAAATCAATTATTCCTCTTTTCCGATGCCCCAGTAGGAAGCTGGAAACACAGCAGTGTGTAAACCAGGGGGTCGTAGAGCTGATTAAACTAACATATCGTTAGCTTGATAGCATAATTGCCTAAGTCATTTTTTTGTGTTTTTGGAAAACAAGAAAAAACACATTTTCTAAAAATCACATGCATATTTTTTATTGATATTTTCACAGAACATTCATGTAGATGTGAGAAAAAGTTTGGAAAAAGAACAAAACCGAACATCATTTATTTTATCAAATAAAAGTGACTTAGGCAGTTTTGATGTATGCAAAATGGCTGAGAAGATGTAATGTTTATTTTATATTCTCAGAAAAACTGCCTAAGTCATAGGCATAATCTGCCTAAGTCAAATTGATTGTATAAAAACTGCCTAAGTCCAATGGTAAAACTGCCTAAGTCATAGGCATAATCTGCCTAAGTCAAATTGATTGTATAAAAACTGCCTAAGTCCAATGGTAAAACTGCCTAAGTCAAATGAATGACTTAGGCAGCTATGTTTTTTTTTACTTTTATGAGTGTTGTGATTGGCCAATGACATAGGCAGGCAGACAGGATGATGCAGAAGTGGTAGGGGAGTAAAGTTGTGCAAAAATCTCAATTTGACCAAAAAATGACTTAGGCAATTATGCTATGAAGCTAACGATGTGTATGAGATGGGAGGAGTACAGTGTGCTCTCTGAGCCCCAAGAACCCACTCCCCTTCAAGACTGTTTGTGTGTGTGTGTGTGTGTGTGTGTGTGTGTGTGTGTGCCTGACGGCCCGCATGGGGTAGGACGGTCATAACGGAGATAATTGGTTGAACTTGACCTTTGAACTTGTCAGCGTGCCGTTTTAAAATACTCCAAGGCTGAGGTTAAGGTTCAGAACTGGAGAACTGTAACTATAGATGTAACTATGATGGTATTAGCATCCACATTTTTTTCTAACACCAAGATTCTCGTATGTGTCAACACATAACAATATAACATGGCACCCTTAAAATCCAATTGGCTGCAGTGTCTTTATTGTTACCGGTAATCAGATTGCTTCAAAAGTAGTGATATTTTCTTGTATGAATAATAAAAGTCAACACACTGTACTGTGCACTCATGCAGTAGCAAGTCTGCTAGTGTAGCAATGCTATTGGCTAGCAAGGCCAGTGGCTAGTTAATGCAGAGAAGCAGCCAAGCTGCAGCTTCTGCTCTGAGCTTTCTGGCCAGGCTGAGCTGAGATTAGGGGGTTGAGGCCAAGGCATAAGGCATGTACCAAGCCACAGACATTTGAAAAGCAGGGAAAAGGAGGCCCCACTCTGCATATACCCCATTTATTAATGGCCAAATGCATACTGCGGCCATATATGCATAGTGCAGCCTTCTTTTTCTGCTTTTCAATTGTCTTGTCGTTTGGCCAGCACTGTGGAAGTAAGTACAAGGTCTCTGAGTGTAGCCAGGTCCTATCCCAAGCCACAAACATGCCATAGATTAAAGAAACACACACACACACACACACACGACACACACACACTTACAGAAATGCAAACACACGCACATACACACACACACACACACACACGCACACACACACACAAACACACACACACTCACACACACATGACACACACACACACTTACAGAAATGCAAACACACGCACATCCTTAATGGCGCCCGTATGCACAGCCACCCATGTAGATGTGTCCTGTTCCCTGTTCATAAGCCCTGCTGAAGCCATGTTGAGCAGCAGTAATCTGCCGACCCCTGACCCCTACCCTTAGGAGCCGAGGGGTTAAGTCTCTCTGTGGGTCATGTGACCACTGAGCCAGGTTGCGGGGGTTAATGGAACACTTGGCGGCAGAGGAAGTTGTCATAGGCCTGCTCAGACAGCAGCACCACCACTGGACCCTAACACTGACCCTAACCCTTGCCCTCCGACCTTTAACCCCTAATCCCAGATTCTCAGAACAGGTTAGTTGTTGACCAGACCTAGTGGCACAGGTTGGAGAGGAGAGACCAGGGGGACAGCGTCTGTGTGTGTGTGTGTGTGTGTGTGTGTGTGTGTGTGTGTGTGGATTGGGGTGCGGACGTCCCGTCTTTCTCTTGCGTTAAACCCCTGCTCTTTGTCTGCGTGTGTCAGGAATGAGCTCAGTCAGCGATGCACAAAGCCCCTCCGCAGCCAGCCCACCCAAACTGCGCACTCAGCTCAGAGCGTGTGTGTGTGTGTGTGTGTGTGTGTGTGTGCGCGCACATGCATTTATTTGTCTGCCTGTGTGATGGGACAACGTGTTGTGACGTTGTTTGTACTCATCAGATAGTGTGTGTGTGTGTGTGTGTGTGTGTGTGTGTGTGTGTGTGTGTGTGTGTGCGTGTGCGTGTGCATGTATTTGTGTGCCTGTGTGAAGGAACAGCATGTTGTGACGTTGATTGTACTCATTAGATAGTGAGTGTGTCTGTGTCTGTGTTTGTGTGTGTGTGTGTGTGTGTGTGTGTGTGTGTGTGTGTGTGTGTGTGTGTGTGTGTGTGTGTGTGTGTGTTGACAGCAGCACAGAAGGACATTACTACATGTCAGTGCTTCCCTGAAAATAACTGAAACCTTAGACTCTCACAGCTTGAAGTCATCCTGCAAATGGCCCAGCATATTACCGGTGTCAGGGCCTTGAACAAATGGCTGTTGTTAGACTGCTCAATTGAGTGTGTGTACAACAGCACCCCCCAGACTCTGTGTCATGGGTAATGTCTCCACCTGGTGGCTGAATGTTGTCATTGCACCTCAAACCAATAGGAGCGCCTTCTAAAAAGATGTGTTGCGCTTTTCTTTTTACAGGATGAGGAGAATGGCAATGGAAAAGGTGAGCATGTCTTTTGTGACCATTTTTTTTAATTAATTAATTTATGTATTTATTTATTATTAATCTGTGATGTTATTTTATCGTATCATTTTGTAATATTCTTATGTGTGTGTTTGTGTGTGTGTGGGTTTAGGGTGCCAGCGCGGTCGGCTGGAGCCAATGGACACCATCTTTGTGAAGAGTGTTAGAGACCAGGGACCAGCACACCAGGCTGGGCTCTGCACAGGTATAGATGGCACTACTGTGTGTGTGTGTGTGTGTGTGTGTGTGTGTGTGTGTGTGTGTGTGTGCGTGTGTGAGAGTGTGTGTTGTGCACAGGCACAGCTTTTGGAAAACCACAGAGCACTGAAAATAGCATTTGGTGTGGTCACTGTTGCTGATATAAATATATATTACAATTTCTGTGTGTGTGTGTGTGTGTGTGTGTGTGTGTGTGTGTGTGTGTGTGTGTGCAGGGGACAGGCTGGTGAAGGTAAATGGAGAGAGTGTGCTGGGGAAGACCTACTCTCAGGTGATAGCGCTGATCCAGAACAGGTAAGGACCTACAAACCCAGATGCTCCGACACACAACACAGTGTGCTACTTCTGGAAGTGAAGTCAGTGTGACAAACTCTTAATAAACTCCCTTCAGATTAGCTGGGCTATGTAGACCAGTAATTCTTAGCCATAGGGCCTCAAGCACTACCTAGAGGCCCGCAAAAAAAGATTGATATCAATTAAATCTATACAGTGTTGATATTAATGGGCCCCGGGCCACTCTTCACTGAAAAAATCAGGCCTCAACATCAAAAAGGTTAAGAATCCCTGATGTATTTGTTGCTAAAGCCCCCCCCCCCCCCCCCCCCCCAAAAAAAAAACAGTTATGTATGCTTAAGTGATTTTAATTAGTCCTTGTTGTATTGTTGAAATAATTAAATAATGGCTTGATTTTATCGGCAATATAGTCGGTAGGCCGTGTCAAAGTCAATAAGGAAGTGAGGTCTTCCAGGGCCAGCCCTTAGGATGCTGTCAGGGGGAGCTGGAGATTGTTGTTATGCTTGTCACAGTTATGCGTGGGCAGGGCTGATTTCATGGTGGGTTTATTTGTGTCATTTTCCACTCATCGTCTCTGTGTTCCTCATCTCTTTCCTTTTCCCTCTCTTTCCATCTCTTGCTGTCTCTTCTCTCTCGCTCTAACTCAATTTTTTCAATTCAATTCAACTCTCTCTTTATCTTTCTCTCTCTATCTCTCTCTTCCCATCTCTCTCTGTATCTCTTTCCTTTTCTCTCTCTCCATCTGTCTCCATCTTTCTCTGTCTCCATCTTTCTCTGTCTTTTTTCCTTTCTCTCTCTCTCTCTCTCCCTGATCTTAATTTCCTTCTCTCCTTCTCTCTCGCTCTTCCTATGTCTCTCTCTCTCTCTCTCTCTCTCTCTCTCTCTCTCTCTCTCTCTCTCCCTCCCTCTCCCTCTCCCTCTCTCTCTCTCTCTCTCTCTCTCTCTCTCTCTCTCCAGTGATAGTGTTCTGGAGCTCTCCATTATGCCTAAGAATGAGGATGTGTTGCAGTTGGTAAGTGTGAGTATTATCTTTCTGCTCTTCTTCCTCCTCTCCTAACCTCTTCCCTCCCTCGCAGTGGCATACACACTCACATGCACACACACACACACACACACACACACACACACACACACAAAATACACCAGCATTTCTACACCTAACATTGCAATTACATTGCAATGAACAATAAACTATTTTAACAACATTTTCCAAATGACTTCCCAACTAATATATTGAATTTACAGAAGCAGGTGATTGTATTACCTCTCTTCACACACACACACACACACACACACACACCCACACACACACAGGCCCACACACAATACACCTATAGGTCTACCACTAAAATTCTGTTTCCTACTTTCCCCTCGACTGACCCTTTCCCTCTTCGGTATCCCAGCATGCTCCTGTAACTTCCTGTAACCTTGTGTAACCTCTCTGCCCGTCACACACAGGCGTACTCTCAGGACGCCTACCTCAAGGGGAACGACCCCTACACAGGCGGCGCAGAGAACCTTCCAGAACCTCCTCCCATCTGCTACCCGGGCCGAAAGGGCTCCTCGGCAGGGACAACGGTGCCGGCCGCAGCCCCTCAGTCCCAGTCCCAGCCCCAGCCCAACCACACGGGTCAGAACCACGGCCACCCGGTGGACAACCTCAACTGCCGGCCCGCCGGCCCAGCCAACGCCCTGGGCTCCCCCCTGGACAACCGCACGGGTGGGGTGCCTCCTCCAACCTCAGGGGGAGATGTGGGGCATCGTGCTGAGGACTCTTTGGCTTCCCCTGCTTTGGCTATCACTGCACGGCAACAGCAGCATCAGCAGCATCATGCGGTGGCACCCCAACCCCCGGTGCCGGTCCACCACCCCCCCTACCGCGGCCGCTCCTCCTCGTCGGCCGGCATCGCCATCAGCCCGCTGGACTTCCACTTCGCCAATCACAACGCGGCCATCGCCTCGGCCTCTGCCCTGGCCTCCTCGGCCTCGCTCTCCCTCCCGGCCCCCAAGCGCAAGGGCAGTCTTCCGGGCGCCCGCAGCGAGGTGTGCCACCGCGCCCTGTCCGACTGGTACTACAGCCAGGCAGCAGCCGCCACTACCGCCACGTCCCCCGCTGATCGCCAGGGGGGGCTACCCGTCTCCCCCCGCCACCGCAGCATCTCCCAGGACCGGCTGGCCGAGCTGGGCCTGTCGCTAGGCAACCACCACCATCACCATCACCACCACCGGGGGATGGGGGGAGGCGGGGGAGGAGGACCAGGAGCAGGGATGGGGTGGCCACACAGTGCCTCCCAGGACACCCTGCTGCTGCATTATGGAGCTGGGGGAGGGATGGGGGGCCACGGGGCGGGAGGACAGGACTCCTTCTGGCTGGGCGGGTGGGGGTCGGGTGGTCCCACGAGTCGCTCGTGCTCGGAGAACCTGCTGGCAGCAGCGTACGAGGCGTACGATCAGGGTTACGAGCGCTCGCTGGACGCACTGGAGCAGGCGTCCGCCCTCGTCTCGCCACGCTACGACAGGCCAGCCTGGCCCGCCCACCCCCACCACCACCCCCACTCACACCCCCACCCCCACCACGCCCAGCCAATCAGGCCTGGCGACAGGACCGGGCCGGCCAGTCACAGGACGGCCATTGCCGCCACGGTCCCGCCCCCTGGCCGAACCGGCCAATCGCATCACCACTACCACCACCACCAGCATCAGCAGCAACAGCAGCAGCAGAAGCTGGCCCAGGCCCAGGCCCAGGTGCAGGTGCAGGCCAGGAGACACCCTGCTGCCCAGGCGACCGAGGACCAGACGGTGGGTTACCGTAGCTACAGCCCCTCCTTCTGCCGGAAGGCGGGCCACATCATGCAGCAGTCGCACTCCTTCCGGGACCCCTCCTACACGGGCCCCCACCTCAACTGGGCCCCCACCTCCAGAACCAGCCCTCCCGAGGCTGAGGCCGAGCCTGACGTGGCCACCCCCTCGCCCCCCACCACCGCCGGCTCTCAGGAGTCCGTCACCACTGCGGCCGCCGTCACTCGCAGGGGCTCTGGTGGTTCTGGTCCAGTAGAGGAGCCGATCGTGGCCCAGACGATCTCACATGCCCAGGCCCAGTCACCGGCACCGCCGATCCAGACGCAGGTATTGTTGAAATGTTTTTATTCTATTCTTTTTTTTCTGTGTGAAAATACAGTAATTCCCTGCTTTATTGTGGTTCACCTGTTATGCTCCTGCTACATCACTGATTGTTTTTATTAATACTGTATAATGTTTTGGCAGAACAATATTATAATTTATGAAGACTACACTGTATTACACCGTATTGAATTGCATACTTTTCCTCTTTAACCTAACACTACATGTCTCCTTAACTTGAATTCTTAATGTCTGTAATCTGAGAGCAAAGGGAAACTGGAGTCAATGTCTGCATGCTAAAACTTTAGCCCAATAATAATTCTGACTGTGATTGTGATTGTGATCCTGAGGTCCAGGAGGTGGTCCTGAGACAGAAGCCTCCGGCGGGGAGGCGTAACGCCCAGGGCATACGGCCGTACACGCACTACGTGCTTCCCAGCGATGCCCACCCCGACAGCCCCCCGTCCCCGTTGGGCCGCACCGCCCAGCCCCAGCCCCAGCGCCGGCCCAACGGGGGCCTGGGGCCCCAGCCCTCGGAGCCGGACTCCCTGGCCTCCATCCCCTTCATCGGTCAGTACCCTCTGCACACACACACACACACACACACACACACACACACACACACACACACACACACACAGACACATATGCGGGAATACGCTCATACACACACACGTGCATGCACACACACACAGGCACACACGCATACACACATGCACGTGCATGTATGCACACACAAACACATGCACACACACACATACGCAACCCTCCAGTACCGTACAAGGAATGTAAAAAATTCAGGCTTCAGACAGGCATAGTCTATTTTATGCATCTTTTAGACCCATTCACTAAGCCAACTGACTGTACCTAGTAGAAGATTTTATCCACATAGATGAGCTACTTAGTAAAATCACCTGTCTTAAATTAACACTAAGTAGTAACCTTAAAATAATGCAAATTATTTCAGTGGTTCATCAACTCGTAACAGGGTGAATGGGACTTCTGAATTCGCTTTGTGGCCCTCCATGGGCTATAACATCACCATGCAAGTTTGCCAAAGTGATTTGCCGATCTGTAGTTTGAATGAGGCATAAGAAAGACTATTCCCCTTCCGACCTGGAGGGCGATTGAAGAAAGCGAAAGTGCTTTAGTGTTGTTTTAAACCGCACAGGTAGAACCAGTACGTGCTAGCACACTTTCACTCTCTGGAGCTCTGGGGCTTTCCACCTCCACACACACAAACCAGGTCAGTGTGTGTGTGCACACACCCACACACCCACACGCCCTCACACCCACACAAACATGATTCACGATGGCACGGGGAGAGAGAGCGGGAGGGATGGAGGGAGGGCTAATTACATCATTTTATAGGTCACTGCCCTCCACCTCGCTCTCCTCTGCCCTGCTGTGCCCTGGCCTGCACTGCCCTGCCCTGCCCAGCCCTATAACACTACGGCACTACCAGAGTCCACACACAAATCAGGTCAGCCTGTATGTGCCCGCAGATAAAGCGCCACGCTCAGGGCATCCGTATCCCTGCATGGGTCACTGCCTCTACTGTAGGACTGAGTACAATTACCATTTATGACCTCTCAAATGTACATCAGGTCAATTCGTGCACCCATACAAATGCTACAAAGAGAAGGCGGTTGCACTTTATTCTACTGTCCCTGTTATATCAGTTAGGTGCAGTATAACAAAGTGTGTAACAATATGTAGCATAATTTTACGTGTTTACAATTACAATATTACATTTTTTTAGGTGTAGATACACTAAAAAGGAACCTATTGCTATATTGGCTACATTGACATTACACTAAGATGCTGATGGATATTTAACATTAACAGTGTAGGACACAATATTACATGTTTACAATATTACAATATTACATGTTGTTAGATGTAGATACAGTAAAAAAGGAACCGTAAAATAAAGTGTTATGGAGAAGAAGGAAAGCGGTGAGGACTAGCATTAACCTTACACACATAGATGGGCAAAGAGCTGGGCTCCTCTACACGCATCATCACATATAGGTGAAAGGTCGGCACCCTCAGGCTCCTTCCGGAGTCACTGGTACGATTAGTGCTCTCAGAAACCAGCGCTCACTATGTTGGCTACATTGACTGCATAACACTAAGATGCCCATGGATATTCAACATCAACACTGAAATGAATGTCACTAAAGGTTTACTATGTATGAGCATGTGATTTTCTTACTTGAGTGTTCCTGCCTTGCCCTGAATAATGGATGAAACTATAACTTGACTAATTGCTTAACTTAGTTAATCCTAACTGCCTGCCAGGACCTTACATTTCTCCCTCCCTCCTCCCCCTCCTCCCTTCTCTCCTTCCTCCCTTTCCTCCCTTTCTCCTTACTTCCTAACCCCCCGATCTCCTCTCTCTTCCCCCACCCCCCCCAAACCAACCCCTCTCCTTCTTTAACCCCTCCCCCTCCTCCTTCCCCGTGACCTCTCACCTTTAACCCCTGACCTCACAGACGAGCCCACCAGTCCCAGTGTTGACCTGTGTGCCCGCCACGTGCCTGCCTCCTCCGTGGTGTCCAGCGGTGTGTGTCCTTCCCCACCGGTGGCCTCGTCGCCCACACCCGCACCCACGCCCGCGCCCGTGCCCACGCCCGTGCCCGTGCCCGCTCTCACACCCCCAACCGCCCCCTCCTCCTCCACCACTACCACAACCACCACCACCACCACCTCCTCTTCCGCCAGCCCCCTATCCCCCCCTTATAGTTCCCCACTCGCCAAGCTCTTCTCCTCCGAAAGCAGTGAGTGGCCTCCTCCTCTTCCTCCTTCTCCTCCTCTTCCTTCTCTTCCTCTTCCTCCTCTGTCTCCTCTGTCTCTACCTGTCTTCTATGGATCTTTGTTGTCCTCCTGCTTCATGAGAAGAATACTGTACTGCTCTACAGAGCCAAAAGGCAGTAACTATGCACACGTTCAGTCAAACACTGAAATTAGATTGTGAATTGACTTTATAACACCTGTTTTGGCTTGTGACTAAATATCTTGCGTTTTCCTATTAAGAAAGTACATAAAAGCATCACCATTACTGTACCTACAACATGTTGAACTGGCCAGTATGACAACTTTGAAAGCATTTTTACAAGTTTTTAAAGTTTGCATAGTTACTGCACTTTGCCTTTGGAGGGCAGAATACTGTAGTCAACTTGCTTCTTCCTGCTTTTCCATCCTCCACCTGATGCTGTCACTTTCATCTCTCACTTCCTGTGTCTCTGTGTGTCTGTGTGTCACTGTCATCCACAAAGCACATTCGCCTGTCAGAAGCCATTAATTAGTGTTGGCCAGTGTCACCTCAGACAGGCCACAGCACATGAGTGTCCTGGTCAGGACACATCACAGTCACTGAGTGAGCTCAGGCACAGTTGGTCAAAGCAAGACCATAAAAGTTCAGTGTAAGTGTTCAGTGTAAGTGTTCAGTTTAAGTCTTTAAGCGGTTTAGGATTTATTCACACTGGCACTCGCTTTTTGTCGGTGAAAAGCGAAACACGCCACTTAGTATTTCAAAATCTGAGTGTTTAAAAAGGGCTTGCTGGAGATGTCAAGGTTTTTTAGTTGTTGTTGTTAAGTTACGCACGGTCCTCCATTTTGTGTTGATATTTGGAACTCAGCTGTGAGTGAGTCACTGTAGCTATGCAATGACACTTTAGTGACCTTATTATCATTCAATTTTAACTTTGTGGGCCTTGCATTTTTAAAAGCCCTGGTGATTTTTTCTGCTTGTGCTGTGCTCAAAAAAAAAAAACATCCTAGGCACGTCACAGCGGTCAAATCACTTCTCAGCCACGTCGTCCCTCCTGTGGGGGAAAAATGACTGGATTTGAGCGCCTGGCAGTGCTGCAAGTGCAGTTGTGTGAACGCCCCCCTTAGATTCCTGTGTGTGTGTGTGTGTGTGTGTGTGTGTGTGTGTGTGTGTGTGTGCGCGCGTGTGTGTGCGTGTGTGTGTGCGTGTGTCTGTCTGTCTGTCTGTGTGTGTGTCTGTCTGTGTGTGTGTGTGTGTGTGTGTGTGTGTGTGTGTGTGTGTGTGTGTGTGTGTGTGTGTGTGTGTGTGTTGTCTCCATGCTCTCTTTCTCTTTGTCTCTGGTCATGCCTGTTTCCCTCAAGTAGTCTGGGTTTCTCCCTTCCAACCTTTGCTAGACGCGTCCACTTCCACCCTCACTGGTAAATCCCCGCTGACTTACAGGAACCTGGTACAGCCAAACAGCCCAACCCACCCACACAACTCTCACATCCCAAATCACTGCCGTCTATGAGGTGATCATCCAACAACTTAGGCCATGTCTAAAATGTCCACTTGTTTACTATGGAAACACTGTGTAGGGTGTGAGTTGCATTGTTTTGTTCCCTACTACATAGTGTCCTATATTGTGAATGACTACATGAACATTTTTCATTCTGTCTTAGTTTCTAGAACCTTACCTCAGAGAGTTAGGTGTTTCCCTCTAAAAGTCCCGTGAACACCTCAGCCAACTGCCAACTGTTAATCTCTCTCCTCATCCCACATGACAACCCACAGACCTCACGGTAGACTTCATATTTGCCCAGCTCCTCCCTAGATTACAGTTATCATTTCTATTTATATCTCCTCACAGTCATACCTGTACTCATAGTCATACATATCCACACTTATGCCAGATAGAGTTCAGTAATCAGAGGTCAGTAATCGAGGACCTTTGGTTATACTTCCTGATGTTAAAGCATACAGTTGTGCTCATAAGTTTACATACTCTGGCAGAATTGAGGATTTCTTAACACTTTTTAGACGGTCCTTTGGGTAGTTACTGTTGTCATTTTGATTTAAATAAAGTAAACACAGGTGTTTGACAATAAATGGCTTCAGCCAACACTAACCATGAGTAAAAGAAAGGTTTTTGTGTTATCATTCATATTCTCTGAAAAATGATTAAGAAATCATTAATTCTGCCAGGGTATGTAAACTTATGAGGCAGCTGTATTTTAGACATAGGATCACCCTGTTAGGCATTTTAGCTAGCCCAAGCTAATTCCAGTTGAACTACAGGCAAATGTGTTTCAGGTCCCATCTACCTCAGCTCTTTCCAATTCCCATCTCTCTCTCTAACATTATTCACATGTGTCATCTCTAAATCCAAACCTCAGATATCTTCTTAGTGGTTTCTCAAATCCCTCATCTTTTTTTTTCTTCCTCTTTTTTCTCCTGCACCTCTCGGACTCCCCAGACACACTATCGCCATTGTTCTGTCTGGCTGGAGTTTATTGCGAATTTTTGTTTCTGCTCCCCCGTCTCTCGTATTTTCAGTCTGAGCACAGCCCTGTCTTTGTGCACTTGAGCTTTCCGCTCTTGTCTTTTTCAGAGAAAAACCATAATTTTTTATTTCATTTTATTTTTATTTTTTTTATTTCTGTAAGGAGCGCACACAGACACGCAAGGTAAGGGACTTATAAAAGTTTGTTTAGGGCTTTGGGTCTCGGTAAAACAGACAGCTAACTCAGCCCAAGCACAAGCACAAATCCAATCTTGGCAAGTGTGAAGCGCTCTCTTCTCTAAACTCCGGTTGTAGAAATCAAAAGCCTAGTGAATGAATCACGGTGCAGGCTCCTCGTGGGTGCTGGTCTGGGAGGTGTATTTAGCAGTCCAGGACCGTGTCTGCAGGCTGCAGTACAGTTTAGTAGTTCAGTGATCATCAGTAAGATCCCAGAACATAGACAGGTGTCTCAGGACCAGAACCAGGTCAGATTTGGCCTGAATCCTTGTCACAGACAGACAGACAGACAGACAGACAGACACTGACCAGGGATCAGTGATGGAAGACAGGCATTCCCGGTGACCCCAACATTTTATTCCCTTTTGTCTTTGTGTAATTGTCTGTGTCTGTTATCCTCACTTTATTTCAGGTAAACCTTAGCTCCCTTCTTTTTCTCTCTCCCCTTTGCAAGCATGTGTTTTTGCTGATTGTATCTGTGCTTGTCTTCTTTTGTCAGTACATGCGTGTGTTTGCACTTCTGGTATTATTTTCATTTGATGTTTGTATTGTTGGTATGCACCAGATAGCATGCACAAGATTAAATTTTCCTTTCTCTTTTAGCTTCTCTTTGGCTCTGTAAGATACAAGAGGATAGAGTCTGCACAGCAGCTGGTGGTTTAAGCATTTTGAAAAATGTCTTAACCTGATACTACCAAGTATTACGTTTTGGAAGCAAGGCTTTCATCAGACAGCAAATGAGAACTTTGGTCCCAGAACATCATGCTTGGTCGTATCCCATTAAAAAAAATGATTAAGTAGCATGACTTGGTTTGTAGCCATTATCCTCTTCACTGGATGTTTCCTGTGTCCAGCAGCATAGACGTTGCCTTCTTTATATATGTGCTTCTTTTGTGTCACTTGTTCTGTCAACTGTCCTCCATTTTGTTACCTCTCACCTCATCACTAAAACACTCTTTTCTTCTCTCTCTAAGTTGCGACTAATGGGCAGAATCTGAAATTTTACATCGTTCACCATATAGTGCAGTATGTAGGGTACAAAACAATGTTACTAACACCCTATAGAACTGAACTATGAAGTGAACGAATCAACATTTCGGATTCAACTCATGGACTCACCCATGTGTCTGTCGCCCCATTCTCACTCGTGTCATTTGTCATTTCTGAACAGGCAACGCCAAGAACAGCCGGCGCTCCTCCTACCTGTTGGCCATCACCACCGAGCGCTCCAAGTCATGTGAC
>CM059287.1:6896003-6921003 GCA_030347295.1 Setipinna tenuifilis | reverse complement strand
GTATTATCTACAAGTAGTGATGTTGGTTTTATTATTTATATTGCTATAGTTCACACATTTTTTCAGTTGTATTGCAGTTGGATTCTGGCATTCATGTGTTTTAGTGTATTACTCTGCATTAAAAAATGTAGTTTTTAGTAAGAAGTAGATTAAGATGACACATTTGCGATCGCAGTAGGAAATTAACCTCTCGTGGACTCTCGTTAATCTCTGCACAGTCCGACGGGCAACAAGCCGGACACCTCACCTCGGGTCCATCGCATGATGCCCCCCTTCCTGCTCTCCAAGACGGAGAACACCTCTGGGACCAACCGCTCGCCCAAAACAGACGGCAAAGGTGAGTGTGGCAGTGAGACAGTACCACAGTGGGTAGACCAGGGGTCCCCTGACAGACAGTCCCACAGTGGGTAGACTAGGGTTCCCCTGACAGACAGTCCCACAGTGGGTAGACTAGGGGTCCCTTGCTAGACAGTCCCACAGTGGGTACACTAGGGGTCCCTTGCTAGACAGTCCCACAGTGGCTACACTAGGGGTCCCCTGTGTGGTGCCCAGGGGTACTAGATAGCCCACCAGAAGCTTGTGAGATGCCCGTGGGGGATGTAAAAAAAAAAAAAAAAAGGAAGCTAATGACTACTGCAGTGTTCTAATGATATTTTTTGTGTTTTAATGTTTATTTCTTCACTATTGTTAATTGAAAGCAAGCAATCATACATAGTGATATTTGAAAGGGACGTTAATACTTTTATTTAGTAGGTTATTTTAAACAAGTAGCCCTCAGTACAGATTCTAATCCTTTGGGTAGCCCTCAGTCTGAGAGAGGTTAGAGGTCACTGGGTTAGACAGTACCACAGCACATGTCAGTTATGAAAATGAGGCTCGATATTTCATCAGCAGAACACCTGTCACCTTTTAGATGGGGAGCAGCTTTAGGGCACATGTCTGTCTGTCTGCCTGTCTGCCTATCCATCTGTCTGTCTGTCTGTCTGTCTGATGTGTCTCTCTGATCTGTCTGTCTGATCTGTCTGTCTGATCTGTCATCTCTGAGTGAAAACATGTCCCTGCCTGTCTCTGTCCTCCTCCTCCCCCTCCCCAGACGAGAGCAGCCCCCCGAAGACCCCCTGGGCCATCAACCTGATGAAGAAGGGCAAGAAGACGGGGCCCAAGGCCTTTGGGGTACGCCTGGAAGACTGCCAGCCGGGCGCCCGCAATAAGGTAACGTCTCTGTCTGTCTGGGTCTGTCTGAGGGGAATCAGCCGGGATGCTTGTGGTGGATTAGTGTCTAATTACTGTTTATTAGCGTACAGTAATAACTAACTTTGTTTGATTCTGTGTGTGGCCTTCTTGTGTGTGTGTGTGTGTGTGTGTGTGTGTGTGTGTGTGTGTGTGTGTGTGTGTGTGCGTGTGTGTGTGTGTGTGTGTGTGCTTGTATGTATGTGTGTGCATGTGTGTGTATGTGTGTATGTGTGTGCGCACATGTGTGTGGGTGTGTGTATGTGTGTGTGTGTGTACATGTGTGTATGTGTGCCCATGTGTGTGTGTGTGTGTGCATGTCTGTGTGTGTGTGTGTGTGTGTATATGTGCGCCTGTGTGTGTGTGTGTGTGCACGTCTGCGTGTGTGTAGTTTGTGCCACTGATCGTGGAGGTGTGCTGTGGCCTGGTGGAGGGCATGGGTCTGGAGTACACGGGCGTCTACAGGGTGCCAGGCAACAACGCCATGGTGTCCTCTCTGCAGGACCAGCTCAACAAGGGCATGGAGATCAACACTGCTGAGGAGGTAGCCACTCACACTCTTCTGTGTGTGTGTGTGTGTGTGTGTGTGTGTTGGTATAGACACTCACACATTTCTGTTGTTTTTTGTTATTGTTAGTTATGTGTGGGTAGTGTAGTATTCTGTTGTGTGTCATTGTTTCAGTGGCTCTTTTTAAACCACATGGTTTTTGGACAATAGTAAGGTGTAAACCTTCTAGTAAAAGAGTCCTGTAGTTGTCATACATGGAGAATTGAGTCATAGGGCTCCTGTATCATAAGGTTTACTACATACTATGATTTAGCCTTGTATCTAAAATACCAGCTTGAATGATTGACTGACTGAAAGCCTAAATAGGAAATACCTCTAAATAAAGTCATAAAGGACATACAAAGAAAAAACAAAACGAGAGCATTACTCTTAATATCTAATATCTCTCTTATCTCACTCACAGAAATGGCAGGACCTAAACGTCATCAGCAGCCTTCTCAAGTCCTTCTTCAGGAAGCTTCCGGAGCCTTTGTTTACTGACGGTAAGCCTCCCATCCCTCCCATGTTGTGTTGGTTTAGTCAGGTCTACACATCTGACACACCCCTGTCTTTGTGTCGTTTTTGCATTTGAGCGTTCCAGGCAAGTAACTCTCTACCGCCCTCTGTCTGCAGATAAGTACAATGACTTCATTGAGGCCAACCGTCTGGACGAGACAGGGGACAGACTGAAGACCATACGCAAGCTGGTGTGCATCTGCTCCCAAGATCTCTTAATAACCTCTCTTAAATACTGACATCTTATTATAAAAAATAATTAGCTTTATTTTTTATTTTTAAGCACCTTTAATACAGAGGTAGTAGCTCAAAATGCTCCACAGTGAAAATGAACACAAGACAAATTGTGTTTGAGTAAAATTACATTAGATTACATTACATTATATTACATTACACTTTACAGTATAATGTCTTATTGGAGAATTTGAATCAGGAGATCAACTTTGGCCTCCATAGGTGCACTTAAGCGGAATCTTATGTTCCTTTTTAGTATGATTGTCACTTTTATCAAACAGAATTTGAATGATAAATCAGAGTATTGATTTCTGTGTTGTCTTTCTTGTCATTCCCAGATCCATGATCTGCCAGATCATTATTACCACACCCTGAAGTTCCTGGTTGGTCATTTGAAGACGGTGGCTGACCACTCAGAGAAGAACAAGGTTTGTGAGGAATATAGATTTCTATTTAACAGAAACCCTGGACAAACCCTTTGTGACGTCATGCGTAGTCTTTTTTCACAGGACAGATGAGGCTTAAATTGGTTAAAAGGCTCCGGGTGCGGCCATCTTTGCTAATTCATTTTTATTAATGTCAGTGTAAATTATCTAGGGATTAAACTAATGGATTTAAAAAAAAATACCCCCCTCCGAGTTGTCATGAACCAGAAAACTACCGAAACACACCAAAAACGTTTTTTGAACCAGGCTATAATTGTATTTAATTTTGCTGTAATAATTCACTTTTTAACATGGGAGCCTATGGGAAGAGCCCCCAATGGACGTGTGAGGTATTGCAACTTTAGAACGTTCAGTTTGGACTTCTTTGTTTAGTCTGGAACGTCTCTTGGTGAGAACACACCACATTCATTCCTTCTGTCATCATGCGCATACATACAACACCTGTCCGTCACCAGCACAGCTTCGGTGCATTATGCCCATGGTGGTTACCATGGAGAAGGTCAAAGGGCAACTGGTGCACTGTGAACTGAACACGCTCTCCCTGTAATGGGGAAAATGTGTTCTGGTGGTGCTTTTTAGTTAACGGTGCCAGGCAACTGCATAAAATCACATTTGAATTGAATAGCTGTCTGTCCGTCTTTAAGGGCTAGATCAATAAAATGAATGATGGATGGACTGTGTGTGTGTGTGCCCCAGGAGATGTTAGATGTTTAAAAAGCTCCTTCCTACCACTACTAAGCACCCAAAGTGTGGTTAGGATCAATAAATGCACCACTGACAGGACAACTGGTGCCCAGTTGCACCACAGTTTGAATTACCCCTCCATAATTGGGGGGGTACTGTCTTTTACGGGGGGTAGTACCTTTTAGATTTTACATGAATTACATTAATATGTTGGTACCCCCCAACCCTGCTATTTTTATCTCTTTGGGGGGTACTGGGTCTTGATCAAGGGCTACCGTACCACCCAGTACCCACCTGTAATTTCCAACCATGAGTTGCTTTCTTGTAATGACTAGAGGTGTCAATCCCGGCTTCAGGAAGTAAAAGCCATGCCACATATTTGATCCTGCCGTTTTCTTTCTATAATCCGACAGGTATATCAGCTAAGAGAACTGGCAGGAGTAGTACATGGCAGGCTTTTTACTTTCTAAAGGCAGGATTGACAACTCTGATACTGACACACTCAAAACACTTTCCTGCAGCATGACTGGATACACCTCACTTAGACCAAGCAAAATGAATCAAGTAAATGAAACAATGATATTAAATCTGTAAACTCATGTCGTTACATAGTAATAAAATTGTATCAGTGGTTATCATGAGGTGTTTTTCTTTCTTTTTACTGTCCCTTTCCTAGCTTCTTGTGTTTAAAACATTAAGTGGGATGGGACCCAATTCCCTATCAGATATGTTTCAGCTATATGCAACAACTAGGTCTCTAAGATCACAGGAGAAAAATCTGTTGGTCGAACCTGCTGTCAGAACAAAATATGGCGAACCAGTTTTCAGCTGTTATGCAGTTCAGCTTTGGAACCAACTTCCAAAAGATATCAAACATGCTCCTAAAACGCTCCTACTGTTGGCAGTTTCAAATCTAGATTTAATACCAAACTGCTTTTTTCTTTCTTTTATTATTTTTTTTATTATTAAATGTCTTTTATGTACCTTATACGTATCTTTTATCCTTTTAAGCATTTGGGCTTATTTTATTTTTTATGCTTTTACATATTGTTCTTTGCTTTTATTTTTGTTAAGCACATTAAACTGCCTCTGTGTGTTAGGTGCGCTATACAAATAAACTTGCCTTGCCTTGCCTATATCCATCCCTCCATCTCTCCCTCCCTCCCTCTCTCCCTCTCCCTCCTTCCCTCTCTTCATCCTTTACTCAATGACTTGACTTGACTCTCTCTCCGTCTCTCTCTCTCGCTCTGCCTTTCTCTCTCTCCCTCTCCCTCTCTCTCGGTCTGTCTTTCTCTCTTTCTCTATCTCTCTGTCACTCTCTCTCTTTCTCTCTGTCTCTATCCATCCCTCAATTCTCCCTCCCTCCATCTCTCCCTCCCTCCCTCCCTCTCTTCATCCTTTACTCCGTGTGCAGATGGAGCCGAGGAACCTGGCGCTGGTGTTTGGGCCCACTCTGGTGCGCACGTCTGAGGACAACATGACCGACATGGTGACCCACATGCCAGACCGCTACAAGATCATAGAAACACTCATCCTTCATGTAAGCATGTGCAAATACACACACACATACAGTACATGCACACACACACACACACACACACACACACACACACACACACACACACACACACACACACAGGAGCACCGCAAGAAATTGTGGGCCCCTGAAATAAAACCATATCAACCATATCATAGCCCCTGTGAAGCTCTGGGACGCCTGATTTATCCTGACCTAACACACCCCAAAGTGGTGTCCCTGCACACACACACACAGACATTGACACACACACATACACACACACACAGGTCATGAGGGGTTATGGTTTTATCCCTTTATTGTTTTGTCCCCTATCTTTTTCTCCATTTCCTGCCGTGTTTGCCTTCACTCTGCCTTTCTTCTTGTGCCATCACGGCCTGACCCTTTGCCCTCTTTCAAAGTCAGCCACTTCCTCCTCCCACTTCAGCTTCCTGTGCTGGTGGCGCAGCTCAGCAGATGACAATGCCTGCTGACGGCCAATCATGAGAGTGCTGTGTGGTGTACTACAGAAATGATTTTAAAAGACTAATGTCTCCCACTCTCTCTTTTTCTGTGTCTCTTTCTCTCTCTGTCTGTCTATCTCTTTCTTTCTCTCTCTCCCCCTTTCTCTATTTGTCTCTCTCTCTCTCTCTGTCTATCTGTGTCTCTCTCTCTCTTTCTTTCTTTCTTTCTCTCTCTCTCTCTCTCTCTCTGTCTCTCTCTACAGCATGCCTGGTTCTTTAGTGATGAGCTGGACAAGGATGAGAAGGTGAGCCGTCATATGCACCATCATACACTATGCACTGTGCTGGGCCTATGAGGCCAAATGTGTGCCTGTTATGAGCTTGTTATTGCAGCTCCACTTTCTGAGGTCCAAAGTACCTGCACTACTCTACTATCTATCATTTACATGTTATTGTGCAGCTCTCCGCAGTGAATTGCTTCTGATGAAGTTCCTTCATTTTAAGGTCTTTCTGTCTTTCTGCAATCACGGAAGCTCTTCATTTTACATGAAAGCTCTCATTACTGATAATTACTGATTTCATCCCGATGCATACTGGAAATAGAATTTCACCGTGTTGGAAGCTCAGTTGTGATTCATTACTATGCTGAGGCATCTGTCAAACACAGGGATTCATGCAGTACATCCACCACCCATGCCCATCAATACACATCCTACTATCAGTCATTCATTCACACACACACACACACACACACACACACACAGGCTTATCCGTGCAAGCTCACACACTCACTGGCATGTATTCAATCATTTATGCATTTATTCATTCGATCATTCAAGTCAAGTCAAGTCAAGTAGGTTTTTATTGCTGTATCAGCCAAATACACAGTACATAGTGAGACAAAACAATGTTTTTTATTGGGAACAATTGATAATACATGCAACTGTTAAAACACAGTAGAGACAAGACAGATACAGTGTAGTGCACACACACACACACACGCACACAGTGCGCACACACACACACAGTGCATTCATACATGCATTTATTTGACCATTCATGCCTTCATTCGCCGGCTAACTCACTGTTGCCCCTCAGACCCCTGAGGACCAGAAGGACCTGCAGCCCATCCCCAACATCGACCACCTGCTCCCCAACATCGGCAGGACCATCCCCCTCTGTGACGCCTCAGGTGAGCTGCCATGGCGATGGGGCCTCCCTGTCTGGGTGTAGGTGATGGAGGAAGGGGGGTAGGCCAGACCTCCAGGGAGTCTGCTCGTAGCGCAAATGGGGCGGAGGTGTTAAATAAAATTATTATTTTATTTTTTTAAACCTCCAGCCTTGTGATTCCTATTCCTATTTTAGTAAGTAATTATTATTCTAGTAATAATTTAGTAGGGTGGGTTCTGCTGTACTATTTCAAGGAATATCTGTGTTATGCCTGATAATATAGAAATAGATGGTCCTGCTTTATGACATCGGGTGTTCATTAGTATAATAATAGCAACATAACAGTTATATAGTAGTTAATAGCAAAATCATCCTAATTGGATAATGGGGGTCCTCTTGATGTCTTGATGGTGATTGGTATGAATTGTTCTGATTGGATAATGGGTGCTGTCCTGGGTCCACTTGATGTTCTGATGTTCCCCTGATGGCTTGTTGCCTTGCAGTGCAGAAACCACACGTTTGTATTGTTCATGACTGTTTGTTGTGTATAGCTGGGTAATCATGCATGCCTGTGCCCACAAGAGGAGCCTGAGTAAACTGTGCGATTCAGATTGCTTTCTGCCCAACCCAACCCCAAACTCCCCCAAACCAGGCTGGGTTCCCTCAGGTCACCCTCTCAATTTTCAGACGTTCCTCAAAACATTTTCAGCCCTTTTCTTCTCCGTTTCTCCGAAACGAACCTCTAAGTGGGCCCTCAGAGTCTCCCTGTTTTTCTCCAGCCACACTGTTGTTTCTTTTTTTTAACTTTCTCTTTTCTCTCACACTCGTTTGCCTTACCTTTCCCTGTTCTTTTTTATTCTGTCCTCTCTTTCTCTGTCTCTTCCTATTTTCTCTCTATCTCTCTTGCTTGCTCTCTCTCTCTCTCTCTCTCTCGCTCTCTTTCTCTGGATGTATCCACACCCCTTCTGCTAGCTGACCCAGTGGATCAATCTCAGCGGTAGGAGCAGGATTCTCACCTGACTTTGTTAACCTGTGTGTGTGTGTGAGAGAGAGAGAGAAAGAGAAGGAGAGAGAGAAAGAGAGAGAGAAAGACAAAAATAAAGACAGAGTGAATGAATGAATAATTGCTTGTGTGTGTGTGTGTGTGTTAGTATTTAAAAGTGCCTGTGCCTATGTGGGTGTGAGAGACACTTTGAGTGTGTGTGTGTGTGTATAAGTGTGTGTGTTGTGTGTCATTGTTCATGTGTGTGTGTTGGTGACAGTGAGAGCGTTAGAGGTGTGTATGTGTTAGTATTTGAATGTGCCTGTGCCTATGTGTGTGTGAGAGACACTTTGAGTGTGTCAATGTCAATGTTCACATGTGTGTGTGGGTGACAGTGAGAGACGTAGAGGTGTGTGTTTTTGTGTTGTGCTTGGTGCTCCACCCTCTGCTTTAGAACCCCCCCCACCCCCCTCTTACCTTGATCCTTCGCCTCATCTGTAGATCCCCCCCCCAACCCCAACTAACCCCCAACTGCTGTAGTAACAGTTTCTGTAGTAGGTGTGTCAGCTGTTACACTCATCCCCTCGTCTGTCCGTGTGACGTACGGCCATTTTGTTTGTTATCAGCCTCTGTGTGGTGCTGGTCCCAGGAGGGTTTCTCCTATTCACACTCTTCTCTCTCTCTATCTCCCCCCTACAGATTCCACCACCAGTGACTCAGTCAAATCCAAGGTAAGCTCAGGCAGATTTTGACATTTGTGGATGATGTTGCTGCTGGCTAGCAGATTTGTAAAGTACTTGGTAAAAGAAATGCACACCAACAAAAATTAATTTCATTTAGAGAATAACAAAATGTCATTTCTAATTTAATTTTTAACAATTCATACATACATACATACATACATACATACATACATACATACATACATACATATATGCATACATACAAATGACAAACCTAGTAGCAACTGAAAACCTGAAATACAGTATACTTAAATGCAGGGTGTCATCTGAAAGACCAATGCAAGTAGAGCACTGTGGTTGACATCGAAGACTGTTAGAAACAAGCTGTGATGAAAAAGGGTGTGCACTTCCGTAATTCTGAAAAGGTGCTAAAAGGAGGTTCACAAGTTTTTTTTTATTTAATTTAGGTGTCCACCTAGAGTGCTGCATAACATTTCGAACATACATATGACATTTCTGTGCAGACTTTTCTGTTTTGTAGAAATTAACTGAGAGACAGAAACACAGGCATTGATGTGGAATGAAGCAGAATGTTGAACTGCAGAACTGGTTACACTTTATTTTACTGTCACTGTTACATCAATTAGCTACAGTGTAATAAACTGTATGTAACATTTGTACTTACACTGTACCACAGGGTTAGGATAAGGGTTAGTGTTAGCTATGTAGAGTGTAAGTACATAATAGTACATGTTATTACATGTACATACACTAAAAAAGGAACCGTTTATGTAAAAGAACCGTGACATTTCGGGCCTTCCAACACTTCCTCAAATGTCCAACCTTTTCTGCCTGAAGGCCCAAAGCGTCACGGTAAATAAACAAAACATCGGGAGCAAAACTCTGGTTTAAGCAGACTTTTTCCTTTACACATGTCGATCGTCCTTTAGTCCTGTTCCCGGTTTAAAATGCAGGATGTGCGTGCTTTGGCTGGATGCACTCTCATGTGTCTGCGCTGTGTCCCTGTGTCAGGACACACACTGTGTCAGGACACACACTAGAAAAAGGAACTAAAATAAAGTGTTATCAATCTGGTATTATTGTGTCCAGGAGGAAGTCACACTATCTTGTTACATGTATAAGAGAACTAAAACACTGACCGTCAACAATGCGGTGAAAGTTCAAAAGGGGAAAGGGTAACGAGTTTGGCTGTCGTGGGGAGGTGGGGGGATGTCGAAGACTAGACGTCCTGCAGTCAGTGACATGGCTAGATAGATCCTGCTTTGACTGACGTGTGTGTGTGTGTGTGTGTGCTCTGTGTCCCTTGTGTGTGTGTGTGTGTGTGTCAGGACTCCCCAGCTTCCAAGAAGGACCTGAGCGCTAAGGACTTCCTCCCCCTGTCCATCATCTCCGCGGTGACCCGCAAACGCAAGAAGCACCAGAGCGCCCGCCCCCCCGGCCACAACACCAACAGCACCGACGAGGACTCGGAGCACGAGCCAATCAAAGCCAGCAACTACGGCGGGAAGAAGGAGACAGCGGCAGAGGACGAGGAAGATTCAGATGGCGACGATGACGATGATGATGATGATGATGAGGGAGAGGACGATAATGGAGATGAGGCTGAGGAGGGACGTGTGGGAGAGGGAGAGGGGAAGAGGAAGGGGAAGGGTGGTGTTGTTGTTGTGGGGTCAGAGAACCGAGAGGGTGATGAAGAAGGGACAGACAGGGTGAACAAGAGGACAGAGGGACAGCAGAGTTCTGCTCCAGAACTTGGGGGAAGAACAGGGGAGGGGGGGAAGGAGGAGGGGGAGAAGGGGGAAGGAGAAAGAAAGAGGGAGCGGAATCAGAGGGAGGGTCAGGAGGAGAGGAAGGGTGGACAGGTCAGGGCTGCTGCAGCCTGGCAAGGGGACGGCACCCAGAGTGCCACCACACCAGGGGGACAGGTCAGGGCCAAGGAAAAGGAGAAAGAGAAAGAAAAAGAGGAAAAGAAGGAGAAGAGGGAGGAGGAAGACAGAGGGCAGGGAGGGGTGGCAGTGCCCCAGGCGCGCCCCCCTCCCCCACGCAGCTTCCTCTACAGACACGCACGCCACTCCGCCAAGTCGCCCCCATCTGCCAACGCCGCCGCCTCGCCCCCCACCTCACCCCTTTACTCCACATCCTCCTCGTCCTCCCTGTTCCTCTCCTCCCCCGCCCCCTCCCTCTCCCCCACCTCCCCCACCAGCCCCTTCCCCCAGGGCGACCCCCCCCTGACCCGGAAGAAGTTGAGGCGGGGGGAGAGGGTGCGCCCCCACTCCATGTACTCCGAGTCACGTGGTGGCAGTAGCGGCGGCGGTGGTAGCACCTCCAGGGTAGCGGACCAACAGGGTAACACAGGTGGTGGGGGGGCGGTGAGCCCAGGAGCAGGAGGAGGGTGGCGTTCCCCCACCACACAAGGTGCCACCCCCACACCCACCATCATCACCACCGCACCCATCTTCACCTACGGCCCCGAGAGCCTCCATCTCTCCCCTGCTGCTGCTGCTCTCCAGGCCCCACCTCGGCCCTCCTCTGACTGGACAGAACAAGCCCTCTCTCCCGCCTCTCCGTCCTCCCCTGTCCCAGCCCCCGTCCCCTCGGGGCAGGTGTGGGGGGGGCCGGGCCGCCGCCCCCCTGTGTCTCCAGAGACGCGTCGGAGGCGAAGGGACTGGCGACGCCACACCGTGGTGGTCGGCCTGTCGGGAGAAGGGTGATGAAGAGGGGGAGCAAGAAGGAGAAGACGACTCCCTCCACCAACACCAACACCACCACAGGAGTGTGTGTGTGTGTGTGCCATCCCGAGTGCCAAGCGGATGTCTGAACCTGACGACCCGTGACCTGCCCCTTCTTAATACCCCCCCACACACATCGGGCCCTGTTGTGGCCCCCCCACCTCAATCTCTCCACCCCAACCCCCCCCTTTTGGGTCAGGACGCAAGGGGGCGCCAGTGGCAGCTACAGGAGCTCACGCCAAAGTCAAGGGAGCCACCAGGCAGGAGCCATCTTGTTTCCCAAAGCGAAACATATCAGCACTGACTTGTTTATCTGAGTAGGCTCACCTGAATAACCATTAAAACAAGGAGAGAAAGAGGGTGCTTACCTGAATAAGAATTAAAAAAAGGAGAAAGAAGGGTGTCTATGGGGAAAACATAATACTGTGCTATACTTATGACAGTGGACACAGGTGGAGACCGTGGATCAATAATGGCCACCAGTTGCTGATCAGTGTTACTGCCTACAGTGTTGAAGTTTTGAACAGTTGAAAAGGGGGTTGTATTGAGAGGCACGACTCCAAACAGATTACCCCCAAGAAAGGTTTCCGAATGCAACCCCCCTCTACCCATACACATTCTACACACACACACACACACACACACACACAAACACAAACATTTAGATTTTCTCTTAAGAACTTGGAGTCAGCTTTCAAATATTGACCTGGAAGTTAAAGAGGCAGTGTTGCCATGTCAACCCTAATCTCCCTTTAATGACTTACAATGTTTGCCCTGTGTGTCTGTAGTATCTGTCTATGTCCTTTGTGCATGTACATACGTGGGTGATTATGTGTGGACCAATTTTTTTGTAACAATTGTACAAAAGCCTTGCTAAGTTAACCCCCCTGTGTACATATGATACATATAATATATTATATTATTTGTTTTTGAGTATTTTCAACCGTTTGGATTAATGGGCTATGACCTGCCCTCTGGAACAGTGTTTTATTGTGTGAATTCTTTGTCTTCCTTATCAAACTACACACATAAAGTCACATTCTGAGAGTCAGGTGTTATTACATCAGTAGACAAAAAAACATTCCATCAAAGGCCATATCAGTTGTCATATGACATATCAATCAGTTACCACCTAAAATATAAATATAGATTATTTCAGTGCAGTTTCAAAGACAGAAATAGAAGGTGTCAAGGTATGAATGCGTATACACAACAACCAAAAACACATTGCCAAATGTAAAGAAACGCACACAGCTGGACACTAAGACGAACCACCATTAAGGCCCTTTTCTGCACACGGAACCTGTAGGCCTAAGTAGTGTAACGGTGTATCTATTGAAATACAATAAGCTGACTTTTATGTTCAGCATCGTTACAGAAAATATCTGTTAAATAAACAATCTATATCGGGAAAACGTTACAACATAATTAGATCACATCGAAGGAGTCTCTCTTCAGGCTTAGACTGAGCTACTCTGTTTAGGCTGACTAGGCCCAAGCCTTCCGTGTTCATATTTTATGGTTACAATCTGTATTCAGTATGAATTGAAATACACAAGGCTACAGTATATCTTGTTGTAGCCAGTAAATGTTAGACTCGCTTAGGTTAGACAGACCCAACAGGTGCCTCGACTAGCACAAACACCATTTTATCAACCTGCCTTAGGTGAGTAAGGAGCTTCATGGAGCTTGATAACTGGCTAGCGTCGCTCTTTTTAGCTATATTTTCAAAGGAAACTTACCTGTGACCTACGCTTCGGGAAGCGAAGTTACCGTGGTGTGGTAAGTGCAATCACAGGCCAGGAGCCAAGGAGCCGCTTTAACCAGCAACACACGTCGAGACAACATGATAGGGCAGCATAATGCCGTTGAGAGTGGGCGGACAACTTCCTCCTCCGACAGCAAGACAGTGAATTTTATGTCCTCTCCATGTAGACATCATTTAGGCTAGAAGTTGGAACTTATGTCATCCAGTCGTTTAATTTGCAGGTAAACACGACAAACCTCAAGTAAACATAAAGAACTTATATTCTAGTACAGACAACTTTGGTCATGCATTAACAGGACTGATCTGCGAAATTTCTGTCCATAACCGGATATAAACGACATGAGCATCTGCTATGTTTAACTATTTCGCTGAATTAACCAAACAATTGATCACAAAAGAAGGCCATAGGGAAATCCCTTATGAAATCGGTGTCCAACATATGCACTTAAGTGTTGAAAAGAACTTTTTCTCCACATTGACAATCATCAGAAACGCAACATTGTGTTAGTTCGACCCTTTAATTGCAAGAATGACTACGTGACGCATTTGTAAAATCGTTAGCTATATTTCATTTACACATAAAATAGACATTCTGGATGGAATCTAATTTGCAGATCGTTCTCCGTTAACAGGATCTAAGAGCCTATAGCAGTACTGAAACTTACAGTCAAAAAATTCAATTAGATGAATAAACAAATAAAACAAGATCTTTTACATAACCAAACGTGTCCATCACTTGATTTCATGCGCTGGTTCTTGGCCAGTGTCAGTCCCTGGTGTGGACCCGTTGATGCCCTGCTCCCTGTACCGTTGGCTCTGTTTTAGCAACTCGCTGTTCTGCGCCTTCAGTCTCTCGAGTTCACTCTCCAACTCCCGAAGACGCTGGGCACCGTCGGCAGGGGGCTCGCCTGTCGCTTCAGCGGCGCCCCCTCCTTGGACGTTGCGCAGCCGATTGTTCTCCTCCTCCAGTCGCGACATGCACTTCTCCAGCTCCAGGTACTCCTGCACCAATTCTTGCTTGGACATGTTCTGGAGAGTCTCGACATGGTATCTCTCATAAGTTTCGGAGAAGTCCTTCTGGAGAAACTCGCCACCTGCGTGCCCTGGTCTTCCCATGCCATCGCTGCCACAGTCCCCTTCCTCCTCCTCCTCCTCCTCTTGATCGAAGTAATCTTCCTCACTGGCTGTGTCCTCGGAGCGGATGGCACCAAAGGACCGTCGTCCACCAAGTTCCGTGTTCAGATCCGGCTCTTCACGGTCGTGTTCCTCCATCAGGAACTGGGTAGTGTTGTACGGGGCCACAGGCAAACCTTTAGCGAACATCTCCTCTCGCACTCGAGATGCCCGTATAGTTTCTCGTTCGTCCAGTTCCTTTTTCTCTTCCCATGACAGTTTGTAATAAGGCTTCCAGCGGCGCTTCTTCTTGGATGGACGTCGCCGGTGCTTCTTTTTGCCCTGCCTGCCATCTGACAACCCTGGGTCGGTCGCTGTTCCCGACCCACCAGAATTCCTTTTGTTCTGATTGTCCTTCTCGCTCCTAGGCAAACCGGGTGTCTTTTCAGCAACAGTTCCATCCTCTCCTGCGGCATCGCCAGCTTTCGGTTCCAGATCGCCCCGATTGTGCCCACGGCACATCGGGTGTGTGTCTCCAGAAACCAGTCCAGGACACACCTCCAGCTGATTTCTTTGCACTTGTTTCCTAGCGACGATGTCTCTCTGTTGCCCGTCTCGATGTTGCCCCCTACTGTCATCCTCCGAATTTACATCGCCTTTGGTAGTAATAAGCTCCATAACTGTACACTCCCACCTGAGAGAGAAATAAGTTTTAGATGAGGCTTACTGTCTTTTCAGAACCGATATGAAGACTTGAACGTCAGTCTCCCACATTAACGTTGCAACGGCTTAGAGTTATCTTTATAAATCAGAAACACTGTATCAGTCAAACTTTGGTAAAATTAAATTTTGCGATGTGATTTAAAAAGGTGTTACACTTTGACTTTAAACAAGGTTTCACTCATTATCAACTTAAACAATACAATTATGAGACAAACCTTACCGCGTCCACTTCAATTTCAGCTACTAAATTCTTCAGCTATTTATGAGTGCTATCGTTAACTCTTTCCACTCCGTCTTCAACTGTCTGTTTCTCTGTGTTGAAACGAGCGCATCTCTCATCAGCGGACTCTCCTGTACGCTTCTGCTGAAGAGGAAAAGGGGGCTTGTTCATTTATTACCTCCTCCAATGCAAGGGCGCATGCGGCTACCCCACGGCGCTCAATGCATTATGGGGGTAGTAGTTGTAAAGTCAACTGACTGAGTGCATTCCGGATTGTCAACGACTACATTGCCCACAAATCTGTATTTGTTTTCAAGTAGGAACCCAGCACGCCTCCTCAAAATTGCCATTGGCCAGAAAGTTGTTTTCGCGCTTGCTACAATCATTTCCTTTCCTAATTGGTAGACCTCCTTGTCAATCACAAAGAGAGCTGTCCCAGTTACTCTTTTGGGCGCTACCACATGAATTAAAATGGGTGTAAAGTTGTACTCAGGAATTTATAAAGTGCACTCAATTTTCAAGTGTTTCGTTTTAAATGACTAAATAAAGATAGTAGACGACTTTCGGAACATTGTTAATATTGATTCGTTAAAGAACTAACAACAGTATCACTATTATCATGACATTTGGAAACCACGAATACCCAACAGCAGGAATCATAAACCTTGCCCGTCAGTCACGAAGTAGTTCTTCAGAAGCATTGTTGCAGAGACGTTGTTTCCATCTATGGACCAAAATAAAATGTTGTACTTCTGCTCCGAATGATTGGATACGGTGCAATATAATCAAGTCAATCTGCTCACTGCTGCGGATCGATGTTGATTTCCTTCTGCTTTGCACGAAAATTGAGCGAATTAGAGGACAAACGTAGCTGGTTAGCTAATGCCATGCCAATGGAGAATGGGCCTGGCAGTGCTCCTGATGAAGCATCCCGCGAGCCTAGCAAACGTTAGCTAATGTACCTGGCTACGAAATTGACGTTACAATTCTGTCTGTTTATCAAGCATGTACCCATTTATACAATGATATAACTACAGTCTTTTCACACGAACGTGTCACCTGAGACCTTGCTTGGCCGTACAAAGCTAAATTTGGTTAGATAAAGAATCGTTGACGTATGAATTTAGCTAGCCAGATGGTTAGCGAATTGCTAACTCTAACTAGCCAACCGGAGTCAGCCATGAGTAAATATAAACGTCCACTGACGGTAGCAAATAGTTTCCCCCTAAACCCCATTGTTTTTAAGATAGGCACTGCATAAATTCCTGTGAAAATGGGGGCCTTGTCAAAAACCCAACGGGTAGCTAGTCAAGTAATCTACCAACTGAAGTCTGTCGGTTACACTCAACTAGCCAGCTAAGTTGGCCATATACCCACTAAAATAAACAAGCTGTAGTAGCGTGTAATTCTACCACACATTACTTAATGCTTCACGATGTTGTATCGTGTTCATGTACTGGGATAAATGTGTCATCTGCCGCACTGTTTTCTAGAGGATGTCACCACAGATTTGTTTTTGATTAGCACAGAAAATACACTAGCCAGCTAACTAGTCACATGAACTAAGCTGTAACGGTAGTTTGTTAGCTAGCAAATTTAGCTACATTAAATATTATGTTTGCAAGTACAAAGGGATTTTACGTGTTTTTGCAACATTGCAGATATGTTTTTGTAATTGAAGCTGATATGATGGCTGAACTGATTCTTTGTGCATCGAGGCGAGGGGCGTGTACAATAACCAACTGAATATTTTGCCGTCAAGTACAGTTAAACCATCAGCGTCTTGTTGACCTCCAATATAATAACTGCAACACTCTAAAAAGCGAAAACACCAAAGTCTTCGTCATGAAAACACTACCCTATTGGTGTGCACGCCATTAATTTTGCTTGCACAAGTCACCAAAAGGTTCATACAACATGCACCAAAAGATTTCATGATTGCAACAGAATACATAAAGGGTTGATTGCAATGCGCCGACACGTACACATCAGGCAACGTTTCTTTCCCAACAGATCTGGCCTTATCTAATCCCATAATTCTGGGACTGTAGTTTATACATGTCTGCACAGCAGCACGACACTTCCTAATGCCCCTGAGCAGATGTTTAAAAAAAATCTAACAGCAGACCTGGTCGATGATGTCAACTATATTTAGATGACATATGTTATAAAGTTAACACTCCTTCTTTATTGTTCTTGGCCCTTGGGGCTTCCTACTTGGCCAAGCCAGTGTTTACTTCAGCGAGGTCAAAGTGCACACAAAGCATGCCATTGTAGAGGTCAGAAAGAATTCCTCCATGGGTTGACACTGGTGTAGCGCATTCACACAAGATGTCAAACAAACCAGTCAAGGAGGAGATCATTCCAGTTTACACCCGTTTCTAGGTAGACATGACTGGTATCAATACACCCACCTTAGTTATCAGTACACTCACCTTCTTCATATGTATGATAGGTTGCAAGATGATGAATAATTCTCACACTTTGTGTCTGTAATGTAAGCCTGATGCAATTGTGGGTAACCTTTAATTTCTGACATGACTCTGCTATTAAAAAAAAGTTTCTTGCTTGCTTTTGCTTTTAAGATCAGAAGATGGTTTAGTTGCTTTATATGCGACTGTGCAATTCAATTTGTTTTTCACTGAAGAAACACAACATAGACAGTGGACCTTGAAGTGAGGCATAAATGAATAAAGAGCAATCCCCCTGCTGTTAAAAGACACTACTTTAACACCCATTGCAAAATGTCAGTATTCTCAAAACATAACATTTGACTCATTAAATATGGATCAACCATTCATTAAATAGTCAGGAGTAGTTGATTAAGTGGAAAATAAGTCTGCTTTGTTAATCCCTCACGCAGATTTTTTTTGAAGATCAGGAAGAGCAGTCACAGTGAAATCCTGTTTTTGATTTTACCTGAGGCAAGCCAATCAATTATATTACTTCATCTTAAATCGGCAAAACACATTTTCCTTCAAGAAAGAAAAAAAAAAAACCTAAACATTCACATTTCACATCTCTCGGCCTAGCTCTCTCTTTCTTTCTTTTGCATCCCTCTACAGTACGGACTCATGTAGGCACATGGGGTTTCCTCCTCCTTCTCCGCTGAAGCAGGAAGACGAGACCCTGAGCGAAGAAAGGCCACAGCAGCAGGAGCAGCAGCGTGCGTCCAGACACATCAAACGGCCACCACCACCACTCGCTCTGGGGAAGGGAGGAGAAGAGAAGGGGTGGACTGTACTGTTGTGTATGGAGACAAAGGTGCATTCCCCCCCCCCAAATAAATAAATAAATAACTAGCCTGGGCTAAGGGGACAGACGAGTGGCGTTATGCACACACACATACTCTCTCTGTCTCTCTCTCTCTCACACACACACACACACACACACACACACACACACACACACACACACACACACACACACACACCTCAACCGTATGTAGCCTAATAAACACATCCTTTCTTTATGCATCCAATTACGTATGGCCTCTATTAAATATCTGATGACAAATGAAATGACAATGATGCCCATCACAACTTAAACAGGCCATCACAAAACAATAATATTCAGAATAGAATTGCCACACCAACAGAGGCACTTCAATTTCCTGTTGTCTGCTACCTATACGAGCAGGGGCCTAACAAAGTGTGACACTCCAAGCCTGTCTCCTGAACCATGACCATGTGCCTGCCAGCTTACCTCTGCTTCTATAACTGCTGGTGAAGTCCGAGTCCTCCAGTTTGAGCTCTGAGCCTAACACACACAGACACACACACACACACACACACGCACGCACACACACACACACACATACACGCACACACAAAGACACACAGACACAGACACAGAGACACACACAGACACACACACACACACACACACACACACACATAGACACAGACACACACACAAAGAGTGTTAGAAAAGCAATGAGAAACAGAACAGGAGAGGACAGAGCGGAGCTGAAATAAGACCTCTGCTTCCTTGGAGACTTGTGCAGTTCTGCCTGAAAATCTTCAAACCAGACCTGCCGAAGATGGGGAGACCCAGGCACTCATTAACAACCTCACCGTGTATCTTAGCAGCGGAGCGGCCGGGGCCAAAAATCACTTTAATGACTCCCACAGTGATGTACAGTAGACAGAAATGACCTCTCTTTAAGCATTTAATACACACACACACGTTTAGGATTTTTTTACTCTGTCTAAAGATGACATATTAGGCTCTAACCACCAAAAAAAGTCCACATAAGAAAAGAAATGGCCTCTTGTGTAGCTTAAAATGTAGGCATGATTTGCACTGGTTTTTGCACTGGCCAACATGCACTTTCTCAATAGCAGCAGAGTTAGCCCTCACCTGTTGGAATGATAATTGAAATGAACGAGCACTAATCCTACCTACACTGTCCTAAACTACAGGGGTATCCAGTGTAATAAAATAAAGTAAAATAAATAAAATAATGTAAAAATCAATGCCCATGTCCCCAACACTGGGGGTATAATGTATCTACATGGGTATACAGTAGCTTGCTAAGTGCCTGTGAGCCACCTATTATGAATGTTATAAACAAAAACTAGCAAGTGACTTTTTTAAAAAAAAATTGTGCTTTTTTCATGTTTAATACCCATGTTTTCAATACCAGTTCATGTCTTGACTGAGATTATCATACACAGTGTCACCTTAAACGGGTGTTAAGACAGACTTTTAATTTATCTTAAGTAAATTATTTCAAACAAGTAGCCCTCTATATAGTTTCTAATCCTTCGATTAGCCGTCAGGGCCAGAGAGGTTGGAGACCCCTGATAAAGTATTTTCACTAACATAGTTTGCGTTTAAGATGTTCCCTGAGCACTGACGGTGTGTGTGTGTGGGAGCACAGAAAAGAATGGCCGCTGTGTTTAGAAGTGAACCAGGAGAAGTAGCTGGCAGACAGGAGCGGTTCCTCGTCCTTGGGGCTGGAGTTTGAGTTGTGTCTCTGCCCTGTGCTGACTAGACAAGCCAGAGATAGACCGAAGCCATGTGCAGAAAACGTACAAATAATTACGACTCTCTTTCTCACAGCCATTGCTCTTCCCCAAACTCTTACAATGAAAAAAAAAAACGACTCTGTGGACAACTGCACCATCATCTTAACAGTAACAGAAGCTACACAAAGCTTTTTTCCGGAACAAAAGCCCTTGCGTCCTATCGCACTGACAAAGAGCTGAGCCAGAGCTACCTTACTTCAGAGAAAAGGGGGCACATTTGTCGAACACCTTCCTCTTTCAAGTGCTTTTCACCGAGCGAGTCTCCACAGAGTGCCTACCTGCCGAGCGCCGAGCAGGAACGCCGCTGATTGGAGCGTTTAGTGCTTGATTAACTCATACTTCAGACACGGAGCACCAGCGCCACACTGATCACACAAGGAGCCCTTAAATCTGCCACTGACTCACTCACGGACCCCCTGAATCTACCCGCCGTGCAGTTCTGGGAGGTGTTTTTCCTTTTCCTGGCAATGCCAGGTGAATAGCCAATGTGTTATAACCTACTCTGGGTCATCAGAGGCTTTACCACTGCAGTGCCAGCCTGGCACGTCTCTATGGTGGAGGCATGGCACAGTACTTCTGATGGCTGTGTGACTGGTTTCAACACACTCTGATAAAAATTCATTAGCTGATGAAAGTGGCCTGATTACAAATGAAAGCACTGCGCAAATTTGTTGATGTTGTTAATGTTACTGTTGTTGGTGTCGTTGTTGTTGTTGATATGAGGCCTCAGGAGCAGTGATTAAAATAAGGCTTTAAAGGCATGACATGACATGAGGTGAGTTAGTTGGCAAGAGACTAGGTCATCCACAGGTCATCATCTTGTAGCCTTCATCATCATGTCCTCTTTGTGAAATAGCTCCTGGAAGGCAGTGAGCAACCCTTGCCATAGGAAATTGTCATAATGGGTGTTGGCTCCTAGAGACATCGTTTTGAAACTGACCAAATGGTCCAGTCTTGCAACACAGGCACACCATTATGACAGGAGCATGGGAGAATGCTTTTGATGGCTAGCTGTGAGCCGGTGCCACAGCACTGAAACTTGTGCAGTACTTAGCTCATCTCACTAGCAGTGTTAACGCTAGCCGCACCTGTTGCATGTAAACAAATGTTTACACTTTGTTTTCTTAAAAGGCACAGAAAGTTAATCATTTCACAGATAATTGTTAAAGGAAAAGATGATTTTTTTTAAAAAAAAAGGAAAAGGGGGTTTGAAAGGATTCATTGTTGTTGTCTTTTTGAAACAGTTTGTTTGGATTTCTTTTAACCAATAACACTGAACATGAGCTGGATTTGACCATTGTTCGACAGGTGTGTTACTAATAATGCTGTTGCAATGATAATCTTGCTCAGTGCAAAAGAAACCACAGGTGGTGACAATTTTGTAGCACTTCATCAAATAACACTAACTTTGGCGAGTAGGACAGACATTATTTTGGGCCAATACCAGAAACAATATATATTTTGTCAGGTGGCTACAACAGCAATATACCACAAGTTTGTCTGTCACTAAACACAGCGCCGTAAATGAGATTCCCTGATAGTCATCACCTCAACTCTTACATTGGCTGCAGCGAGGCTCTCCACCACTTCCAAACGATCCATCACGCTCCGCATGTCCTCTCTCAGCCTCCGTAGCGCCAGCACGATCTGCTGCTGCACCTGGGCTTCCTGCAGCCTCTCGGAGCCCCCTGAGCCATCCTCTCCCCCTCCCCCCACACCCAAAGGCACACGATCTGCGTGGGGAGCATCCCGCTCAAAACCCCCTCCTGTACAGAAGTACACACACACACACACACACACACACACACACAGATAAGTACCCACACACATGCACATGATGTACACATACACATCCAAGTTCTCAGACACATGTACATGTACAGAAACACACACACACTGTACTCCCCTTATATGTATGTATACATACACACATGCATGCACACACCCAAGTGCCCACATATACATATTGTACATATACATGTGCACACGCATACACACACACAAACACACCCCCAAGTACTCGCACACAAGTACAAAACATCACACACTCGGCGATCCATATGGTTACATATGCACAGAGAAAAGACATATGGGCCTCCACAGATGCACCACCCAGATGATGCCTCACGCCAAGTGCCTTCAGACATCCCATAATACACATCTCCATCCAGCCCACTCCACATCCAGTCATGCTGCAGAGACTAAGCTCAACCACACCAAGGCTAAGCCCTCTTTATCCCTCACGCATTCAAGATGTCTTAGTGCACTATTGATTTATCGACTAATGGCCGGCATATTCAAAAACAAAACACTAGCACAGACGACTAGCGTTGTGTGTGTGTGTGTGTGTGGAGAGCAGTAAAAAAAAGTGTCCTAGACCGACCCCTTGGGTCTCTGGCCGGTTGCCTGGCAGCATCTCTGCCCCCTGCACCTCTCCTCCGCATGGGGGGGCCTCCGCGGCCCTGGCCCCCACCCTCACCGCCCTCGCCGCCTTCTCCGACCCCCATCTCCGTCACCCGGGAGACAGGCGTCGCTATGTGGAGGCCCTGGTAACCGTCGGGTTCCGTGGAGTGGGCCGCCGGTCTACTGTCAAGCACGTCTGGCACGGGCACACTCTGTATGAACACACACATATAGACACATAGACATAGACACACACACACACACACACACACACACATGTTTAGGGCATGCTCGCATAAACATAACACATATGTATTAAGGCATGTTGTACACATGCACAAACACACACACACACACACATACACACATTCACAAACACATACACACACACACAAATACATAAATAAAAAAGGTGAAAGTGGTATGTGTACTGTGAAGAGGACAGGTGATTTATTGTCTCCTTTCACATGTGTAAGGTAAAAGCAAGTGACCTCCAGATGCTTACTTACACACACACACACACACACGCACACACACACACCTCTAGCTTGCCACTCTCCAGCTGCTCCACGGTGTCGCAGTAGATCTCGCTCTCCGAGTCACTGGTTGGCGCCACACCATCAGAGGACACAGTATCTACACACACACAAGAGGAAAGAGTCTCTGATGTAGTCTCATGTAGTCTACAATGTAGTCTAGTGTAATCTAATGTGGTCTCATGTAGTTTCCAATGTAGTCTAATGTAATGTAACGTAATCTCATGTAATCTCCACTGTAGTCTCTAATGTAGCCTAATGTAATGTAATCCAATGTAGTCTCCAATGTAGTCTCTAATTTCACCAATATGCATTCAGCAGCAGTGCACCACCACTGCTAAAAGATGATCACCGTTGGGTAACACTTCATTTCATTACACTTTATCAAACTGTCCCCATTACATCAATTAGGTACAGTGTAACAAAGTATGTATTAATATGTAACACTGTTTACTTACACTGTATCACTGGGTTAGGTCTTTACAGTGCAAGTACATAATTTTACATGTAAAATAAAGTGCTACCCTTTATTTTAATGGTTTCTTTTACAGTGTATCTAAATGTACCAACATGTTATATTTACACTGTATACACACTAACATACCCCTACTTACTCTAACGTAATGGTGCAGTGTAAGAACAAAATGTTACATATTGTTACAAACTGTACTTCATGATGTAGATACATTGTAACAGGGATCGTAAATTCACTGGGTAACTTTATTTCACGGTTTCTTTTTTAGTGCATCTACATATAACAACATATAATGTTATGTACTTACACTGTACACACCTAACCCTAACCATAACCCAATGTTACAGTGTAAGAACATGTTACATATTGTTACACATTTGTTACACTGTAATTGAGGTAGCAGGGCTCAGTAAAATAAAGTGTAACCATTAAGTGTAACCCACCACTGCTGATCAGTAAGATCATGATCAAAGTAATGCCTTTTATCTTTACACTGTGTAAGCACCACACCCAAAGACTTATCTTTATATCTCCATCTGTCCATTTCTCAACTCAGATGTTGTCAAAAGTCAATGCTTACATTTTTTTTATTTGCCCACGGACCTCCCCTTAACATAGTTGGGTTAACAACCTTCCTCGACTGACAGCTTCACAGCTACAACAAAGTTCTAGGGGAAACACTGTAACGTGTGGCATGTTGCTGAAGTCTGTGACAATGTGACACAAACCCATATCTTCAACACTTTGTATTTCAAGAGTGACAACTTGGACTATGTTGCACACTACTATGCTCTATTGGGTGCGCTTTAAGTCCCACTTCATGTGTGCTTGTCTTGTATATTATGTTTTGCTTGTATATTCTGTCCTACTTGGATATTACACCTATATGTATATTGTTATCTCTATTGGACAGTATGTGTCTATATGTCTTTATATATGTCTTATGTATTTGTCTATTAAATGTATACTACTACATGTGAATATTTTGAATGTATGGAGCGCCAACATCTACCAATCAAATTCCTTGTATATGTAAATGTACTTGGACAATAAAGCTGTTTCTGATTCTGAAACTCCCCAATACCTCTGCAGAGGCATACTAGCGAAAAGCACTTATGAAAGTCTGGGTGGTGCATCTGTGGAGGCCCATATGTCTTTTTTCTGTGCATGTGTAACCATATGGATCTTTGGGTGTGTGATGTTGTGTACTTGCATGCGAGTACTTGGGGATGTGTGTGTGTGTGTGTGTGTGTGTGTGTGTGTGTGTGTGTGTGTGTGTGTGTGTGTGTGTGTGTGTGAAAATGCCCCTATGGGTTTTAGCTCCCTTGCTAGCCTGTTTGGCTCCTAGTCTGAGGTGCTACAGGTTTGTGTGTTGGAGTCTAGGCCGTCATGGGGCTCAACTGTGCAATCCATAGGCTTGTTTGAGATAACCTGCTGTCTTATAAAGCAATGCATTCTGGACTTGAAATAGTGACGTTTGTGGGATGATCTCGTAAGAATGTCACCG
>CM059287.1:6883503-6893503 GCA_030347295.1 Setipinna tenuifilis | reverse complement strand
GCTCGAAGTAGTGGAAGAAAGATGCCGTCCTCTCATCCATCGGCATGGTGTCGATAACCTGCAAACACACACACACACACACACACACACACACACAAAGCCAGGAAAGAGAAAAAAAGGCAATTGTAAACAGCACTTCCCTGTTTTGAGTGTGTGTGTGTGTGTGTGTGCATGTGTGTGTGTGTGTTCCCTGTTTTGACGGACAGGCAGCAATCACAGGCTGGGCCACGGGCTCTGAGTGGGCAGGCAGCCCTGGGGTGTGTTTGCTATTACCCAAGGACACCAGCGGCTTGTCTACGGCTCTCTGTGGTAATCATTCACTCCAGCAATGCCGCTGGGACTCCCACCAGCGCCGGCCAATACTACACACGGCCATTCTCTTTCATGGGTCAAAGCACCAGACCAAGTGTGTGTGTGTGTGGGTTTGTGTGTGTGTGTGTGTTTGTCTGTCAATGTGTGTGTGTCCGTCTGTCAGTGTGTGTATATGCCTGTGTGTGTGCCTGTCTGTCAGTCAGTGTGTATATGCCTGTGTATGTGTCTGTGAGTGTGTGTATATGTGTGTGTGTGTGTGTCTGTCAGTGTGTGTATATGCCTGTTAGTGTCTGTCAGTGCAGGTCTGTGTGTGCATACGTGTCTGTACCTGTGTAACTGTGTGTGTGCGTGTGCGTGTGTGTGTGTGAAGTCACTGTGTGTGTGTATTGAATACCTCTTGTGCTACTCTCTTCATCTCATCGACGTAGGCAGCCATGGCCGTCTCACTGCTCATGTCTCCCAGGCGCTTCCAGGCGTCCCTGAGAAGAGAAAGAGACAGACATGGAGACAGAGATGGAGTCAGAGATGGAGATGGAGATGGAGATGGAGTGGTGCGCGGCTTTATTATTTAGTAGAAGATGGAGAGAGGGAAGAGGGGAGAGGGAAGAGAAGAGATGAGGAGAGGGGAGATGGGGAGAGGGGAGGGGGAGAGAGGAAAAAAAGCTGTGTGGGCAGCCGTAGAAATTGAAGTTGAATATGGAACAGGAGCGGGACAGCGTAAGCAACACTGATCGAAGAAGAAAAAGAGAGGAAAAAAAAAATGCCTGCACACTTCCATTTCCAGTTCCCAGTTCTCATAACTTCTTTATGAAATGGAGTCGGGGTGAGGAATTTTGTGAATATATTTAGCAAAAATTATCTTTATATCCTGACAGCAGTACAGTATTAGATCTTCTGACAAAAGCGGAAAAAAAGGCTCTGTGGCAGCCAAAGGACTGTAAAACCATGTCCAATCAATGTCATGGATTACCACTAAAACCACTGGATGTTCTACCTGCTAGTCTACAACAGAGGGACAACAAATAGAAATGAGCCTATGGCTGCAAGATTTGTACATTTAAATTGCTTTTAATATATATTAATATATGCTGTTCCCCTTACTGAGTTTTATTATCTGTAGTCAGCTTAAAATGAAAAGAGGTAGAGATAGTTTTAAAAAGTAATAAACAGCAAAAAGTCCTATCTTCTTATTCTTGCTAGCTAGCGTTTCTATTATCATGTGTCTTAGTTAAGCCCAACCTTGTCCACCATTTTCAGTAATTAACCTTTTCTCTTAGGAGGTTACACTAAACAGGTTGTTACCTGATCGAAAATAAGGAAGTAAACAAACCCCTGTATACACCTTGATGAAAAAGGAAAACACTCCTTTATTGTAATGGTCACGGATAAGCATCCCATTCAGTGTGGTGTCAATGTGATTTCTGTGTGCCTTTGGAGTTGGTCTGTGACTAACGCAGCCAAGTGCTCCCTGTATACCATGGATAATGGCATTTCTGTGGGGCCTTTTGACAAAGTAAACACAACCCAGACCCCGAGCAGAAATCCTGACTCAGGACCCTTTATATTAATGGTACAGTGTGTGTGTGTGTAGATGTGTGTGTGTGTGTGTGTGTGTGTGTGTGTGTATATGTGTGTGTATATATGTGTGTGTATATATGTGTGTGTGTGTGTGTGTGTGTGTGTGTGTGTGTGTGTGTGTGTGAGTGTGTGTGCAGAGGAAAAGGGAGAGAGAAAGAGAGAGGATGGGGTTTAATAAAAGCTCATAACTCCATACAATTTACAAAAGCGGATCAAAAAAGCATTCAGTTTTGCCCCATGCGTGCGCTGGTGACGCAATATGCACACAGTGGCGGCCGCCCATGCCCTGACTTGAATTAAAACTTCAATGACTCGCACACTGTGATTAAGATTACAAATATGGAAGGAAAGTACCTGTCTGCATGCCTGTGTCTCCTAAAATAGGTTGCTTTGTAGCCCTTTATATACGAAGACCTTGAAAGCGGACTTACTTGTTTTGTTGAGAATAAACAGTAACCCATATCAAAATTACACACTCTGGTTCCTCAAAACATCCGAGTCATGAACAAAAAAAGCAGTTAAACCAACACCAAAGCACTTTTCCTTTCCGGTCGCCCTACAGGTTGAAAGCGAAACTGTCCTTCGAAATATGTCTCACTCGAACTACAGATCGGCGATCCGCTTTTACAAACTTGCACAGTGCGGTTATAGCCCATGGATTGCCACAAACCGATTTCAGAAGTGCGCTCACTCTGTTTGTTATGAATTGATGAATGTGACTCATCATCTCACTCATCGCAACTCATCTGCCACTAAGGCAGCGGTTTTCCCGTTGGTCATGGAACAATGGGCAAACGAACTGGAGTTAACTCCCTGTGCAACAGACAATGAACCACTAAAATGATTTTCGAATTATTTTAAGGTTGAAGAAACTACTTAGTGTTCAGCTTTAAGACAGAGGCTTCAAAAAGTAGACACAAGTGCAGCAAAAATGCCAACACACTCACTGGAAGCGTTTCAGTTCTTGCACACTGATCTCTTGACTTCTGCTGCCATTGCTCTATTGTCTGCTGTCATGCTTTATTATGTGTTCTATGACTTCAGTGGGGTTACTTTTCTTTTTTTACATATTTACTGGGTTACCTCAGAGGATTGCAACCAGATTGCCTATGTGGCAACCTGCAGCATGTGATGTGTGCTGAAATAGTTTGCTGATGAGCATTGATTAAAAATAAACATATTGTAGTTCACATTTGGCAACACAAGGTAATGACTACAGTAAAAACCAAATCAAATGGAAACCAGGTATTGTGCTTTGTAGAGTCCCAAACCATAACTCCACCAAAACTGTGTAGTAGCAACCCCCACAACTGTTTTTTAAGTCCCTTAAATCCACCTGTTTTAATCTCTTGGTCTATTTGTTTTAAGTCGACCAGAGGTACACACACAGTGTGTGTGTGTGTGTGTGTGTGTGTGTGTGTGTGTGTGTGTGTCATAGTTCTACTGTACTTTTTTTTCATCAATCACAGCTTTTACAGGATATTTTGTTATCACACTTGCCCAGGGACTGCAAACAGAAAAATGATCAGTTAGCTAAATCTGGTACAAAGCACCCTCTCTGCTTTCAGTGATGACTGTCTTTTCTACATGGTGCCAGTAGCAATATCTGCTAAACCTGGTACAAAACATTTCTCCTTTAGGTTAATGTCCTTGTACAATGTCCCTGTCAAAATAAATAAAGTCAGTCAAATTAAGAAATAAACTAAATCCACTAAACTAAACAAACAAGACCATTTCCTGCTCCTCTGTCTCACCATTTGTAGCGTCCAACCGGATCCCAAAAGCCAGGTCGCGACACTGTGCAAGGTCCACACACCGCTTGCTTGTACAGCCCGTAGAACCGCAACATGACCTCATAGGAGGGCCTGTAGGAACCTGTGAAACAGTTTGGTGGAGTCAGCTTGAAGGACCTGTACAGTCGGGAGTAAGCAGTTTGCAGTAGGATTACAAATACATCAAGTTTTCATCTAGCAAGGCCATATACATTGTGTAAATGTTCTTAGTGTAAAGCAGGGGTGGAAATTAACCTTGCAAGATGTGAATTCTTACCAGCCACTGACAAATAAATGATCAAATTCACCAGCCACTCAATAGTAAATTGTTATTTTGTGTAAAGTTGACCAGCCACTTTCACATTTCACCAGCATTTGGTGGCTGGTGTGGATTTTCATCCCTGGTGTAAAGTAAGATTTTGTAGGAACTTTATACACACGTCAACTGTTTGTTTGTTTGATTTTCTTTGGCGAATATCATGATGGACAAAAGTGACACAGTGGTCTGTGAGAAACATATGTCTGGCACTTATGTCAACTACACCATGGTGTTTTGCAAAGCCTTACCATTTTTAGGAAGATTCTGAATGACGTCGACAGCTGCCTGAAATTGCCTCTGATGGTCTCCGGATTCTGCCATCTTTAAAGCTGGCATCACCGCCCACAATCTCACAACGGCAACGCCAAAACGCAGTTGTCACGGTGCTTTGGACCATGGAGACACTGATCCAGAGGAGCAGATAAACTGGGAATAAAACTGCAGTTCTAAATTGACGGCTTATGTAACGGTTGCAGTGCGTTTAGCCTGACTGTTGTTCGACACACCTCATGGAAGTAGCAGCCCTGTAGCATAGGCTACAGCCATAAACTAGCATAGCACCACAGACAGGCGTAGCACTGTTAATTGTTTAAATGACCCACATCACCACACTTATGAGGCAAAATATTTAAAATTACTCACCTTGCATAGAGTATCCTACTCCCTGACAGCTGCTACCTACCTACCTACCTAAGTCAAGACATGGCCGGTAAAAACACTCTGTCAAAGACAATCAATGTATCTACACGGTAACTCTACTGACTTTATTAGGTATGCCACATCAAACATCCGATGCGAATGGGACACTTTGTATATACATAAAGTTTATAGACGTGCCAAGCAACTTTTTGTTTCGCCTATTTCCAACACTACTTCACTTGACGCACAAGAATTACTTCCGTGTATGTCACGTGATGCTGGATACAATGGACTGTGATTTGTCAAAGCACGCAGCAGGGAATCCTGACAAGTGTTTTCGGATAGGCTGTCAAATAATCACGCTCTCGAATGACAGTCTGAGCAGTTCATTCCAAGTAGATTGTTGTTTAAATCTTTATTTTGCCACCATTCAATATTGATGTAATCTATTTGTCGCTTGTTTATTTGTCGCTTCGTTGTTGGCATATAACTATAAGTAGCCATGTCTAATGCGTTTCAATTCGTAGCCTAAACGATTGCACTGCAAAAGAAAAAAAAAAAAAAAAATATATATATATATATATATATAAGTTTATGTGCACTGCGAATTATATTAATACATTAGATTTTCCACAGTCTAAGGTTTGCCTTTGTAAGTGAAAGCTGCGTCCAAACTAGCTAACACTGATGTGGGTTCTTGCATCCGCTATTCCAATCCCTGGCGCTGATCATGACATTCAGTGAAATTGGAAATTAAGTTGTACTGGAATTAGGCTATAATTGTAAAATCCTCGTGAATGGGCTATGATCAGTTTGCCGCATTTATGTCATGTTTGTGAAGATTTGGACGAGCAAAGCAAAGGGATTGAATATGAAATTTCCTCTTTCATTGCTAGAGGGCAATATTTCACAAGGATAAACTCGAATCTTGAGACCTTCGTCCAGCAAGGGCAGAACGATTTTGTTCGGACAACTACCACAGAATGCTACACCGGGGGCTCATCTTGTGTTGTCCACTCCAAGGGGGTTGATAGTGGGGCCTCCACTTTCGCTGGTGTCCTAACGTGATCTTTGTTTAGTCGCGCAATTTCATGTTGACCTATTTTTTTTATGATTTAGCATATTATATGGCTCTCGGTAGAAGGGATTCTGTCCACCCTTCAGTTCTGTGCACAGAAGAAGGAATTTGATAGAGAACGTCAGACGAGGCTGCCAAAGCATTCGGAAATAACAATTGAGTAGCACGTGGTTAAATAAGACTGGAGTCTGTTGGTGAAGAAGCGCTATTTGGACAGAGAACGAAGGATTTACGTCGCCCAGCCTTAATGCAATTCAGGCTCGTTTCATATTTGTTTGCATGAATAAGGACAATGACTATATGTCTAGTCTCAAAGTCTAATGCAAGGGCAGTATTTGCTTCAGTATAACTGTGATTTATGCTGTGTTTCTCTGTAATCGGATTAGACGACAGTGCGCCGAAGCAAAATACCTCCTAGCTTCCCAAACACTCCCGGTGACATCACCAATGGGCAGTCTCTAACCTTATCACCAAGTATAAATAATGAGGAATGGTGTAGTCCGAGTCACAACATAGTCCAGACCAACGTCGCAGCTGAGACATCGTGTAATTTGGTGGGTGGGAGGCGTTATTCAGTCGGGGAAAATCGGCTCAGTTTCCATCTTCCAAGACGCGTCCCGGGACGTTCAGAACAGTTATCCCAGCACCAGGGCACCATGCTGGGCAGCGGGAAGAAGGCAAGCCCCACTCAGAAGAACGGGGCGGGGACGTCCGGGTCGAAGAGCACCGACCCTTTGAAGAATTTAGGTAGGACCACTAAACACTGATTTAAGGATAACCCTATTTACCCTTCTCTTCACATTTTATTAGCATACGTTTGCTATTACACCTGTGCTATTACTATTACAATACACCATCAGCAGGCCTGTTCACCGCTATTTCAACTGAGTTTCAACATCTATAACAGAAGTAGACTATAGTCACTCTACTTGACAGCAGTGTTGGTTGCTGTTTACTTCCAAATTCACATAGAATGCGAAGGACAAGGTAAAGTAAACTAATATGAAATGGAACGGAGTAGACACTCCACTTCTCTGCAGCACGCAAATACCCCCGTCTCCCCCCACCCACCGCCTCAACCTCAGGGTCATAGCCTTTCTTTTGACCAGGGAAACTTTTCCCCCCCAGAATGTTTTCTTTTCTTTGCTGCGATAGTTGTAAGAGCGTAATGTGCACCTATATCTCAAAGTATCCTACCAGCTTTTGTTCCCAGCAAGACCAGGCATGGGTCATACTGACATGCATTTCAACAGATTTGATTTTGCCTGATGTTTGGAATTTAGGATTCAGAACAGGTTGACTGACACACAAAGAGATCAGGCAGTAACACACACACACACACACACACACACACACACACACACACACACACACACACACACACACACACACTCACACACACACACACACACACAAGCTTTTGTAACAGAACTAAAGAATGAAGGATATCAGTATTATGAGAAGGGATTGATTTTTTGGCACATGCTCACTGCAGCAAAAGGGGCTTTACTGATGAACTGAACTCCTGTACATTTGTATTCTGTCTTTGTGCTCTGCCTGGGAATACTGAGTTACATCTATTAGTGTAATTGTAGACACTAAAAGGGAAAGTGGCATAGAAAATGAAATAGTATGTCTGTTTAGGTACGTGATGTGTGTGTGTGTAATGCATGTGTAATGGTAAGTTTGAGCGTGTTTCTCTCTTCTTCTTCATTTCTTATTCTCTCTCTCTCTCTCTCTCTCTCTCACTCTGTCTGACCCCCACCCTGTGTGTGTGTGTGTGTGTGTGTGTGTGTGTGTATGCGCGCGTGCATGTGATGTGCGTGGGCCCCTGCCTATATGTGCATGTTAGCAGTCAGACATCAAAGATCAAAGAGTTCCTTAAGTAAAGTACTACATTTTTAACCCACTTTCTAATGAGCACATCAGGCTTAGCCATAATAACAGATGAGGAGAAGGAGCAGGAGGAGGAGGTGGAGCAGGAGGAGGAGGATGAGAAGGACTGCAGGGTGTGGGCCATATAGCTATATATTGCTCCATATGGTGCCCAGAATCCCGTGCACGGCAACCGCACACTAACCTACCAAACCATGGGCAAAGCCCTCTGAGATCAGATGTGCCTCAGATGAAGCTTCAATACGCAAATGTCCTCCTCAGGGTCTTGCATGGGCAACATGAAGTTAAAGCTATTATTATGTGTGGTGTATTTCACTAAATAACACACAGTAAACAGTCAGCACTCTTGCTGCATGAACGTGCTTTACTCTGCTCAAACGGAACTGAATGCAGATATCCCAGCATTCCCTGGCTAGGCTGAGATGATCGGTCTACGGCACAACCAAGTTACCAAAATACTTAAACTCAAACGTGTAATACATCACATTATGTTATATGTTTTTTCTATGTATTAAAATGTAGACTCTCTGAGTGGCCACCATGCCACTGGTGGAAAGGCTCGCTGTGAATGAAGAAAACGTAACTACAGCATTACAACATTAGTACGACATTACAGAGAGTCTTTAGTAATACATTACAACTTGGTTATTGCCATTCTGGTAACAACAAACTTATAAAAGGGGGTGTCTCTTAAGGGGTTAATTTTTAAATTCTCCCTTACCTGCGAGAAAACAGTGTCTCTGATGTGTACACCCAACATTCTTAAATATGTATACATTTTAACCTACAAAGACATATACATTAGCTACATCAACAGCTGCCATGTGCTTTTGATTCCCTTTTTTTGAGAGCAAAGTTGTTCTATCACCATGTGGCTGTGACCTGAGAGTAGTTCAGGGAAATCATGTGAAAGTGCACAACCTTCGATGATGCAGCTGGCTTGGGAATTTTTCTCTTATGTGACACAGTTACTCTTTTCTGTCATGTGACACAGTAACTCCTTAGAATCAGTCTGTCATTGCAGTTTTGATACTTACTAATATGTTACAACATTTTCTTCTGTCACCAGTCTAGCAGTGCTGAGAAGAAGTTACATTTAACTGACATTTTGGCCATAGATTGTGGCCACAGTGTAATTAAAAGGACATTGTACCATATAATTTTTTATCAGCACTAAAGCAGCAGTAGCGTTTTGGTCTAAAACTATCCAACTAACCAACTGCAAGGCATGTAAATAACATTGCAAACACACCCAACAGCACAATTGGCTCTGATTAAAGTTAGCTCACTGGTGGGCCATTGGCTCAGACCACAGAGCCACACACTGCATCCTCTGTCTTGGGTCACTATTGGAAAGTAATTGCATTTGTCCACATGATGTTCTCCCATCAAAGTGTGATAAATCGTCCCTTTCAAAACTAGTTTGCTTTAAAAGCATGCCTGAGATTTTGCAAATTGTTGCAAAATATTCCTTTGAGAGCTGAGGATTATGTAAAAGCATTGTGGAAGATTTGAGAGTAAATTTAATGGAGAGAGCAGCTAAAATGAAAACACAAAAAATAAACAGCATTTTGTTGTATTTGATGTTTAGCTTATGCATGTTATCAGTTGTACACAATCGGCCTTTTCCACCACATACATTGAAGACGCCAGACAGGGAAGCACTGCAAGGGTTCTGCCTGTTTTTCCAAAGATTACTCTCACACTTAAGAGTCTATCCTTGTTATTCTAAGCCACCCAGGGAGACAAGGTATCACAAGGCTTATCAGAAACTGTGTACCAATGGGACCTCAGTAAAAATGTGGTTTGTAAGATTTCTGCTTTACACAGATTTCCGTTTTCGTCCACAAAAAACGGTGGTTTTTGTTCCGAGTTGCTGGAACCTGTACCAGTTTTCAGTGTCAAGTTTGCAACATGGATTAGTGGCAGTGTAAATCAAACCTACCTAGCCTGTGAAACACAGTGTAACTTAGCTAGCGTAAGAACTCAAGAGATTTTACCACTGGGTTTGTGATGGGTTTTGAAAGTAGAAGTGGTTCAGTGAACAAACTAAATGTTTATTCACACGCACATACACACACACACACACAGTATTACTCACACTCTCATACAAGATATTTTGTACACTAGCAGAGAAAGTGAGAGAGAGAGTGAGAGAGAGAGAGAGAAAGCGAGAGGGGGAGAGACTATTACACATTACTAACACACACACAAACCATATTTTGTACACACACTCTCTCTCATTCTAATAACATCCCCCATACAAAATCCGCCACACACAAATAAACCAGGCCACACACACACACACACACACGGCCAATGAATAGTTTCCGTCTCTGAGGGGATTGTCTGTCTGCCTGCCTGCCTGCCTGCCTGCCTGCCTGCCTGCCTGCCTGCCTGCCTGAC
>CM059287.1:6873503-6876003 GCA_030347295.1 Setipinna tenuifilis | reverse complement strand
GTTTAAAGAATATTAATAATAGCTAACCTAGTCTGCGACACCAAAACTGACCAGATGGTCAGTCCAGGCCTCACCGCACCACAGTGTGCATGCCAGCTAGCAATGTTTACCTCATTTATGCTCTGTTGACCAGGTGGCTTTTTCAACTAATGTGTGTTTGTTACTAATTGACTGAGAGCCATACCAGTGTTAGACTGCAGACCCACAACACAAACACAAATATGTATCATCCACTGTGTGTGTGTTTTTCTTGCCTGGTAACAGAATATTATTAATTCGGCCTAGATTAAGACTGTCTTTCTTTCTTCTTAAACACTCTGGAAACATTTGTCGGCTTAATCGGGAACAGATGTTGACCAGTCGCACCCATGTTTCTGCTCCGGAAAGGCATATTTACACTTTATTCTAAGAAATGACATGTGTCTCTGTCTCTGTGCCCTCCCACGCACGGTTTGACCTCTCTCCCCTCTGACTAGTGAAGTCCTCCCTTTCGTCAAATACTTCTGTTTCTAGCTCATTCTCTTTCACTTTCTTCCTTAGTTTCTATCACAGGTGGTCATGCATTTCTCTTTTGGTCACACTTTATTTAAAGTTGTCTACATAAGTGTCTACATGAGCTCTTTATAAACATGTCATGACACATCTCATAAGCATTAATGACACCTTATTCATGTTTATGACTGTTGTCATTAAGTGTCATTTGGTTTCTGCATTCTCTGTATCAACTTTACATTACAAAAACTGAGTGACAGAGCAACATTCATAAACGTGAATAAAGTGTCATTAATGTTCATGATATGTGTTATGTCATGTTTATAACATGCTCATGTCACTCTTATGTAGACAACTTCAAATAAAGTGTTACCTCTCTTTTCTTCAGTCCTCTTCCTTCTGTTTCACCATCTCCATTTATTAACTCTTTGTTTTTCTGTCCATGGGTTAACTCTCCTATTTTTCTTCTCCTATTTCTCATCGCTCTCTCCTTCTCTCCATCTCTTTCTCCCTCTCTCTCTTTTTCCTTCTTTGTTCTTCTCTCCATGGGTTTGTTGTCTTAATGCTCCTGTCCTTCTTCATTCTTTGATCTTTCCATCCCTGTGTTGTTGTCTCACATAATCTTATCTTTTTTCTTTTGTTCTTTTCTATAGACCTGTCTTTTCCCTCTGCTTGTTTTTTAATCCATCTGTGACTATCTTATTCTTTATTTTCTCTTTATTTTCTCTTTGTCTTCTCTCTCTCTCTCTCTCTCTCCCTTTCACACACACACACACATACGCACACAGATAGACACACACACACACACACACACACACAGATAGAACCACACACACACAATTGTATGCTCCTTCCATGTTTACTTATCTGTCTCCATGTTTCCTACATCATCCCTAACTAATCCTCTCCCACCCCCCTCCCCTCTCTCCTCCCGTAGTCACGGTGACAGATGTGGAGTGCGTTCTCGAGGGCTGCCAGTCGGAGGCCCTGCGTAAGCTGGGCAGGAAGGTGAAGGAGGACGAGTGCCTGACCATCGTCTTCAAAGGGCCCCGCAAGAGCCTGGACATCCACTGCCCCACGCAGCAGGACGCCCAGAGCTGGGCCCGGGGCATACGCACCCTGCAGGGACGCCTGGAGAACATGACCCAGACACAGAAGCTCGACCAATATCCTTCCTTGCAGACTCTGTACTGGCCCACTCCAGTACTGGACTCATTTCTGGCCCATTTTTGCTGATCGTTTTTTAGCCCAAGTCAGTGTGTCAAGCCAAGGCATGTTTTTTAGCCAAGTCGATGTTAGGGCTGCTTTGTTGTGTGCCAGACCCAAACTCATAACTAAACTCTTTAAATATTAAACATTACAAAATTACTCTTTGCTTATATATAATATATATAATATTATTTAATCTATAAAAACAGACCCTGGCCCAGTACTGGACTCTGGCCCATTTTTGGATCGTTTTTAGCCCAAGTCAGTGTGTCAAGCCAAGGCATTTTTATCCAAGTGGATGTTAGTCGACCTTTGTTGTGTGATGGACCTAAACTCATAATTAAACTCTTTCAACATTAAACATAATCTTTGCTTATACATAATATATATATAATATTAAATAATATATATCTATATATAACCTAATATAATATATAGGTTATACAAGTTGCAGTATGTACGTTTTTTATTAGTTTTTGAGTTTTTTGAAGGTGTTTTGTCTTTACATGGGTGTGTATTTTGTGAGGGTGTGTGTTTGGGAGGGTGTGTATTTTGTGTGTTTGTGTGAGTGTTTGCTCGTATTGATGTGCGATTGGATATTGATTGTTGACCTTGACCTTTGACACCTGGATCCATGCGTACCTGAAGCAGGCCGACCTGAACCAGGACGGCAAGATGAGTTACGAGGAGGTACAGACGCTCCTGCAGATGATCAACATCGACCTCAGCGAGCAGTACGCACTCAACCTGTTTAAGGTGGGCACACACACACACACACACACACACACACACACACACA
>CM059287.1:6856003-6863503 GCA_030347295.1 Setipinna tenuifilis | reverse complement strand
CTGTCACTATCTGTCTGTCTGTCTGCCTGCCTGCCTGCCTGCCAATCTGTTGGTCTGTCTGTCTCTACCTCTGTTTCTGTCACTGTCACTATCTGTCTGTCTGACTGCCTGCCTGCCAGTCTGTCTGTCTCTCTGTCTCTGTCACTGTCACTATCTGTCTATCTGCCTGTCTGCCTGCCTCTCTGTCTGTCTATCTGTCTGTCTGTCTGTCTGTCTGTGCATCTCTCTTCTGCAATTTCTTTGACTCTTTTAATTACTCATTGTCGGTCTGTTTTTGACTCCATCTGTCAGAAACCCAATAGTTTGATGTCTGATTAGTCTTTGTCTTTGACGAACATTAAGTTTGATTATTTTTGTAAAACTGGTCATTTTTTCAATCAATTCTTTGTGTTGTGATCATTTGTTTGTGTTGTGATGTCATTTTACGTTTGTTATTGTTTATGTTTATACTTATGTTTGTTTATTCTTTGTTTGTTCTTTCTGCATGTGTGTGTGTGTGTTTCTTTTGTGTGCTTGTGTGTTTTGTGTGCCTTTACATGTCTATCTGTATGTGCACATATTGTTTATGTGTGTGTGGTCATGCATACACATTTATGTGTATGTGTGTGTTCATGCATACACAATAATGGCAATGCATGTGCATTGCTGCGCGTGTTTGTGTGTGTGTGTGTGCATGCGCATGTGTATGTGTGTATTGTGTGTGTGTGTGTGTGAATGTATGTGTGTTCATGCGCATGTGTCTGTGCATGTATGTGTGTAAATGCTTTTGTGCATGTGTGTACATGCATGTATGTGTGTGTGTGTGTGTGCATGCATCCGTGTGTGTGTGTGTGTGTGTGGCTTTGGCTCTAGTGCACATGTGTGTCTCCGCAGCCTGTGTCTAAGCTGAGTCCTGAGCTGTGTGAGCTGGTGGTGTACACACGCGGGGTGCCCTTCAAGGGCTTCCAGGAGGCCGCCTGCAAACCGCCCGACGAGATGTCCTCCTTCTCCGAGAGCGAGGCCCTCAAACACATCAAAGACGCAGGTACTGTGTGTGTGTGTGTATGTGTGTGTGTGTGTGTGTGTGTGTGTGTGTGTGTGTCTGTTTGTCTATCTATCTGTGTGTGAGTGTGTGTGTGTGTGTCTGTCTGTCTATCTGTGTGTGCGTGTGTGTGTGTGTGTGTGTGTGTGCGTGTGTGTGTCTGTCTGTCTGTCTGTCTGACTATCGGTGTGTGTGTGTGTGTGTGTGTCTATATGTGTGTGGGTGTATGTCTGTTTGTGACACTGGCTAAATCAGCTCCTGTGTGTGTGTGTGTGTGTGTATGTGTGTGTGTGAGCAGGGAAGTTTTTCGTGCGGCACAACGCCAAGCAGCTGAGCAGGATCTACCCCTCAGGCCAGAGGGTCCAGTCGTCCAACTACAACCCCCAGGACATGTGGAACGCCGGCTGCCAGATCGGTGAGATAAATGCCCTTCCTTTCCTCACCTTTACATATGCATGCCCTCCATTTTAATACAAAGTTACAGACCCGCAATTATGTCAAAGAAGACTAGACACTTTTTTTTCATAATTGTGTGTGTGCCTTTTCTTTCCTCATCTTTACAGACGAGCGCCCTCCCTTTTATCACTTTGTGTTGAGATACATAGTTACAGGCCCTCAATTATGTTAAAGAAGGCTTTTTTCCATAATTTGTGTGTGTGTGTGTGTGTGTGTGAGAGAGAGAGAGAGAGAGAGAGAGACAGAGAGAGACAGAGAGAGAGAGAGAGAGAGAGAGATCTGTGTGTTGTTTTACTTTGTCTCCATTTAGGTTTTATTAAAATCTCTTATTTGCATCCTTTTCTACCGTTGTCTTTTAATCAGGGAGACTACTTTTGTGTTTATTATTCATTGTTTTGTTTTTCAGTATGTATATTTTGTGCCTTTGATTTCAAAGTTGTCTCATCGAGTCTGTGTAGCTGTGTTACTAATAGTCTCATATTGTAGTCCTCAACCCTACAGTTGTATATTTAATTTTTAATTTTGTGATATTTTTAGCTTTTAATGATTTCTTCAGCAGTTTATAAGTGTTTTTTTTTTTTTTCAACTCTTTTTGTTCTCTCTCTCTCTCTCTCTCTCTCTCTCTCTCTCTCTGGTTGACTTTGCCCCTTTTTCTGTGGTGGTGACTCAAAAACACTTTTTTCATTCTTTTCCATTCCTCTGTTCCATTAAAACCCGTCTTATAATGATTTTCCTCCGAGCTGTGCTGTTTATTTTTCTCTCCTTCTCCATCTCATTCTCTCTCCCCTTCTCCTTCTCCGTCCTCCTTCTCCTCCTCCTCCTCCTCCTCCTCCTCCTCCTTCTTTCTCTCTTTCTCTCTCTCCTTCTTCTCATTCTTCTCCTCCTTCTTCTTCTCTCTCTCCTCTCCTTCTCCTTCTCTCTCTCCTTCTCTCTCTCCGTCCTCCTCAGTCGCCCTGAACTTCCAGACGCCGGGTGAGCCCATGGACCTGAACCAGGGACGCTTCCTGGCCAACGGCGGCTGTGGCTACGTGCTCAAGCCCAGCTTCTTGCGCCAGGCCGAGACCGAGTTTAACCCCGAAAACACCGGGGGCGGACCGGGACACAACCCCGTCCTGCTGACCGTTCGCGTGAGTGAACGGCCCGTTCTCCATCTCCATGGAAACCACTTTTTTTGATTGGCATAACAGGCATTTGGCATTGATTTGATTGGCATTCGTTCTGTCGCTTGCTTTTGCAGCCATGGAATGTGCTAGAATATTCTCTCCCTAAAAGGAGAACACTGAGGGCCTGCCATGCTTTAGAGCTACTTTAGACTCATTCATGTGAGTCTAGCATGTGCTGCATAGTAATCAGTGTGTATACATAAACAAGGGTTGTTTTCCTCAGAGTGTTTGTGTTGTGTATATTGTTTCCCCTGGCTTAAGTGTGGGACACCGTGACATTCTACATTTCATGTGTGAATCCTTTGGCCCCAGTTCAGTGAAGTTCAGTGAAAGTGCATAGAGCCCATTATCCCAGCCAGCCTGTGTGTGATTCTACCCACAGTTACACCACTCGGTTACTACACCACGTGTCCATGGCAACCACTTTGGATTGGCATACAGCCCCCCCCTCTGCTTGGTAGCCATGTAGCCATGGAATGTGCTAGAAAAAAAATCTCTCCCAGGGAGAATGTAAAGGGCATGATCTTTACATTACTAGGCCTCTTACTAATCCCTCACCAGAACTCTTTGTTCTTTCATCCTGTAGATATTGAACCAGTGGCCTGAACTGTATGTTTTCTCAGCGTCCAGAATTAAATATTTAGCACTTAATAGTGAAACATATGTGGCATTTTAGAAACTGTCAATCAGTGTGCTATTTTTTAGATGTAGTGGTTTGTGATATGACTGTGTGGTACTAAATCTGTTGCTTTCTGATAAATGTGGTCATGGTAAAAAAAAATAATTTGATGTATATATAAACAGACACCATTGACATTAACGTTTGTCGTAATGTACTAATTACGTACGTACGTACGTACGTAATGTAGGACCATAAAGGTTGTCTCTCTTGACAGCTCAGTTTAGTTGGATTGTGGTAACTTATTGAAAAAATAAGTAATGCACACCAAAAAATGGTTTTGAGGTCTTGCCTACTGGCATAACTTTATAACAACAAGAGAAACATCATTGTACACAATCAGTACGTATATGGAGCGAGAGTGTCTGGCACCTTTTATTGTTCGTTTTTAACACTTCTCGTAACACCTGTAGTAGTAGGCACACACACACACACACACACACACACACACACACACACACACTCACAAACACACAAACAAACTAGCTACTGGCATAACTGATCAGTATATGGAGCCAGTATATGTAGTGTGCAGCACCTTTATTTTTAGTTTTTAACACTCCTGCTAACACCTCTAGCAGTTTTCAAAAACAAACGAAAAAAAGAAGCAATTCTTTTCTTTTAAATCCTGCAATCTGTCCTCATTGGGAGTGTACAGCTGCATCCTCCCCTGTCCTTCAGAACAACTCTGGCAGTAACACAGGCTATTGTAACTCCCTTATCCTCTGGCATTGGCACCCCTCATCCACACCTATAGATGGCGTACCCTACTAGTAACACTACTAGTAACTTGTTGAAAAAAGCACACAAAAGAATAGTGGTGCAGTCTTTAAAAACAAACGAAAAAGAAGCAACATAGACTGTGTGCGACTACATTCTTTTGAGCTCTGCAATCTGTCCTCATTGGGAGTGTTCATCCTCCTATCCTCCTATCCTTTAGCACAGCTCTGGCAGTAGCACAGACAGTAACTCCCTTATCCTCTGGCATTGGCAGGTCATCTCTGCCCAGCAGCTGCCCAAGTCTCCCCGAGATAAGCCCGACTCCATAGTGGACCCCTACGTGTGGGTGGAGACCCACGGGGCCCCCATAGACAACAACAAGAAGAAGACACACCGCATCGACAACAACGGTACCTAACAGTGGCCACCTACTACATGCTACTACTGCTGCCTACTGCATGTGTCTGTTAGTGTGAAGGGCAAAGTTTGTAACAATATGTAACATTATGTACTTGCACTCTACCATAGGGTTAGGGTAAAGGTTAGGATTATGCGTAGGTATGTACAGTGTAAGTACATAGAATAGCATGTTGTTTCATGTAGATACACAAAAAAAGAAACTGTAAAATAAAGTGCTACCAAAGACTGTTGAAAAGAGTGATTGATGAAGGGAATGTATTTTTTTAATGTTAGCTTTTGCTAACTTTGTCAGTTCTTTCTGACTATGCGTTCATGTGGCTAACTGGTTAATAAGATGGTGGACAAGGAAAAAGCCTACACCCAAAGACTGATAACAGTGTAAAATGTATATTTGAACTACAACTGTCTTTGTGTCTGTAAAAAGCGAATGTAAATATTTGCTATCCTTCCCTTTTCTCAGGAAAAACTGAAATGACATTTTGCTTCTTTGCTTTGCGCTGTCTTTTCTTTCCCTCTCTCTCTTTTCCTCCCTCCCTCTCTGTCTGTCTCGGTCTCTGTCTTTGTATGTCTGTCTGTCTGTCTCTGTATCTGTCTCTCTCTCTCTCTCTCTCTCTCTCTCCCTCTCTCTCCATCAGGGTTTAACCCTCGGTGGGACTGCACCTTTAAGTTCCAGCTGCATGTGCCTGACCTGGTGCTGGTGCGTTTCGTGGTGGAGGATCATGACTACACCTCCAGGAACGACTTCCTGGGACAGTTCACCTGCCCTCTAAGCAGCATGCGCACAGGTAAGGCTTTGTCCATGGGGTGTGTGTGTGTGTGTGTGTGTGTGTGTGTGTGTGTGTGTGTGTGTGTGTGTGTGTGTGTGTGTGTTTGTGTGTGTGTGTGTGTGTGTGTGTGTGTGTGCATGTGTGTGTGCGTGTGTGTGTGTGTGTCTGTGTGTCTGTGTGTGTGTGTGCGGGTCTGTGTGTGTGTGTGTGTGTGTGTGTGTGTGTGTGTGTGTGAGAAACGCACCAGCAGCATGTGTGTGTGTTTCACTTCAATACCTTCAATGAGTCATCTTTGCACCTCCCTGTATGTATAAAGGTTGCCTGCTTACTCTGTGTTCCTTTACAATTCTGTCAGCTTATGTCCTCCTTTTTGTAAGTCGCTTTGGATAAAAGCGTCTGCCAAATACAATGTAATGTAATGTAATATTTTTTGTTGTTGTTGTTGAGCTCTGAGGTTCCTGTCTGTCTGTCCCCCAACTGCATATAGGCTACAGTAATATAATACAACTTTATAATGTTGTAAGCTTTATCTCCATCTCAGTCAGAGATATTATGATGACACAATAGATATGTATAATGACACAATACAATAACATATCATCATCATATCATGTTTTGTTGTTGTTGAGCTCTGAGCTTCCTCTGTCTGTCTGTCTGTCCCCCAACTGCTGATAGGCTACAGACATGTCCGGCTACTAAAAGAAGATGGCACCAGCCTGGCACCGTCCACCCTCTTCGTCCACGTCAAGGTCACCCCTTCACACGGATCGCCCACCAAGAAGATGTCACCTCAGAGAGCCTGAAGACTACATTACCCAGAAGCCTCTGCCGCGGGTCCTCTCAGGAGGGCTGTGGCATATTCATGCTGTCCATACTGAAAATGTAGTGTTTACTCGTAATACTCAGGAACACTTTCTACCCATGTGGAAGGAAGGTTAGTGGTAGAGATCAGTGGCATACTATTACAACAAGTAGCAATTTACAAAGACCAATAGGAGTTGGCTATCTTGGTTAGTCCATCAAACAAGACCAATCAGAGTTTGTCGTATAAACCGGTTTACTAAAATAGACCAATCAGAATGGGCGACAGAGACTAGTGAGCAATGTTAAGTTCACTGACAGGGGTTTTTCCATAATTCTCTGAGAAGTCATGTCAAGCTGAATTGTCTGTCCCATACATAAGTACCAACCTCGTGTTATGTACATAATTTTATTACAGCAATCAAGGTCAACTTCAGTGAATACGTCCTGAAATACTAATCACAGCAGGCAATGTTGTTGGTTAAAACACTTAAATAGCATGCATTCTTTACAGTCAAAATAATGCACTTCAGGTTAAAGCATGATGCAGCTACAAAGGACCATGTGTTTCATTAAATTTATATACTGTAAGTGTCATTAAAATATATGCTGGTTTAGCTAGAATAGCAATAGAGTAGGTCTGCAGTATATCATACAGCCTGTAGAACTGTTAGAAGCAACTATAGCCTGTTTTAAATATTTTAAAATGTAATATATTTCCTAGAATACAAATCTATTTTATGTGTTATTTTTATTTCTTTTATGCTTTTTTATAGTGTCTTTACTATGGTGCAGAGAGAACCGTCCCCATGTGGAAAACATCCATGTTGAGCAATACAAGTGTGACAGGGACCCTGTCCATCTAAGGGACCACTACCAGTACTGTATATAGCAGCCCTACAACGTGCAGTAACTAACTACCTGAACATCGAAACTGAGGAAAATGCCTTGAAAGTTGTCATACTGCCCAATCAAATATGTTGTAGGTGTAATGGTGGTGATGCTTTTATTTGCTTTCTTAATAGGATGGTCACAAGACAAAAGAGGTGCTTGACAAAATATGTAGTTACTGCCTTTTGGCTTTGTAGGGCAGTACAGTACTACAGTTTATGATCATGTTTCATACTGTACGCAGTACTGTACACAGTATTGTAGTTGAGAAAAAAACTGCTTACTGAGAGCATTGTGGGAAGTGTAGTGTGTTGTATTACAGCTGGTAGACTATAGATAGACTTAGATACATAGATTTACTTCATTGATTTGAAGCTATTTAAGCCAAATATAAGTATTCTAGGGTTACTTTTATTTATTTTAACAGTCTGTTACAGTGTATCTACATCGTGATGTACAGTGTAACAAATTCTGTAACAACATGTAACATTATGTACCTACACTGTACCTTAGGGTTAGGGCACAGGTTTGGATTAGGGTCTGTGTTAGGTATGTACAGTGTAAGTACAGAAATGTAGCATA
>CM059287.1:6843503-6848503 GCA_030347295.1 Setipinna tenuifilis | reverse complement strand
AAGTTGTTTTTATTTCTACCCGCCAAAATGAACTTTCACCCGCATTTGGCGGGCTGGTGGGTGTTAATTTAGAGCCCTGTCTACAATTGTGAATGTGAGGATAAAACGATATGACGTTGAATGATACAAAGTGGTAAGTGCTGTAACGGCTCTTCTAAGCCATCGGGTTTGCTCCCAGGGGCACAAAAACGGCGCTTTCAACCACTGCCTGATGTTTTTTTTCTGACGCTTTGGACTACAATTTAAATAAAATCTTTTTCAGGAGCAAAACAGTGTGCAGACCACCTGTTGTGAAATACCTGCTAGACTTGTTATTATATTTTTTTGAACGTGTGCACAGCTTGTCTTGTCGTGTTTCCATTGTCTTGTGTTTTCTTGCCAAACCATTGAAGCACTTTGAGCTATCAAAGCTTTGTTTGAAATGTGCTATCTTGTGAAATATATGCTACATTTGTCCACCACCTGATTATATATATTTTTGAATGTGTGCACCTCTTTCATTTTTAATGCGTGTGGACTACAACACATACATCTTGTCTTGTTGTGTTTCTATTGTCTTGTGTTTTCTTGCCAAACTGTTGAAGCACTTGAAGCGAAATGCTTTGTATAAAATGTACTATCTTGTGAAATACTTGCTACTTTTGTCCAGCACCTGTGATTATATATTTTTTATGTGTTTCATCTTCAGTGACTGTTGAAGCACTTTGACCCACTGTACATCCTTTGTATGCAATGTGCTATACAAGTAAAGATTATTTAGTGAATTAATAAGTAATTATTAAGTTTTTACAGACAATGATTGTTATTGTTCTCTACTCTACAGGGAACTAAAGATGGCGGAGGTGAACTTCCTGTGTGTCCACAGGAAGTTGCGGTCCAAGCGTGTGGCACCGGTGCTGTGCAGAGAGATGTCCAGACGCGTCATGAGGCAGCAGGTCATTCACACATACACACAGTTACAGACACACACACCTGCACACACACACAGAGACACACACACGGGGACACACAAACACACACTCTGCAGAGAGATGTCCAGACGGGTCATTCAGCACCACAATACTCTAGGCACTGTAGACACATAGCTCACTGCTATTCAGTTTAATTTAATTATTAGGCATGATTTTACTCTGACCCACATACACAGTTACAGACACAAACACACATGAAAACACACACAGACAGAAACACACACACACAAGCACACACACACACACACACACACACACACACACACACACACACAGATGTCCCGACGGGTCATGAGGCAGAAGGTCATTCAGCACCACAATACTCTAGGCACTATAGACCCATAACTTACTGTTGTTCAGTTAGATCATTAGGCATTATTTTACTTTCTTTTCTGTATTTGTTTGGCTGTTAGTCATGGGATGTCTGTACACACACACACACACACCTACAAATACACCATCACCCTATAACACATCATTACGAAGGGATCAGTCAGGCCTTCTTTAGCCCATACAGACCCCCACCTCACACACACTATAAAAAATAAAGGATCTTTAGACCGATGTCGTAAAAGAACCTTTTTCAGTAAATGGTTCTTTAACCACCTCTGGATGGTTCCATGGAGAGTGAAGGTTCTTCTATGGCATCAAAGAACCGGTACTGTCCCCATTATGTTTTAGAGTGTGCAGGTGTGATTAGTATGTCGTTAAGATCTGTGTTTGGACCTGCACTGAGTAAAGGAAAATAACCTCACTCTCTACACCTCGGGCTACACAACAGGGATGGAAATTGGCACCAGCCACCAGCCAAATGCTGGTAAACTATGAAAGAGGATGGTAGATTGTGGACTCAAAATAATATTTTGCTGTTAAGTGGCTGGTGAATTTTAGCAATTTATTTGTCAGTGGCTGGTAAAGGTTCACATTTTGCAAAGTTAATTTCCACCCCTGCTACACAAGGGAAGAAAGCAGCAGAGATGGAAAATCACACCAGCCACTACCCACAATACAAGATACAAGATACTAGATATTTTATTGTCATGTGTACATGAATTCTAGAATTCATGTGCAATGAAAAACATAGGGGATAGCTTGAATGTAAAATCTTTTTTTTTTTACATATATTATGTATATGCAATCTTTATGCTAGCAAAAGCTGAGAACTTTTTCACAGATTTATTTTGTGTGCCCCTGCAGTTGATCCAGGTAGCCCTAGGGGTACTCATACCCCAGTTTGACAGTTACTGTCTTACCTTACCAAGTATCTCTATGCATGTGACAATAAAGTATCCTTTATCCTTGTGTCCTTGCAGGTCTTCCAGGGCCTGTACTCGACCAGCGCAGTACTACCCACCCCCACCGCTACCTGCAGGTGCCCAATACTTTTAGTTTTGCACACTGCACTACAAAGGCAAGATGAACACTAAAACTGAAAAAATGCCTTTAAAGTTGTCACAATGCCCAGTCTGTGTGTGTGTGTGTGTGTGTGTGTGTGTGTGTGTGTGTGTGTGTGTGTGTGTGTGGCAAAGTGCATTAACTACGTGAACACTGAAACTGAGAAAAAAATGCCTTTAAAGTTGTCATAATGCCCAGTCAGTGTATATGTATGCCTGTGTGTGTGTGTCCTTGTGTGTGTGTGTGTGTGTGTGTGTGTGTATGTGTGCGTGTGTGTGTGTGTGAGTAGGTACTGGCACAGGTCGTTAAACCCGCGGAAGCTGATTGAGGTGAATTTCTCCTCTCTGGGCCGGAACATGACCGTGCAGCGAGCCCTGAAGCTCTACCGCCTGCCACAGGTGAGACTGCCCTCTGGTGGACACTGGCCATAACTGCACAACACCACACTACTGACATCTGTAGGCAACTTATCCACCATTCATAAATACTTACAGTATGTCCCGAAAGTGAATACACCCATCACAAAAAAACTTCTCAAGAGAAAATACAGCTGAATACGGGTTGTGTAAATATACTCTCCTCACTTTTTTAAAACAAGGTACATGTTGTTATTGATGAGCAATGGTTTGACAAAAGTTAAGGGACAAAAGTAAACAACCGTGTGGCTTTTTTTAAATTTTTTTTTTTTTTAAACTCAGTCTTGTTATTGTGGTGTCTGATAGCAGCAGATGAAAATCTAAACAAGTCTTGAAAAGCTGGTTTGACTCTCTCACTGTGCTGTGGTCAACCAAGCAGCCTATTGTTGACAAAGATCAGTAAGTAAGGGAAACCCAGACCAAGTGCCAGCTCTTAGGGGAAGTGAGGTGGGGGGGTTAGGTACAGTTACAATTTCAGGGGCGTAATGGGAGGTACAGTACCCCCGATCAAGACCCCGTACCCCGTAAACAGACCAAAATAACAGGGTTGGAGGGGTACCAACATATTAATGTACTTAATGCTAAATGTAAAGGCTGCTATTATGAAAGGGCAATTCACACTCTGGGGCTGGAGTTTTAAAGAGAGACAGAACTTCTCCCCTCTTGTAATATGAGCAAAGATAAGGTCGGTCCTTGATGTACTTCTGCCAGAAGGGTCAGCAGAGAAATGGCAAAAAGAGAATATATACACCTCAAACATACACATGTGAATGTCCACATGTGTATCGCTATATAACTATATATAACTAACTACTATATAACCATATATATAACAAACAAACAAACAAACAAACAAACAAATAAATAAATAAATAAATAAATAAATACATGTTTCTCCCTTAGCTCTCAAGTATTTCTCCCTTTGTTATATATAACTATATAGCCAACTATAAAATAAATAAATAGTGTTTCTCCCTTCTTCCCTCCCCTCTCCAGGCCACAAAGACCCCTGGCCTGCGTCCCATGAGGGAGGCTGATGGCCCGGGGGTGCGGGCGCTGCTGGAGGAGTACCTGAGCAGGTTCCAGCTGCGCCCCACATTTGACCAGCAGGAGGCGCTGCACTGGCTGCTGCCACAGGAGGGCGTCATTGACACCTACGTGGTGGAGGTCTGTGTCTTGTGTCTCAGGCCTGCTGTCTGATAGTCAGGTGTCAATATAAAGGTGCCGCACACTCTTGCTACGTATACTGATTTTATTCAGGAGACAATAATGTTCCACAGGCTGAAACGTCATTGTCTCCTGAATAAATTCAGTATACGGAGTATACTGCCGAGTGTGTGGCACCTTTGTTTTGATTTTGTTTTGAACAGTTAACCACAGTAGCCAGCACCTCAAAAGCATTCTTTGGTATGCGTTACTTCCTTCTTTTCACTAGCATTGAACCGGCTATGAATATAACCCAGGTTCTCTGAAGGAGAGCACGAGGCATCAACCAATGGGAATCCATTCCACGATCCGATGATTAGGGAATGGATTCCAATTGGTTGACGCAAGTTGTTTCAACTGAAAGAGAACCACCCTCTAGGGGGTAAATGTATGTTAATGGAGAGGTGAAATCAAGTGTGCAGGTCTGGTTCAACAGGCTCATTCTCTCATTGACGGAAGAGCAAAGTTGTTAACAGCACTCAAAGGTTAATTAGTCAGACACAGTAAAGTACACAGGCTGATAAGGATCGAATATACGTCTGAACTGAGCCCTAAGCCACCTGGGATAACAAACGTCTGTTAGAAAGTACATGCAGCATGATTTACAGTCTGATTCAAGTTCATTTTAAGTTAAACTCGGCTGGGTCCAGTTCAAAGGTCGCACATTCCAATAACACAATCTGATTAGGTCGTGAAGAGGTCATTTTAGTTTGAATTTTAAGATACAGTTGCAACGTCAATGCCACCATATCGGACAGGGCACAAAAGCAATACCACCATATCGCAAATCAGCAAGGCAGTCAAAGATCAGATCAAGTATTTCACTTAAAGTATGCTTGGCAGCAAGATTTAATCTGTTCAAATTCTTTGGCTTGATTCTCTTCCAGAAAATTCCGCTCTTGTCAGCGCTCGTTATCACTCTGGTTAGCCACATGTTGCGACACTCGCTCGGAATGCACAGATCCCCATGGAAACAGCCTCAGCCATGGAGCACATTTGATGTAGAAATAGG
>CM059287.1:6831003-6838503 GCA_030347295.1 Setipinna tenuifilis | reverse complement strand
CAGTTGGGAATAATAACAAAATGGCGTAATGATGCAATGACGCAATGCCCCGTTGATGCGGGCTCTTGCGTGACACAACAATGCAATGACACAACAACGCAATGACTGACTGACTTGTTCTTGGAGAAGACCTCGTAGTCATCGTTCCAGTTGTCCAGGCCTCTCCTGGCCATGGTGCGGGCGATCCGGGACACCAGCACCCTGTTGTTCCTCTCCACCTCCATCAGATGCTCTTGCTCCCTCTGGACCACACACAGAAATGAGCATAGTTTGAATTACAGGGTACAGTAAGGGGGTACAGCACCTAACCCCTGATTGAGACCTAGTACCCCCAAAAGAGATCAAAATAACAGGGTTAATAACAGGGTTTGGTGGTGGTAACATATTAATGTATGTTATGCTAAACGTTAACAGTAGTACCCCACAATTATGAAGGGGTAATTCACACTCTGTGTATTAGGTCACCATACATACATACACCATACATACAAAGTTAGATCCCTGCCATATATTTAAGCCAACAATTTTCTGAGCCATCTGATCCTAATGAGCACACAGATAATCAATTACACAGGTAGATTAGCTAATTGCTGAAATGACCTGTTTAATATTCACAGACAGAAGGAACACATGGCAGGGTGTTTACACTCTGAAGCCTCTGAAAACTGGAGGAGGAGTCTAGGGGTGATTTTGGCAGCACTGCTTGCCCATATCTATCAATCAATTAGGTAAAAGCCAACGGCTAACCCAACGGTGGCAAAATGCATCCCTTACCTGAATTTTCTTCATTTTCAGGTGACAGTGTATAAATGTTCTTGGAGCCTTGTTGTCCACCATTGGTTTCACTAAACAACAATGCATATATTGGCCTTATTACTGACTGCAAATGAAAAAACAATTAATTGTCTGTGTTATATCTAAACTGGTTTTATCTCACCATTCCCCATTCTGTCCATGTGATATTTATAATGGTGTCCATCCCACATTTTCCTCATGCTATTGTACTGGCCAGGAGTGCCCACTATGGCTGGGAAGGCCAAATAATCAGCCTTATTCATCCTGCCGACTTCAGTAAATTTCCCGTGAGTAGCAGAGAAACTAATCCTGAAACTGAAGCACTTGGCGCGAACAGCACCGCGCGTTACAATAGAACCTTGCTGATTCTTACGTCACTTTGAGGTTTTTTTTAGGCCACTGACTGACTTGTGTGGAGATGGAGAAATGGTATTCCATTTGTGACGCGCCATCCACACTCTTTTACATCACGCAGTGGTACAAAACAATGTGACAACTCGAATTTACTTATTTACTTACTTTTATTTCATAACAGTGTTAACCTGCAGCAAAACCCAGAAAAGTACATGCTGGTGCATCTTCACAAATGGAAATAAAAAGACGATGTAAAAAATCTTGAAAATGAAAATAAAAAGACAGTGCAATCATTACAAAATAAATAATACAATCACAATAATAAACAAAACTGATTTCACTTTTGTGAAATGTATTGAAGCTAACTGTGAACGCGGATCAACAACAGCCAAATATATCATTAGACTGTGACTATGACAAGTCTTTGGCAGTCTGTAAACATATGCAGCCTGCTCGTTGCAAACTCAAAGTTTTGGTTGGGGTGTGCAGGTGGCAACCGGAACACTAGTACAGTCACTACTTGAGTCGTTGGGCTTCACATCACACAGAACACGTAACTCCAGTGAACATAACATGTCTCTCTCACTGCTGACCCTTTTCAGTTTTATGCTGCAACCTTGTGAGTCTTTATTTGATCCATGTCGATTTAGCATACATCTAATCTAAAAACAATAATAATAATGTGGTTAGCCAAACGTATTAGAATAATTCTTTTGTATTCTGCTCACAGATAACACCTTTGCCCAAACTCTGGACCAGGGAGATTGGGAAAAGGAGTCGAAACTTGGCGTTTCAGTAGATTTCTCCTGCGACCACACAAACCTGTTAGTGCCGTACCACATTTTTTGGTACCAGCAACGCCCAGGACGGGAACCCGTGTACATACGGCAAGTCTCTAACTTGGGTGACACACATTTTAACAACGCATTCAGCGACGTCCAGCGGTTCACCTTGGACGAGCACTCCGGCGTGCTGACCAAAGAGGCATCAACAGCGAATGATGCCGCGGCGTACATTTGCGCAACAAATCACAGGAGCGAAAAGCACTTAACATTTGGAGAGGGTAACAGACTCAGGATCATTCCAGGTAAGGTGTAACGTCTAACAAAAAAGAACCATCCAAACCAACTAACCAGTAAATAAATAACCAACCATAAATAACCAGTGCATAACTAACTGCTACTTAGTGTTACTGAGTGTTTCTGTCCAGTATGGGCCAATTGTCACAGCTACTAAAGCAGTCAGGAAAATTGGCAGGAGCTTTAATAATTGATGAATATCACTGTGATATTTTTAGCATTAAGGTACCATTCATTAATTTCCTCCAACTAGTTCTTTCAAGCTGTATTTATTTATTTTTATGCATTTTGTTTGTTCTTTCTTTCATGCATCCAGTAATTGAACAGTGCAGTGTGTGTGGCAGAATCAGGCTAACCTGTATTATTTACCAATTCATGATCCCCAGAGACGGAGGCTGAAGCTTCTGCCTACATTCACAGGGCGGATGCAGATGGTCCAACAGCTTGCCTGGTGACGGACTCCGGCCCGGCAGCAGCCTGGGTGTCGTTGTCAGGGGAGACTATCCGTGCGGAGCCAACTGTGGCGAGGGGGGAGTCGAATTATGGCCTCGTCGCTGTGGCCTCCCGTATTGGTCATTACTGCAGGGTCAGGCAAGGCAATGAAGACATCACGGTCAGTGACGGTGAGTGTCCGAATGCTTTATTGATCTGTATAATCATAGTTGGAATTACCCATCAAAGAGACAAAAATAGCAGGGTTGGGCAGGGAGGTGGGGTACCAAAATATTAATGTAACTGATGTAAAAGGCAGTACCCCATTAAAATCTAATACCCCCCAATTATGGAGGGCTAATTCATGCCCATCCATTTTATGATTTCTGGCTAGGCCTCTGCCCCAAAGCAGTTTAAAATGGCCTCTGATTACAGCTGGCTAATGTATTCTCAAGGAGCGACCAAACGGAGTAACCAGAAAGGCGCCCGAATGCAGCAGCGCCATTCTCAATGTCTTTCCTAATTTTTAACACTCAATTGATCAATAATTGATCAATCAAACCTAATTTGCTCATTCTTTTTCTGCAGAAGAGAACCAGTGTATGCCAAACACAGGTAAGATACTAAACCATTTATGCATGCCTGAAAAAGCATGGTACACCTTTCATGACAGAAATTATGGCAGCTTTAGTCAAAATGTGAACTGCCACGTACACAGAAGGTAGCCCCATGTTATTTAAAATGCCTTTTAAAGACAGAGCTTAGGTTATAAACAGTGGTCAACCCTGTCCAAAATTGCCCCATGTTTGGTCAAATGACGCAGTTCCTTTCTGCCCTGTGTGTCCTTTTGTTGTGAAAGGGGCAAACCAACCATCTTCATGTATTAATAGTCCTTAGCTGCTTCCAAGCAAGATACAAAATAATGAATGTTGTTGTTATTTTTTTCCTCATGTAAACCCACTGAACCTGTCTTATACTGTGTGTCTCTAAAGATGAGAAGATGAACTTTCTCCACATCAGCATGTTGGGCCTGAGGCTAGTGTGTGTGAAGAGTGTTGCCGTCTGTGTGCTCTTAACTGTCCTCCTGTTTAGCTATTCGGCCTGAACAGCAGCACACACACTAAGGACCCATCATCCTCTATCCATACTCCAGAATGCATACTCTGAGTATTTCACTGATGTAGCACTTCAGCAAATATGACCCCGAATCTTTCATTTATTCAGTGCTGCAGTTTTTTTTTTTTTCGTCTTAATTTTGTGAAGGTTTCATATATATATATATATATATATATATATATATATATATATATATATATATATATATATATATATATATATATATATATATTGTATATAATTTGTGTGTTAAGGGAATTTTAACTGCACAATTTTAACTACACATATCCCCTTTTAAGTACAATTTCCAATTATGTATGCGGCTGAAATGACAATAAAACCTACTTGATTTGAATATCCTGAATATTTCAGAAGTCCAGTATTTTAGTAGCCTATAAAAACAGCCTACATTATAATTTGTACAATAGATGCCTTATGAAGTGCTGCATGTCTGTGTGACATTATCTGAGGAGTGTGATCTGCTTTTATTATTTTCATGTATTGTCATCATATATATTACACATGAGTGTAACCTGTATCTCAAGCATGTTTTGATATGTAAGCTGACAAATTTCATTTAATAAAGTGCTCTTGGACATTTTTTTTACAGTGGCCCTACGTGTTTCATTTAACTGAAAAAAGTGCAAAGATCTAAAAATGACTTGCATCAAATAATGAAGCCAGGGTATTGTCATCACTTTTATTTATTATTTATTTAATCAGATTGCCTGTTGCTGTACGAACTCTACTTTATCCTAAGGCAAAGTCAAAAGACATATGCACACTGTTACACAATGATTCCAAAATGTTTCAGTGACTCTTCCTCCTCAGATTATTTTCTCGATCTTGCACCTGTAAGAATACATGTGGAGAAAGTGCACACTCCACACTACCTCTTATTCGAATCCCTCTCACATCTCTGCCCTACGAAGGCAAAACACCTTAACTGACAAGGGGATGAAACTGAGAAAATTAACTTCCGCTTTCATGTGTTTTTAACATTTGGAAAAGACAACTTTTCTTTTAACCAAAAAAAAAAAACAACTAAAATTCACTCAAGATATTTGTCCATGTGATACAACTGGTGTTTATTGTTCTAAAAAGGACAATAACAGGTCAGGTCTCTCTCTAGTCGGTGAGGAACCTTTCAACAGATACTCTCTACTGATCTCTACTCTACTGAGCAGACTTGTATCGCATTAATTGTGGTTTCCTGTGCCGCACCGAAAAGTGTGTGTGTGTGTGTGTGTGTGTGTGTGTGTGTGTGTGTGTGTGTGTGTGTGTGATCAGTTTGCAGAAGTGCTGTCGCTGATAAAAAGCCCAGGTGCTGCTGACACCAAAGTACCCGGCCTTAAGAGGAGTGTGTGTGTGTGTGTGTGTGTGTGTGTGTGTGTGTGTGTGTGTGTGTGTATCTGTCTGTGCCTGTGCAGGAGTACCCGGCCTTAGCAGGAGCAGGGCTCTGTGTGTGTGTGTGTGTGTGTGTGTGTGTGTGTGTGTGTGTGTGTGTGCGTGTGTGTGTGTGTGTGTGTGTGTGTGTGTGTTGTGCTGATGCTATGCAGACGAAGCTGAAAGTTCATACACTCGCCCACGCCTATTTAAGACACTCCTTATCTGTGTTTGAGTGCAAATGCATTCTGTGTTTATTCTGTGTGTGTGTGTGTGTGTGTATGTGTGTGTGTGTATTTGTAGGTGTGTGTGTGTTGTTTGTTGGGTGTTTGTCTCCATGCATCGTATGTTTCTTTTCCCATGTGTGGGTGTGAAAGTGTGCTGTGTGCTGCCTGCAAGAGTACACAGTCCCCACACACACACACACACACACACACACAGAATAAACACACACAGACACACACACACCCAGCTGTGTGTGTGTTAGACAGTGGCTTAGGTAGTGTATGATAAAGTCAGATATTAATAGACAAAACATGTTTGAAAGAGCAACTGAAAGAAATCGGGCAGTCTGTGGGGTGGAGATTAAGGCCAAACCCTATAGTGTGTCAATGCTGTTTTATTTGCCTTGGCTCCAAGAGGGCCACAAGACCATTAATGACTGCCATCTTACAGTTCATGCACAACTGTTTATGAGCAACAGTGTGACTGAATTATATTAGTAATTATATTAGTAAGTTATTAGTTATATAAGTCTCAACAGTGTGACTGAATTATATTCTGTCAGTCTCAACTTCAGCTTTAACTATCAATGTAAAGACACAAGTAGTTGCACGATTGCATAATTGCAAAGATATAAGACATTTCTGTGAGAAGGAAATGCATACTTAAGGATTTGTTTAGCAAGAAAAAATAGGTTTAGATGTACAGTTTTAATGCATGTTCACATGCGAACAGTGCCCGTTTCGTGATGTATAAAGACAGATCTTTAAGTAGTGTTCCCTTTCTGCCTTAACCACTCACTCTTCAAAGTGCTGTGCCTTAACACATGTCCTAATTTGCAGAGTAAAATGAGAGACGAAGCCGACCACACTCGAGACTTACGCCCAACTGACTATTGCATAACGCACAAACACCAGCACGGCTCCTATCTTGGGCCTGCATTTATCAGGGAGACCTTGCCAAATTTGAACAACAGCGCTCCAATTATTTATTTATTTGTCTCTCTCTCTCTCTCTGATGGCCTTATAAAGGCTTTATAGTGCCGCTTTTACAAATAAACCATGTTATCACTGACAGTAATAACTCAAATGTTTAATCATGTTATGTTTTCTACCATGATGAAGTATGAAGCACTGCACAATGCAATGCAATACATGTATGAAGTAATCTCAAAGTAATTTGGCCATTAGGTAACTGGAAAGCAATTTCTTTTTTTGCAGACATGTTTTAATCGGTCAAAAAGGTTAGGAGTTGATATGAAATCCACCCCAGTGTTTTTGTTTATTTTTGAAAATTATTAGGCTTCCCCATTCGCATTCCTTCATGTAATGGCACAAAATGAACAGCAGATGGCGACGCAGCAGTAACCAATTGCGCGGGGGCAACCCCATTGTGGTACAGGACCAAATTGCTTTGTTGAGTGTGTTGGCTATTTACAAATGCAATCAAAAGAGACGGAGCAATTACCTGCTATGTTGCAGCACCACACCGTTCGTCTAACTTAAGTCTAAAATGATCAAAAGCTGTTTTAAAAGCAACTTCCTCATCGTTAACATGTTTTATTTGCATTTGATTTCGCCATTGATTTTGTCATCAGCCGAGTTTTACAAGCATACATAACACAGCGTTCTCAGATCAGCATGTGTTCCGTAGTGTTTTGTCTAGGAGTCCCAGCGTGTACTGACTGACGAGTGGGATTGCCCAAAGCAAGCCAGGCTGCAAACCTCGCCGGGAAGGAGAGGGGCGGGATTTCAACTTTGCAACGCGATTGGAAAATAAACTTCACTGGAGGGGCAGAGAGGAGAGACCTAGCCGTGGATGTATGAGGTGTCCCAAACGCTCCGTGTGTTTTGGGAGTGATTTGAACGTTCCTATTTTTGAAAGCCACCTCCGCCCGACCGGATTGCCAAACGTGCATTTTTTAATCCAGCCAAGGCTTGCCTCTTCCTTCCCCCAAAAGCGACGCTGTTCTTATAGCCTGTCTCAAAACAAAGACTTTGTCGTTTGCACGTGTGTGGCATTTTCCCACTTTCTATTACGTTGATATTACAAGTCGTTCGGCGGGTGTGGACGGATTCCTGCTGAGGCGAATGAAAACATCCTTTCTGACAGTTGG
>CM059287.1:6798503-6803503 GCA_030347295.1 Setipinna tenuifilis | reverse complement strand
TGAATCACCTCTCCATAATTGGAGGGTACGACTTTTGTACGGTTCACGTTTCACGTGCTATTCTCATGGGCCATGAGTCAGAGTGCATGTTTGGTACCCTGAAGACCCAGGTTCGAAACCGACTTGCCCTCCCCCCCCTTTGCTACAAGCCGACTAATGGCGAAAATACAGGAATGCTGCTTGTGAAAATCAGCGGTGGCTTTACGGTTGGAGACACAACACGCTCAAAGGATAAGAAACGTCTAATCTAATGTTCCACCCCCCCCCCCCCTTTGCTACAAGCCTACTAATGGTAAAAATACAGGAATGCCGCTTGTGAAAGTCAGTGTGTGTGTGTATGTGTTTGTGTGTGTCAGTGGCATTATGGTTGGAGAAGGTCAGGAGACACGACACGCTCAAAGGATGACGGATAAGAAACTTCTCGGCCTTCTTGCGTTCCTCAAGCCTGGGCACTGCTGGCATCGATGGTCCAGTTATTCCCAGCCTTCACTCCAATCATTACTTTTTAAAATGGAAAACATTACGCATGCACCGTGCCCTTTTAAAAAAGTGAGTTATCGCCCAGACAGTTATGACCGTGGAGACGAGACGAGACACACAGACACAGACACAGACGCTACCCAGTTTGGACTTTTGGAACTCTTGCTTTCTTCATTTCATACATTTTTACGGCGAAACGTTAACGTTAACCATCGTCCAGAAAGGACCTAATAGGGGCCGTTTAGCGAACGCGAGCGTGAACGTTCGTTCGTCGGCGACACATAAGCCGGTCAGAGTGTAAGCTAAACCTGTAAATCGCGTGGACATTTGCGTGGACATTCCTGGCACGAGGGAGCAGGTCTTATTGTTTACAGTATTCGCCAGTGTTTATGGGGAATTTATGAAGTTATGATGTTAGTTAACAAATGTCCGCGGCCGACTCCCGGAGCCTTTTTATGGGGATGTCAGTTATTTATCGCCCCAGTAATGAGAACACACTGCAGAGCTGCAGAGCTGGACTAGCCTGCCAACGCCTGGGGCTCTTAGCAGCCTGCTGGATAGGCACTTTCTAGTGGGGGAGACACACAGACAGACAGATGGGAAAGAGAGAGAGAAAGAAATAGACTAAGAGATAGAGAGAGTAAGAGACAGAGAAAGACCGAGACAGACAGACAGATGGATTAATAGAGAGGGTGAGAGAGGTCGCCAACGCCAGGCACTTTCTAGTGGGAGAGACACACAGACAGACAGAAAGACAGACAGACAGGCTTGGGAAAGAGAGGGAGGGAGAGGGGAGAGAGTAAGAGAGGAGGGGAGAGAAAGTGAAAGATGGAGAGACTAAGAGAAAGATAGAGTGAGAGAGAGACTAAGAGAGAAAAAGTAGAGAGTAGAGAGAAAGTAAGGGACAGAGAAAGACAGAGACAGACAGACAGACAGATGGGGAAATAGAGGGGGAGAGAGAGAGACAGTAAGTGAAAGAGAAAAGGAGAGAGAGAGAGAGAGAAAGGGAGACTGAGCTGAAGTGGAAATCTGCTGGCAATGTGTGTAGAAGCATACTGTATAGACAGGCTCTTGAAACATATGCATTTGTGTGTGTGTGTGTGTGTGTGTGTGTGGGATGCACTTAGCTTGTGTTTTAACAATCTTGAGAGGATCTGATGGAGAGAGTGAACAGAAGCACAATACAAGTAGAACATGGGACAAGCACACACACACACACACACACACACACACACACACACACACACAGGGAGTGTGTCTGTGTACATTTAACAGAGGCATGCTTAAATAAACCGACATATTTTAGGCACCAATGCTGGAACAGTCAGATTCACAAATAATGTAGACATGTTCATGCACTTATCCAACCATGATTATGCAAACAAAACACACACACACACACACACACACACACAGAAGAGAATAAATGAGCTACTTACAGTACACACATATCAAGTACGCTGTGCATTTGCAAAGCGTTAAGAGTGGACACTTAATACCCCCACACGGTCTCTCACACTGAACCAATGCCACTTTGGACTCATTGCACAATTTGTCAAGATATACACACATGGCTCTGCATTTACAGACACACACACACATAAACACACAAACATGCATGCACACATACACACACACACACACACACACACACACACACATACACATAAACACACAAACATGTATGCACACACACACACACACACACACACACACACACATACACAAGCATGCATGCACACACACACATACACACACACATACACACACACACACCCACACAAACATGCATGCACACACACACACACACACACACACACACACACACACGCTGCGTGAGTGGGTCCCTGTGGCGATAGCCTCTGTGTGACCCGTGATGCCTCTCTGGTGTGTTTTGGTTGGCGGAGGAGCGACGGGTCAGAACCCCGGGGTCCCCCGTATCCCAGCATGCCGAGGGTGCGGCGTGGCAGATTTATGACCCCCCCACGGCCGTCATACGAGAGGGTTCGAATACACCCCCCCTTTACACACACACACACACACACACACACACACACAAACATTCACACACACAAGCATTTACACACACACACACACACACACACACACTCACACACACACACACTCAGATGCACACACTCACACACACACATACACTCACAGACACACACACACACATACACACACACACACATACACACACACACGCACGCACACAAACATACACACACACACAAACATTTACACACGCACACATAAACATTCACACACACATCCATGCACACAGAAACATTCTCACATACACACACACACACACACATATACACACACACACACACACACACACACACACACACAAGCATTTACACACGCACACATAAACATTCACACTCACATCCATGCACACAGAAACATTCTCACATACACACACACACAAACACACACACACACACACACACACAAACCCTTGGGAGGTCAAGGGTCACAGTGCTCTTCATCCCTCACTCACTTTCTCTCTTTCGCTGTTTGTCTCTCGCTCCCCTTTTCCCCCCATCCTGTTTTTCCCCTCTCTCGTTCATTCTTTCCCTCTTACTCATGCCACCTCTCTCTCTCTCTCACTCTCACTAATCTTCTATCTCTCTATCTTGTCAATCCTTTCTTTGTGCTCTCATTCTCATTCTCCACCTCTTTGTCACCGGCACCCATAGACAACATATATGAGACATCACCTCTCTCTCTTTCTCTTTCTCTCTCTTTCTCACCCTGTTTTTGTCCTCCTTTTTTCTCTGTCTCTCTCTGACACACTAACACACACACATTTTCATGTCAGTGTGTTTTTCGGTTGGTTTCTCACAGGTTTTCTTACCCCTTTTTTGACACACTCCTTACCTCTACTCCTCTCTCTCTCTCTCTCTCTCTCTTTTGTTCTTTTATTCCATGTCCATCTCTCCATCTGTCTATTGTGTTTGTATTTTCTCTCTCTCTCTCTTTTCCCTCTCTTTCTCTTTCTCTCTCGCTCCTTCTCTTTGTTTTGTTCTTTTATTCCATTTCCATCTCTCCATGTGTCTGTCGTGTTTGCGTTGTCTCTATCTCTCTCTCTCCCTCTCTCTCTTTTCCCTCCATCGTCAACTCTCCCTGGCCTTAGTCTGTCCTTAGCTCTTTGTTTAACCTTCCTCTCCTCTTCACCCCCCCTCCCTCTATTCCTCTCTTCCCCCTCCCTCCTCCCTCCTTCCTCCATGTCTCTTTATCACATTCCCATCTTCTGGTTTGGATTATCTTACTTCCCAGGTCTCTTCTTTCTTCTCTCTCTATCTGTCTCTCTCTCTCTCTCTCTTTCCCCCTTTCTCTCTCTCTCTCTCTCTCTCTCTCTCTCTCTATCTCTCTCTCTCCCTTTCTCTCTCTCTCTCTCTCTCTCTTTTCTGCCTCTGTGTCTCTTGCTCTTGCTTTCCCTCTCCCTCTCTTCTTCATCTCTCGCTCCCTTTCTCTCTCACATTCTATCCCTCTATCTCTTTGTGTCTCGCCTTCGCCCCCCCCCCCCTTCTCTCTGTATGTATATGTGTGTGTGTGTGTGTGTGTGTGTGTGTGCTTGTATGTCTCTACATCATGGGTATTCCTGTTAATCATTCTGCTTCACCCTGTCTATAATTCTCCCCCCTGTCTCTCTTTTGTCACTCTGCCCCCCAACACACACACACACACACACACACACACACACACACACACACACACACACACACACACACACACCCATCCCCCATAATTCTGTCTGTCCCGCACGCTCCTCTCTCTCCGAGCTGTTAAATGCCTCAGTCCAGATGTGGCCCATTAACCCCTGCAGAATACACAAAGGACACTCGTACACACACACACAAACACACACACACACACACACACACACATGCATCCAAGCAGATAAAAATAAAAGCATACACACACACACGCGTACATACAGACTGAAAAACACATGCATGAATACATTACACAGATTCAGAATCACACATTGATTTCTACACAGATGCAAACACACACAAAGTCACAGTCCCATACACAATCATACAAACACACACACATATACAGACACATACACCTAGACATGCAGACATCCACACACACACACACACACACACACATACACAAATGCAAACACACACACACACACACACACATACATACAAAAATGCAGACACACACACATGCAGACACACTCAAAGCGTTTAGTTCTGGTGTGTATGTGTTGAGCAGTACAGCTGGACTCCAGAAGGTATCTATTAACCCCCCACCCCCCTGCCTCTCCCTAACTCACACACACACAGCCCCCCCCCGGACATACACTCTTCATCATGTGAGTACACACACACACACACACACACACACGCACACGTAGCAATAATAATAGCCTACACATCCATGCATGACTAAGGCATGTTTGCCCTTGTGAGGTCATACATCACCAGACATAAACTCACACACACATGCCTCAAACAGCCCCCCTCGATACACACACACACGCACAGACTGAC
>CM059287.1:6788503-6791003 GCA_030347295.1 Setipinna tenuifilis | reverse complement strand
TGTGTGTGTGTGTGTGTGTGTGTGTGTGTGTGTGTGTGTGTGTGTGTGTTCATAGCTCAGGTAATTGGCCCATTTGTGAGGTAAGGTAGGGGAACAAAGGCAGAAGATTAAAAGCTGTGGTTTGGGGGGAAAGTTACTGATGTACACAGCATACGCATGCTTGTTTGTGTGTGTGTGTGTGTGTGTTTGGAGTGTAAACTCGGCCTTGTTGTGGTCTGGCAGGTTGCTCTCCCTTTGAAGAGGGCAAGGAGAGATTATGCCATCATGCCCCGTCATGGTGTCTCCTGAAGTACACACACACGCACACACACACACACACACACACACACACACACACACACACACACACACACACACTAATTCCTAGGTAATCTGCTCTTGTCCTTTCTCATGTATATGCTCTCACTGTCTCTCTCTCACTGTCTCTCTCTCTCTGTCTCTGTCTCTCTCATTCTCTTTCTTTCTCCTTCTTCGTCTCTCTCTCTTTCTCACTTTCTCTCTCTCTCACACACTAACTCTTACACGCACACACACACACACACACACACACACACACACACACAAACACACAATGACAATGACATAGAGTGGAAAAGGGAGAGGACCATAGTGACGGTGAAGAGGAGAGACTGTGTTTTGTGTGTGTGTGTGTGTGTGATTATATGTGGGTGTGTGTGTATGTAGATGTCTGGGGGGGAAGGGATGGCTTAAGTGGGATTACCTGAAGTGACATCTCCCCACTTGAGGTGCCAGTCAGAGCCGCAGAGGGGATATACAGTACAGCGCTGCCAGTATACAGTATACAGTATACAGTGTGTGTGTGTGTGTGTGTGTGTGTGTGTGTGTGTGTGTGTGTGTGTGTGTGTGTGTGTGTGTGAATATACAGTACAGCGCTGCCAGTATACAGTATACTGTGTGTGTGTGTGTGTGTGTGTGTGTGTGTGTGTGTGCGTGTGTGTGAATATACAGTACAGCGCTGCCTGCCAATAGAGGCCTGAGCTCGGGTTCAGTTCCCAAAACACTGAAACACACTCCCAGCCACTTTGGATAAACGAGTCTGCTAAACCCCGGGAATATTAAGACTTTTGCTTCGCTTTTATCTGTGGAACGGATTGGTCTGCACTCCTCCTCCTCCTCCTCCTCCTCCTCCTCCTCCTCCTCCTCCTCCTCCAGTTTTGTGGATGTTTCTGGCCATGTTTGTCGCTATAGTTACAAACGTGTCAGAACCATTATTATCTGTGTGTGAGTATCTATCCCGATGAGGGCTATGAGGTCCTAGTTGGCCGTAAAACAGTAACACCTGGAGCCGTAGAGACACTTTTAACGATGTGTAGAATTGGGACGTATATGACTCTATAGAGACTTCTAGATGTGCTGTACATACGGGTGTGATCACGTCATGTCTGTCTCCAGGAGTGTGGAGTGTTTGTAATTATAGTTGTTTCTGTTGTTGTTTGGGGGCTTTTAAGGCCTTTAATTGGACAGTGAAGAATGACAGGAAATGTTTGGGAGAGAGAGAGAGATGGGGTAAGGTTAGGAAATTACCTTAAACCCCAGTCCGTGCATGTGTGTGTGTGTGTGTGTGTGTGAATGTGTGTGAATGTGTATATATACACACAGATACAAGGACCTATACCTATACAATTTTGTATAGTCATTGTCACATTGTATACATTTTTGCATCCTGTATTGTGATAGCTTGAGTGCATTACTGACCACTGTGCCCTAACGCCATGGGTAGAGATGGGATTTGTGGATGGTTAGTCTGGCATCTCCAGTGTCCAGTGCTTCTGTGTCATTGTCTATGGGGAGAATGTGCAGTGCAGTGCAGTGTGGTTAGAGGTCTGTGAGTGTTTGTTTGTTTCTCGTTTCCTTGTTGTCAGAAACAGTGACGGGGAACAACAAGCCTTATGTTTCCATGCCTCACTTACTGAGAAGAAAAATTCCCCATGGGGACAATAGCATTTATAGACTACACTCTGGAACATGAACTGTTATGGTATGGCTTTTCGCTCCCTCAACAGAGTACGGCCTTTGGCTCTGAACATTACATTACAGTACTACACCCTTAGCAGACTTGTTTTATCTGAAGCAGCTTACAGTAGAGTACAAATCAAGCTTCAGATATTTATACGAAAACCGAGTAAAGCAAGAGCCAAACAGAGTCATTGCAGACAGAGCTTGTAAGGGGAGGCTAAGAGGCTCCTGAAATAAACAGCTCTTCAAGAGCTTCTCTCATGGCAACTGGTAGCTTGCTCCATTGTTATAGGACCGAAAAGTAGAACCGTTTCGACTGAGATTGGCTTGTGTTAAGAAAAGGGCATGTATATATATATACTGTATATATATGGTGAAGGACACACTAACCTGAAGCACACACACACACACACACACACACACACACACACACACACACACACACACACACACACACACACACACATATACAAACACACACACACACACACACACACACCTGGAGCAGTGGGCTGTCTACCTG
>CM059287.1:6743503-6746003 GCA_030347295.1 Setipinna tenuifilis | reverse complement strand
AAAACAGTACATCCGACATGACACCTGAGCAGCTGAGGAATGAATTTCCTGTCCCTTATGTCACTCTTCCCATCAGGCCTTGCGTCTCCCATATCTGCCAAAGACGACCCGCCTGTCTTCAAGAAACACACCTCAGGAACTCCTGTCAAGCCACTGGAAGGTAACATGACCTTGAAATACAGTACAGTGATCCCCCGCTATATCACAGTTCACCTTTCACAGTCTTGCTATATCACTGATTTTTATTTCATTAATATATGCATGCTGTGTCACTATGCATGCTAAAGAAAAGTTTGTCAGAACAGTGTTATAACTGGTAATAACTGTACTGTAACATATGCATTTTGATATCAGGCATTAGGTATTGAAAGACATGTTGAGCTGACCTATATCCTATAAGGCCATAGGCATCTTTCAGTGCCTGATGAAGATCCAGTGGGATTGAAACATTGCCTTCGTTTTTTTAAATAAAACCTTTGTTTGGAGTTAAACTGTGTGCAGACCACTTATTATGAAATACATGCTGCACTTGTCTAGCACTTGTGATATATTTATTTATTTATTTTTTGGATGTGTGCGCCTCTTTCATCTTTAATAAGAAGAGTATAACAGACATTGTCTCGCCCTCCTCTTCAGAAATCGCCAGTCGCCCCGATGTGGAGGTGGAGGGGGACAAGCGTCTGGACAAGCTAGAGTCCTTTCTGGACAGGCTGCACAACAAAGGTACACACACACACACACACACACACACACACTAACACACACACACATACATATACTCGCTGTCTTAGAGAAGCACAAACACACACACACACACACACACTAACTTGCTCTCTTGGAGAAGCACAAACACACACACATACACACACACATACTCGCTGTCTTAGAGAAGCACACACACACACACAACAAAGGTAAACACACACACTCACACTGTTAGAGAAGCACACACACACACACACACACACACATACACACACAGGCATGCACACACAACAAAGGTAAACACACACACTAACTCACACTCTTAGAGAAACAGACACACACACAACAAAGGTAAACAGCGTGCTAGCTGCCTCTGCCAACATGTCACTGCAGGAGTACACACTATTACTCATCTCAAACACATAAACACACACACACACACACACACACATACACACTCACACTCTTTTACTTACACATACACACACAGCTACAGACAAACACATGCATACAGACACACACACACACACACACACACACATACAGACAGATTACAGACACACACACATCTCCACGTCCACGCATCTTCACATCCACTGTTCTTGAGCACACCCTTACACTTTACCTCCACATTAGGGCACATTCTCTAGAGAGTCTCTCCCCATATTCACAAGAACCCTACTTCTACTACTCTCTCTCTTTGGTCCCCAAACGTTTATCTGCCTTGTACCCCCTTGTACCAAGTATCCCTATCTTCATGCAAAAACCCTACTACCTGAACCACCAGACCTTCACTGCCCCACGCCATCCAGATCACATTACTGCCCCATAATCAGATGTGTCATTATGTTTCACTCTGTGTGTGTCAGTCTGACTTCCCTCTCAGATGAACTCTGTGTATAATAATCCAATAACACTCTAGTTGACAAACAGGACACACATTAATACTCACATACAGTAACACACACCGTAGTTGATCTCAGTGTACTTTTGACTTTATCTTCTATAAACCTAAGAGCTTAGCATCTAATCCTGCCTCTTAATGCAGCCACAGCAGGGCTAGCGCAGGGCATAATGTTAGCATAATAATCTTTAATCTCTTAAACGTTGGGAAGTTGACAGTAAATCAATGTGGTCTGTGGTTGGTCAGCTTTTATGCGGTTATGTTTTATTATGCTGTTTTGTTATATGGTGTGTGTGGGTGTTAAGGCCATGGCCCTAATGTTTCTTGGTGTAGTGCTTTTACATAATGGCTCTGCAATCACCAGCATATAGTTAAGAGTGAAAAAGAGTGAGATGATTAAAGTAGTTAATAGTCTCACTTAATTTTTTAACAGTCGTCCTTACAGATATACACACACTTTAAGGGGAATGCATCCTTAAGCCATACAACAATACTGACATACAGATGCATTTGTAAATTATTTTATTAATAAAAATGTATTCCTCTAAAAAATGTTCATTTTAAGATTTTGAATGTGGTTTTAAAACACTTAAAAACAAATACATTTGCAATCTGGCCTATTCCGCTTTGACCTTGGGTATAGTGTGTACTGGGGGTATACTCTTAGCCTGGTAAACCAGCCCCTTCGTACTTCACTTTGTTTTGTGGCTGGCTTGGAAAACGTTTTTGGGAAACACTTTTCTTCCTGGAGGTGTGGACTCTGCAGAAATTTAAAAAGATTGGATCTGCCTGTACCCAAACATTAACGTGAAGGAAGTTACAAAGCTTTCCAGAAACTAACAGACTACTTACGCTCACTCGCTCTGTTCCTTGAGATTTTTTTCAAGGGGG
>CM059287.1:6708503-6721003 GCA_030347295.1 Setipinna tenuifilis | reverse complement strand
CAAATCTGTGAATGAACACATATGGAATTATGAGCTTAACAAAAAAGTGTTAAGTCGTAACTTTTTTGTTCATAAGTACATAATTCCACACGTGTTCCTTTATAGTTCTGATGCCTTCATTTATAATTTACAATGTAAATAGTCATGAAAGTAAAGAAAACACATTGAATGAGAAGGTGTGTCCAAACTTTTGGCCTGTACTGTATATGAAGGGCTACTCATTTAAAATGATCTACTTAAACTATAAATGTCTTAACACCTCCTTAAAATAACATCATGTATCATTAATTGTTTTCCATTAACAACAGTCAAGAAACATTCTGAAAAATGTATACATGAACATCACAAACATGAAAGAAAACATCAAGCCATTTCTGTCTGGTCACAAGCAGGGCTAACACATCCAGGACCTCATTTGTACCAGTTGTTGTCTATAAACATTAAACTTTTTAATGTGTATTTTGTTGTTGGTATTTCTGAACAGCATAAATAAGAGAACCAGATGCTGTGGTCTCACACGGTCTCGTTTTCTGTGGTCATTTGTGTTTTAGCCTCAAGGGGGCGACATAGGTCTTAGTTTTGTCACGTTGAGCAAGTTGGGCAGCTGGAGAAATAAGTCATGTCTTCGTGAAATATAACCTATGTCCAGAAGCCAGAATGTAACTTACTGACTGTGTGTGTATGTGTGCGTGTGTGTATGTGTGTGTGTGGGTGTGTGTGTGTGTTTACAGAGAAGAACTCGAAGCGACCCCCCCAGGCCTATTTGATCCTGGCTGGAGCAGAGCCTCTAACGTTTACAAACATCTTCCCTTACTGGCAGAGAGACCCCAGCGTCAAAGTGCAGGTAACACACACATACACACACACACACACACACAATCATACACATACACTCATACACACACACACATCTTCCCTTACTGGCAGAGGGACCCCAGTGTCAAAGTGCAGGTATCATCTCTCTCACACACACACACACACACACACACACACACAAGCACACATACTTTCCCTCATGGGAGCGAGACCTTAGCGTCAAAATGCAGGTATCATCCCTGACAGACACACTCATACACACACACACAGTCATACACACACAGTCATACACACACACACACACACACACACATATTCCCTTATCTCGAGTGAGACTCTAGCGTCAACATCCAACGTCATCCCTGACACACACACACATATATACAGATATATACACACACATACACACACACACACACACACACACACACACATGATCGTGCTTACACACACACACACACACACGGGCAGACATGTTTTCACCCACGTTTTGCATAATCAAATCATATTCATAATCAGTTTACTCTTCGCAGACTTCACTCTGTGTGCCTGTAGCCAAGGCCTTGACCAGCACATACACTGCATATATCAATATTTATATCACAATATTTATATATATATTTATATGCCAATGTTTATATATATATAGTTATATGACTATGTTTATTCTCAATTACGAAGTCCAGGGGAAAAACAAGCATCGTCACAAAATGCAGTAACTGAGAAAATGTAATTTATAAGTTTGATTTGTGATTAGTTTAGAACGCTGTTTTAAAATGCTCCTAGCTCTAGACTATGCTCGTTCATTCACAGGATTACTTTTGAGAAAGCTGGGGAGTCAATGCAGCTACCCTTCGGGGAGGGGGGGGGTAACTATTTGGTCGTTCCTCCTAAATTGTTTCTATTTTATTAAAAACAAAGATTGTCAACCAATCTCATTATAAGTCTTTTATTTTCTTGGCTGATCCAAGAACATAGTTTTATAAGAATTGTACATACACTTTGGACAAAAAACACAGTAAATTGTCAGCCAAATCGTCTGGTAATTGCTTGGCGAGTTTATAAAGAGTATTTGAAGGCTGGTGATGTTTTGTTGCAGCAGAAGCCGTATGGCAGGCCTCAGGGTGGGGACATTTGGAAGACTTAGTTTTTATTTTTTTTAAATATAATTAAAGTTCGAGCGAAGTTATGAAGCAGAGTACATAGTTGACTAGTTTAGGGCATAATTACTGGACATACTCATTTGTTTATTTGGTTTATGTTTTATTTTTACCGTTTGATTTGTTTGTTTGTTAGTTTTTTTTTCTTTTGGGGGGGTGTCTATGTGTGGCTTGTTTCCAGGCCAGTGATATTAATGAACCTCATAAAGTTGGGGAGTTGGGGGTGTGTGGGGTGTGTGTGGGGGGGGTGTTTGGGGTGTGTTTGTGATTCTGGCTGTGTTTCTGCCTGGGGGGTAAGGGGGGAGCGTCTGTCTTAGATTTTAGCATAGCCATCCAAATGACTAGTGGTTTTGGGTGCATTATGTAGGCGTGTGTGTGTGTGTGTGTACGTGCTTGTGTCTGCGTGTGTCTGTGCATGTGTGTGCATCCATGCACGCACACACACACACACACACGCACACGTGCATGTGTGTCTATGTGGTTGTGTGCGTGTGTGAATGCGTTTGCATGTGTGGATACTTTTTTTTTTGTTAACTTTTGTGTGACTACTTGTGTGACGACTTGTGTTTATAATTTGAAGGTATTGGTATTGTAGATGTGTGTGTGGATGTGCTTTTTGCCAGGACAAGGATGCATATAATAACTGTGTGTCGTTTTTAATCAGGATGAGGGTACACTCAATAAGTGTGTGTGTGTGTGTTTGTGTGTGTGTTTATTTGGTCAGAACAAGGGCCTACTTGAGTGTGTTGGTTGAGTGTGATGAGTGGATTATGGAGTTAATAACTGTATGTCTGTGTGCGTGTTCGTGTGTGTGCACTTGTGCTTATGCGTGTGTGTGTGTGTGTGTGTGTGTGTGTGTGTGTGTGTGTGTTCGTGTGTTTGTGCTTGTGCTTGTGTGTGTGTGTGTGTGTGTGTGTGTGTGTGTGTGTGTGTGTGTGTGTGTGTGTGTGTGTGTGTGTCCAGGACGAGGGTGTGCGTAATAAGGTGACCCTGGTGCAGGATGCCCTGTGCACTCTTTAATATCTACTGTATGTGTGTGTGTGTGTGTGTGTGTGTGTGTGTGTTATCAGGACGAGGGTGTGCGTAATAAGGTGACCCTGGTGAAGGATGCTCTGTGCACTCTTTAATATCTACTGTATATGTGTGTGTGTGTGTGTGTGTGTTATCAGGACGAGGGTGTGCGTAACAAGGTGACCCTGGTGCAGGATGCTCTGTCCCGCCTGTCCAAGAGGCAGTACTCCATAGAGGAGCTCACCTCCAAACCCCTACCTGAGGGGGTCGACCCCCTGCACCTCGAGATTTACCTGTCAGACCAGGACTTCCAGGTACATCCACACACACACACACACACACACACACACACACACACACACACACACACACACACCCCCCAGGAGACCTACCTGTCCAATGAGGACTTCCAGGTACATGGAAACATACACACACACACACACACATACACACACACACACATACACACACACACACACACACACACACGCACACCCCAGGACTGGAAATTGACTTTGCAAAATTCACCAGCAGATTTCCATGCCACACGCACACACATACGCACACAAACACATTATAATCTTACAATCTCTTTCACACACATACACAGTAACACATAAACACACACACACCTCTATATTTCCAAACAAAAAAAAACCCTGTTTATTGTAGTTTATTTCCTATATCTTTTTAGTGATTACTTGTGTGGATTGAAGGGTTACCGCTATCCGTTCCACCCCTTGGGGATGAATACAGTTTAAATTCTCCTTGTTCCTCGATCCCTAAAATACATTACAAAATATATAAAGACATCAGCGAGAGACATTTATGAGAAATGCTTAAAAGGATGTCTTAATTCACCATTTCGATAGCATCAGAAGCGCGGGGCGAACCAGATGGGATTTCTGCTTGTTAAAGATGAGAATGGCTTGGGGGACAGCATTTCGCAAAGGTTTAATACAAGTGTGAATATGAACGAATTCCAATTTTATATGAATTCCCATTTTATATGAATTCCCATTTTATTATTCTTTCCGTTTGTCTTGATGGTGAGGTTGAGCGTTATGGTTTGACCATATAAAATAGCCTATGTGGTCAGTGGATAGGCTCCCTGGTGGGGACATTGGGGAGCCTTACGGGGTACACACACACACACACACACACACACACACACACACTTCTACAGGTCTAGCTTAGCATGGCCAATCTGATGATGTGTGTTTTTTGGAAGACTAGCCGGTAGTCTGTTTGGCGTGATAGTTGCTATCTGATCGTATGAAGAAATTGGCTTTCCACTGGGGCTGACTCTATTGAGCAGAACCTTATTGCTAGCGGTTATGTTCTTTATGTGTGTGAGTGTGTGATTGGCCAAGAAAGGAGTGTGTGTGTGTGTGTATGTGTGTGTTTTGTTCGGTATGTCCTGTTCAGCTGTTTATGCCTGTGTGTGTCACATCAGACAGGCAGTATGTGTGTCTGTGTTTATGTGTGTGTGTGTGTATTGTTCAGCTTTTTGGGCCTTGTGCTCATAAGTGTGTGTGTGCATGTGTGTGCCAGTGTGGTGTGTAGATAGATTCAGACATAGGTACATATGCCAATGTGTGTCTGCATATGTCGACACACACATACACAGACACACACACACACACACACACAGGTGTGTTGTTGAACGAAGAATAGTATTTGTCTGTGCAGTCACTGCCTATGAAAGATACAATTTTGTGTGACCATGTGTGTGTGAGCTTGTGTATAGCTTGTCTGTGTGAGCTTGTGTATAGCTTGTCTGTGTGCGCTTATGTGTGTGCGCTTATGTGTGTGAGCTTGTGTATATTTGTGTGTGTGTGTTTTTGTGTGTGTGTGTGAGGTAGTGTGTGAGCTTGTGTATATTTATGTGTGTGTGTGTGTTTTTGTGTGTGTGTAAGCTAGTGTGTGAGCTTGTGTATATTTGTGAGTGTGAGCGTGTGTGTGTGTGTGTGTGTTGTTAGTGTGTTAAGGTGTGTGTGACTGACTCCCTGTACTTTGTGTGTTTTCAGCAACTGCTGGAGGTGACCAGAGAAGATTTCGCCGCTCTGCCCAACTGGAAACAGCTCAACCTGAAGAAGAGCAAAGGCCTCTTTTAAAACCACAGAACTTTTTAACAAAACACACTTTATTCATCTGAGAGAGAGAGAGAGAGAGAATGAGAGAGAGAATGAGAGAGAATGAGTGCATGTCTTCACTTTTAGCCTTTTATCTTATCAAAAGGATACACTTTTTTGTTTTTTTTTGTCATGTGAAACAAAATTGTACAGTTTTACCTTGTTTTCTAAACTTTCCATTAGAATTTCTACTATCCAGCAACAACTTTGTAATTCAGCAAATCTCTTTAAATCCTAGCTGTTAAAACTTAGCTTCTATCATACTTTGTAGCCCAGTAGTCAGTAAAGTTGACTGCCCAAGTATACTCAGAAACAGTGGACACAGAACAGACCTACAGTACGTGTCCATCTCGTATCTAATCATGTATTGAACTATAAATATGTATTATATATGTATTATTTTTTAATTCCTTCAAAAAAGTGATTGTTTTTACTCTGCCGTCTTTAAAAAACTGTGAGAGAATGTGGAATGTTCGTCACTGCGCTTCGTCACTGCCCCCTCCCGGAGGCCGAGTGTGGGACTAGCGTTTCACCTTCGACCTTTGACCTTTTGACCCCTGGTCTCTCCACGAATGAGGGGTGACCCACCTGTTGTGCCATTGAGGACAGCTCAGCCACTGCCAGAAGCAGTCCGCTCCACTCTGCTGGGCTCAGTGCTACTCAGCAGAAAAAAAAATGAAATTTAATGAAATGCCTTCCTAGCAACAGATATATGCATACATACAAACACTAAAGTACTGTCAGGGTCAGGGTAAGAAAAATGGAAAGAAAGAAAGTTTCATAATGTTGCAATACAGTGTTTTTGAAAAGTGAGGGGGGAGGTGCACATCGATGGAGGGAGTTAAGGTGCATACAAAAAGTCTAAAGAAGATCTTTCTGTTCAACAGCAACTAGGAGTCAATGAAAGTCAGTCAATCAGTCAGTCAGTCAGTTAGTCAGTCAGTTATTCAGTCGTGTCTGGCTTTGTTGTGTCTATTTTCCCTGACTTAATAAACATCATGCTGTTCGTACCCTTAACAAAGGCGCCCATGCCTGTCTCATTCTGTGCCCAGTGACGTCTTTTCACTGATTCAAATGTCTCTCTCAAAAAAAAAAGAAAAAATGTTTGAAATGTTTCTTTGTGAGAAGCGGCGATGAAGCGGTGTGACATTGGAATGTACCGATAAAACCGGTAATTGTGTGAGACGTAAGGCTGCATCGATATAGAGTACAGAGTTTAGAGAGAGAGTTTAGATGAGTTTGAATGTGAGAGTTTGGATGAGTTGAGCTCCACTGAATGGATGTTGTTTACCAGGGTCCCCAGACAATGACCTTGCTGCAACAATCACATGTGTGTGTGTGGAATTGTTCTACAGATGATGCAGACATCATCGACTGCAAAGCCATTGAAAGCGTCGTAAGAGCGGTTACCCTGGTAACGGCCTCCTCGCCACCACCTCCACTGATGAGCGGAATTTCTCTCCTTTATTTCAGCTTTTTTTCCCTTTCATCTTATCCTCCTCTTTAACACACTCTTTCTTTTCTCTCTCCCTCCCTCTCTCTTTCTCTTTCTCTCTCTCTCTCTCTCTCGCCCTCTGTGTCGTTCTCTTTCTCTACCTCCATCTCTCTTTCTCTCTCATTGTCTCTTTCCCTCTCACTCTCTGTCTTCCCCCCTCTCTCTCTGTCTCTCTCTCCCTCTCTCTCTCCCTCCCTCTTTGTCTTTCTCTCTTCCCCCCTCTCTCTCTCTCCCTCTCTCTAATTGTAATTGTTTGACAACGGTCTAAAGGAGTGTTAAACCTCTCCCTCTCTCTACCTCCCCCTCTCTCTCCTTCTCTCTCTCTCTCTCCCTCTCTCTCTCCCTCTCTCTACCTCTCTCTCTCTCCCTCTCTCCCCCTCTCTCTCTGTGTCTTGTCAGTGTGTGGTTATAGGGGTAGTTCCCCATGGACTGTTCATCGGGTGATTAATCAATTAAGAGGGGAGCTCGTTAATGTATCTTGCTAATAGGACTGAGATGAGCGGCAGAGGGGGTGGGGTGGGGCATTGCCTTGATAGAACCCCCCCACACACACACACACACACTCTACAAAATAATGGGGCCAGTACTGGTTCATTGAGGCCATAGATGAACCTTCCCTCTCCATAGAACATGCAGAGATTAAAGAAGCTTTATTTTTTTCTTTGCGTGTGTGTGAAAGGTACTTTATATTGGAAATGGTTCTTCAGAGCCTTAAATCATAAGGCATCAAATGGTTCTTTAAAGAATTGTTGCCTTGATGCCTTTTTGAAGCACTGAGAAAGGTCCTTCTATGGCATCGCTCTTAAGAACCAGTACAGTTCCATAATTTTTTGTAGTGGAGAACAAAGAAAGAACAAACAAACATATGTCAGTAGGAGGAAATGGGCCAGTCGAGGAAAGGAAGGAATCCCTTTAGTTCTCCAGACGAAGCAAGTGTGAGGGTTATCACCTGATCTTCAGTGTGCCAGTGTGTGTACATGCAGATGTACTTCATGTGCTGTGTGTGTGTGTATGTGTGTGTGTGTGTGTGTGCTGTGTGTTTTAGTGATTGTGTGTACATGTGTGTGTATGTCCATAGGCAGGTGCAAATCGTTGGGTGTGTAAATGAGCATGTGCATATAAGCAGGTGTGTGTGTGTGTCTGTTTTCACACTGCAGGAAAGGTCTGGTGTGTGTGTGACATCAGGGCGCAGGGCCCATCTGGAGGGATCAGTGGGAAAGAATCATGACTGTGTGTGTGTGTGTGTGTGTGCATGTGCGCATCTGCGCATCACATGAAGTGTGAGTCTACCTCAAATGAACTGGATATCTATTTCTCTCTCTCTCTTTCTCTCTCTCTCTCTCTCTCTCTCTCTCTCTCTCTCTCTCTCTCTCTCTCTCTCTCTCTCTCTCTCTCTCTCTCTCTGTCTGTGTATGCTCACACAAACAAAGCCATGCTTTTGAGTGTCTTTTTGTTCTGTCTGCATCACTGCTCCATATGGTTTGTTGTTTCTTGTGGACAATATCTGTGTGTGTGTGCATGTGTGTGTGTGTGCGCTTATATGTTTTGTGGATGTGTGTTTGTATTTGTTTTGTGTGTGTGTGTGTGTGTGTGTGTGTGCGCTTATTTGTTTTGTGCGTGTGTGTGTGTGTGTGTGTGCTTATATGTTTTGTGCATGTGTGTTTGTATTTGTTGTGTGTGTGTGTGTGTGTGTGTGTGTGTCTGCCCACACTCACTTCCTGAAATATTGGGTGTTTCTCTGGCCCCTGATTATGCTCAGTGGGACTTCCTGATTGTGAGCACCTAGGTGTTCTCTCACACCTTCCTGTCTCGCGCTCTCTCTCTCTTTCTTTCTCTCTCTTTCTCTCTCTCTCTGTCTCTCTCTCTCTGTCTCTACCTCTGTCTCTCTGTCTCTCTCTGTTTCTCACTCTCTCTTTCTCTCTCTCTGGCTTTGTATATCTCTCTCTCACACGCACACACACACATACATACACCTGCCACCCTCTCTCTCTCTCTCTCTCCCTCTCTCTCTCTCTATCGCAAACACACTCTGTCTTGCACACGTGTTTTCTCAACCATTCTCTCTCACACACACACCACACAGTCTCTTATTGTCTCTAATACACAAACATACACACACACAGCACACACACACACAGTCTCACTAAAATCAAATCACACACACACACACACACACACACACACACACACACACACACACACACACACACACACAGCACACACACACAGCAGCGTCTGACTTAAATCAAATCACACACACACACACACACACACACACTTCCAGTCTCGGTCATCACCACAGCAGATGGTAAAGGGAGACGTGGCGTTGGAGAACAACAGCTTGCCAGCTCTATCCGCTTTATCAGTGCTGGTCGGCCATTTCATTACTTTATTTCTTTTCTTTTTTTTTCCTCCTTTGAAGCGGGCCCCGTTTGTCGGGAGAATATATTCTCCCGGGACCGTCGTACGTACGTGGTGCTTGTTTTTGCCGTTTGAACGCCCACCACGTCTGGAACTTTGCGGAAGGCGCTGGGCGCACCGGGGCAGTTGGCGAGTGAGATTGCCCACGTTGAATAACAATCATGGCAACTTCACAGGGGAGACTGACTGCAGACTGAAGAAGAGGCTGGGAAAGTGAAGTCACTAATGAAAGTAAAGAAAGACAGAAGTTGGGAGTGTGTGTGTGTGTTTTCTGTGTGTGTGTGCCTGTGTGTGTGTGTGTGTGTGTGTACCTGTGTGTGTGTGTGTGTGGGGGGGGGGGGTGCAAACGGGGACAGAGAAACAAAAAGTAGGTGTGGTGGAAAGACTGAATAATTATCACATTTTAGCAAGTTTGGAGAGGGGGGACGTGTGAGAAAGACATAATAAGAAGTGAATATACAGTAGGAATGAGAAAAAAATATTGACAATAATAATAACCCACTAACAAAAGTAAACAAAGACAGAAGTGGGGAAAGAGAAACATGGGCAGAGACACAGAAGTGGGCAGCTGTTGCTTAATGGTTAAGAATTTGGTTGCAAATTTGACTCCTCTACCTGTAGCAAAAATGAGGCTGGGGGGGTCTGGGGGGGGGGGGGTGAATAACCAGCACTCTACTTCACACTCATCCATGGTGAAGGTGTCCCTGAGCAGAATATTGTGCTTGTATAAATCTGCGTGTGTAGGGGGTATGTGTGTCTGTAGTGTCCCTGCTCCAGGAAACTTACTTAAGGCACATGTATCTCCCGTGTATATGTGTAGTCTGTCTCCTCTGTGTTCCTCTACACCTCTGTTAGCTTATTATGTCCTCCTTTTGTAAGTCGCTTTGGATAAATGCCTCTGCTAAGTGTAATGTAATGCAGAAGCATCTAACCACACATTGCTCCAAGGGCGACTGCCCCTGCACCTAATTCACCCCCAGTCACTCTGGATAAGAGAAGAGCATCAGACTGTGTGAGTGAGTGTGGTTTAGAAGTGAAAAATTAATAGTAAGAACGAGCCAAAGTTAGATTCAAATGTGTCAGATTAGAAAATCAAACACAAACAAAAACAAGAGAGAGAGAGAGAGAGGGAGAGAGAGGTATAGAGCGAGAGAGAGAGGTATAGAGAGAGAGAGCGAGAGAGAGGTATAGAGAGAGAGAGAGGCCCACGGGGAGAGGGGAATGAGGACAGTTAATTAGGAAGATGACAAACGGCAGATAAACACAATAGGCCCTTGTCAAACACACAGCTGGGCCTGAGCGTGTTGTTTACCAAAGCATATTCCCCAAGCATATAACCTTCTTTCAGCTGCCATTTCCATACGCAATGCAGCGATGGTGCATCCCTTTCCCCTTCCCCTTCTCTGCCAGTGAGACTGACTCTACTGTAGGTTTTGTTAAAAGCTCCATGCTATGTCAACAGTACAGAGTCTTACTGCAGTGATCTCACACACTGCAACGGAGAGGACCACTACTGTCGGACTGCAGTGGTGTATCTGTCTCGCATTACCTCTTAACTCCTCTTAACGTTTGTCAGAGCTAAACAACAATACAACTGGATAAGAGCGAAACCACTGCCATTAGCACTTTTATTCTCCTAAACGCCAGGGGCTAAAAAAAACAGCATTTTCTCCAAAGAGCCTTAAAGATGCAATTTGGAGCTAGTTTTCGGTTGTTTTTGTTTTGGTGCAAAAACAGATAATAAATGCTACTTCAAAATTGTATCTGTTCATTTTTTTGTAGTCAAATGAGACGGTTAAATACCTAGAAAAAGAACATGGAATGCTTGTTTGGAACAGAATGCTGATGGCGATCAGGAAGCTTGTTGAGTTTTCTCATGCCATGAAGTGCATCTTGCACATTTAAATGTGTTGATGTTTTTTACAAACATTGTGAAGAGACAACAGCGCAGACCGACCTTGAATTAAAATTTTAAACTTCAAAGTTTGCAACTGAACAAAGACAGTGTGTGTGTGTGTGTGGGTGTGTGTGTGTGTGTGTGTGTCTGTGCTTGTGTGTGTGCGTGTATGTGTGTGTGTGTGTGTGTGTGTGTGCGTGTGTGTGTGTGTGTACACATATGCAATCGTGTTGAAACAGCCTCACTCAAAGGATCTCTCTGCTGAAACGGAGCATCACATAGCCAAAAGCGTGATCAATACTTACCCCGTAACCTTCACAGATCGTCAATATTGATGACGGTGAACCTTGATCCAATTGAAAGCTCTCATACATACACCACCACATGCAGAGAGCCCTCTCCTCTCCACACACACACACACACACACACACACACACACACACACACACATACAGACAAACATACTCACACACACACACACACACACACACACATGCGCGCACACACACACATACAAACACACAAACACAGACACACACACAAACACACACAAACACGCGCACACACACAAACACACGCACACACACAAACAGACATACACACACACACACACACACACACACACACCCAGGGGCAGATTGATCTGCATGAGTCCTGAGGACTTGTGGGAGTGAGCTAGCCCGCTATCCTGCTATCAGAGCCCCAGAGGAAGGTCAGTGGAATCAGGTTCTTCATAAACTGCTGGAGCACTCAGGGCGGTGTGTGTTTCAGTTTGCCTCCTTAATGGGGAGTGAGGGGCGTCAGGGGTGTGTGTGTGTGTGTGTGTTTCAGTTTGCCTCTTTACATGGGAGTGTGTGTGTGTGTTTTAGTTTGCCTTCTTAATGGGGAGTGGGGGGGGTCAGGGGGGTGTGTGTTTCATTTTGCCTCTTTACGTAGGAGTGGGGGGAGAGGGGTGGTGGTGTGTGTGTGTGGGGGGGGGGGGGGCTGGTGTTGTGTTTGTGGAGGGCGAAGGGTGGTGGGGTGTGCGTGTGTGTTTTGGGGGGGGGGGGGGGGGCTGGGGGTGTTTCACTTTGCCTCTTTATGTGAGAGGGGTGTGTGTGTGTGTGTGCATATGTGTGTTGGGCTGGTGGGATCAGCCAGGCCTCAGTTTTTTGGTTCTGCCTTGGCACTTGAAACAGGTAATTTCATCATCATCTACCAGTCTGGCAAATTGTTAACATTACAGTCAGATTTTGTAAGTATGTGAGCGAAGTATATGTATGAATGAAATGAATGAACTAATCTGAGTAATTCTCTGTACTTTCCTGGTTCCTAAAACAAAGCTGTGCTGCATTATTTTCCTCACGTTTCTGAGGAAAACTGGGTGCAGACATTTTCTCATAAAAGTAAAGAAAGACAGAAGTTGGGAGTGTGTGTGTGTTTTGTGTGTGTGTGTGTATGTTCTGTGGGTGTTTGTGTGTGTGTGTGTGTGTGTGTGTGTGTGTTCTGTGGGTGTGTGTGTATGTGTGTGTGTGCGTGTGTGTTTTCTCGAAGACATGTGGACTGACCACCTCCAAAGAGCGGGA
>CM059287.1:6698503-6706003 GCA_030347295.1 Setipinna tenuifilis | reverse complement strand
ATCTAATAAGTCATGTTTGTTAAACATATTTTTTGTCAAAGCCTCTCTTCACTCTCTCTCCTTTTCTCTCTTTTCTCTCAGAATGCACACTGCACCTGTCTGTCTGTCTGTCTGTCTGTCTGTCTGTCTGTCTGCTTGTCCTCGCCCTGCTGTCGTCTTCCCTCCATTTCTCTCCTTCTCCTCCTCTCCACCTCTCCTCCTCCTCCTCCACCTCTCCTCCACCTCCTCCTCCTCCACCTCCTCTCCTCCACGCCTTGTTTCCCTCCATCTTGTGTGATGTGTGTGATGCATCACTCTCTAATGTTGCTCCCCGCTCCTCCATGTTCCCCTTCGCACTGAGCATGGCTCCAACACACAACATCAATCTGGGTGCTCTAATGTGTGTGTGTGTGTGTGTGTGTGTGTTTGTGTGTGTGTGTGTTTGTGTGTGTGTGTGTGTGTTTGTGTGTGTGTTTGAGTGAGTGAAGGAGTGAGTGAAGGAGTGAATATGGTTATGTGTGTATCTGTAATGTATTGACACGAGATACTGTGTGTTAGTGAATGAGGTTGTGTGTGTGTGTGTGTGTGTGTGAGTGTGTGTATATATATGACCACAAACACAGAAGAGAGAATATGTATATTGATGCTGGAGCTTGTGTGTGTGTGTGTGTGTGTGCTTGCGTGCATCCATCTGCATCCATGTGTGCAAGTGTGTGTGTGTGTGTGTGTGTGTGTGTGTGTGCATGTAGTACATGTTTGTATTATTTCGGCTACTGGCATTGAGAAACAGTGTGTGTGTGTATCTGCGAGTGATTGTTTGATTTTGCATGCATGCGCTGCTCTACGTCACTGGGCTGTTGGGAGATGCCGGAGCTCCTTGTGGTGGGCTCTCTGTGTGCTGTGCTGTGCTGGGGCTCTGTAGGCTGAGGCTCTGCGTGCTGTTGGGAAATGCTGGTGCTGGGGCTCTCTGTGTGCTGGAGGTCTGGTGCTGTGCTTCCCTACCTACTGGGGAGACATCTCCACTGAGTCGCATAATAGATGGATTCCCAGAGGAGAGACAGAGAAAAGAGAGAAAGAGAGACAGAGGTTAAGAGAGGAAGGAAGAGACAGAGAGGGAAAGAAAAAGAGAGAGAGGTTAAGTGAGAAAAGAAAGAGAGAGAGAGCCATACATAGGAGAGAGAGGGAAAGAGAGAGAGAGAGAACCATACATAGGAGAGAGGGAAAGAAAAAGAGAGAGGTTAAGAGAGAAAGCAACAGAGAGAGAACCATACAGGGGAAAGAGAGGGCAAGAAAAGGAAAGACAGAGAGTGAACCACACATAGGATAGGGAAAGAAACAGGGAATTTGGGGGTCTGATTGTGTGCAGGAGAGAGAGAGAGCAAGCGAAAGAGAAAGAGAAACAGAGAGGAGGAGAGAGCGAGAGAGAGAGAGGAGGGCCAAAAGAAAAGGAACCGTACATAAGAGAGGGAAGGGAAGGGTGAGTTTGGGGGTGTGGTTGTGTGTGTGCAGGAGAGAGAGAGAGAGAGAGCGTGTGAGAGAGAAAGAGAAACAGAGAGGCGGAGAGAGTGAGAAAGAGAGGAAGACAGAAAGAGAGAGAAGGGTGAGTTTGGCGGTCTGGGTGTGTGTGTGCAGCCAGCATTTCAGCTGTCATCCATCACCAGGCCCAGTCTGGTACCAGCGCAGGGGAAAGGTGAGCACTGGAAGCCTGCTGTTGGTGGCTGATGGTTGCACACACACACACACATATACACACATACATACACACACAAACACACACATACATACACATACATACACATGCATACTGTGTAACTACACATATACACACACATATACACACATAAACACAAACAGAATACACAATCATACATGCACACATACACAGACACAGAAATGCACATTCTCATGCATGCAGGTACATTTTATGCTGAATTAATAATGTGTCTGTCTGTCTGTCTATCTATCTGTCTGTCGGTCTGTCTATACACCTACTCAATTATGCAATAAATAGTTATGTATTATACTGTTCATTTACACACACACACACACAGCACAAATATCTAATTTCAACAGCATGCCTCCACCTTATTGATAAGTGCCCCCACGATAATGTCCCTCTTCGTTCCCTATACCTTAAATAATCACCCCCTCCACACACACACACACACACACACACACACTCTGCCTGGGGGTGTGTGTGCCAGTGGGGCAGTAAAGGGCTTCTCCTACAAGCCGTAATGGATTGCCCCCTGCTCCCCCACTCTGTTAAAGAGTTTGCCCTTTTCCAGCAACATAGTGTGTGTGTATGTGTGTGTGTGTGCGTGTACATGTGTGTTTGTGTGTGTGTGTGTGTTTGTGTGTGTGCGTGCGTGCGTGTGTGTGTGTGTGTGTGTCCGTGTGTGTGTTCGTGTGTTTGTGTGGGTGTTCGTGTGTGTTTGTGTTTGTGGTTGTGTGTGTTCATGTGTGTGTGTGTATCTGTGTGTGATCGTGTGTTCGTGTGTGTGTGTGTGTGTGTGTGTGTGTGTGTGTGTGTGTGTGTGTGTGTGTTTGGTTGCGCGAGTGTGTGTGTCCGTGTGTGTGTGTGTGTGTGTGTGTGTGTGTGTGTGTGTGTTGGAGGGCAGGGCCTGTGGCTCTGTGTTGCCCCAGGAGTCCTTGTATGTGTTTGCCTCCGCACATAAACCTTGCTGAGATTGCAATCTCTTTCTCTCTCTCTCTCTCTCTCTCTCTCTCTCTCTCTCTCTCTCTCTCTCTCTCTCTCTCTCTCTCTCCATCTTGCTACCCTCTCTTGCTACCCTGTCTTGGTCTCTGCCTCTTTCTCCATCCTCCCTCTCTTTCTCTCCTCGTCTTTCTTCTTTCCATGTCCTCCCCCCACCCATCTCTGTCTCTGTTTCAGTTTCTCTTTCTCTGTTTCTCTCTATCTCTCTTTCTGACTCGTCCATCTTTCCCTTCCTCTCTCCTTCGCTCTTATCACCACTCTTAGCCTTTCCCCCTCCTCTTTTCCCTCTCACCCCTCCCTTCTCTCTCTCTCTCTCTCTCTCTCTCTCTTTTCATGTCTTACCTCTAAATTTAAATTACAAATTTAGAACCACTTTATTGCATGACAAATAGGATCGTGGTATTGCCAAAGCTGGCATGCAAGCCATGCAAATTAATAGAGGCCCCCCAAGACTGAGAAACCTATGTGTGTCTATGCAGAGATACAGTACATGCATTTGCCATACAATACAGTAGATCAATTTAAGAAGAAATAATAATAAAAAAACATAGAAACAAAGAAAAGGGAGAAGCAGAGAGATGTGGAATAGAATAACATTTTCTCCCTCCCTTCATCTGTGTTTTCATCCCATCAGCAAGAAAAGCAAGTTCATTTGTATAGCGCATTTCATACACAAAGGCAGTTTAATGTGCTCAACAAAAATAAAAGCAAAAAACAGTATGTAAAATCATAAAGATAAAATAAGCCTAAATGCTTAAAAGGATAAAAGTAAAATAAGTATCAGGTAAATAAAAGACATTAAAACAATAAAAAAGAAAGAAAATAGCACAGTAATTAATGGTAAATCATCAGCATCCACACACACACACACACACACACACTACTCCTCCCTGTCCCTTTATTTTATTATCCATTTTCCTCAGTTTTACTGTCCTTCTTTCACTGGCACCTCTCTCTCTTTCTTGCTCTCTCACTTCTTTCCTCCCTCTCTCTTTCTCACTCTCTCTCTTCCTCACCCACTCCGGAGATGATGCAGTCTAAAATGGGCAGATTTGATCAAATTGGGTGGATCAACATGTTGGGTGGAACACTTCATACTCACTAATGTCAGTCCAGTAATCATGATCAGGAAATGACACAATATCCCCTTTTTATATCAAGTTTATTCTCCAATTTAAGAGAAGAGGATTTAGAGAATATTAGAGTCTGTCCTTATGCCACGCTGTTTCTAGTCGTTAAAATCAGAGGTCGCCGTAGATTTATTAAAGCAATCTATTTTTATGGGCTAATCAAGCTAATTACAAGACCTTGTACTTTATGGACACAGGCCCATGGGTATAAAACAGACACTCTCTTATCTACGCTGCACTGTCTTTGGAGTATATTAAAGGTTAATTAAATGTTTATATTAAATGTTATATTTATAATACGTTATGCAGTGCACAGTTCTGACTGAGTTATCTGTTGGTGTTACTGTGGTACTGTATGCATTACTGTTGGTTTCTATTTATGGGTTTTATTTATGTTTTTAATTTTTAAGATTTTTACTGTTGGTTTTTATTAATGTATGAGCAGTGTGAGTTTGTGGTGCATGAATGTTCCCCCTCGTAAAGGGCCATAAAGTATACTATACTTACTTTAGTATATCACACTACAGCATACTCAGCGCTTGATCCCACACCTTAAACAGGTATACTTCTATCACAGCCCAGTGTCTCTGGGGTCTCTCATTCATGTGTATACATTTCCCCTCTCTCAGTCTGCAAGTGTTATTCATCAGTCAACAGAAACAGTTCAATCACCGCACACTGAAACGACTTAGTTTTTAATGTTTTATTGTGAACGACGCGTTTCGCTCGTTGCTTCCTCAGGTTCGCGAAGCAACGAGCGAAACGCGTCGTTCACAATAAAACAGCAAAAACTAAGTCGTTTCAGTGTGCGGTGATTCAACTGTTTCTGTCGCTGGATTACCTTAACTGCACTTCACCGGCACCTGAAAACTGGCTGTGCATAGGACTTGTAAATTAATGTTATTCATCAGTGTTTGTTAACACGGTGTTATTTTTTTACAGGGCGTAGTTTATTAGGTAGGCTAGTGCTGACTACTGCCTCCCCCCAGTTTCATCTACCTCCAGCATACAACTGCTTCAGGGACCTTGAATGTGGACGGGCCATGCGAACAGATGGAGGGCTGAAAACGATGATGTTGAACTCAAGCTTTTCAAATTGAGGATTTAGAGGCAGAACCAGAAGAACGCTTGAGGAGGAATTTTATCAAGGGTCCGGACGTTATTGGTCTACTTCCTACAGTAAAAGCTCCTTGTGCCATCGTCAGGCAGTGGACTCTGACACTTTTGAGCGAGTGGGGGCTTACGATCGATCACAGCCGCACTGAACTGACCCACTCTGGGCCCCTCATGTCAAGCCAGGCTGCCGCTTTATTCCCCCACTTCCTCTCCTATAAACCCCCTCCCCATTACCACAGTAATTCCCTCCTTTAACCTCCAGCCACCTCTGACCCCCCCCCCCCCCCCCCCCCATTTCTTAGCCAACCTCTCCCTCTTAACACACACACAAACATACATACACACACGCACGCACACACACGCACGCACACACACACACACACACACACCTGCACACATACCTGTACACACGCAGAAACATCCGCACACACACACACACACACACACACACATACACATGCACACACACACACAAACACACACACAGGCACACACACACACAAACTGCACACACACACACCTACACACACGCACATATAAACACACATATACACTCAACTACACACACACACACACACCTCACATGTACACACACACACACATACACACACACAGCTAACCTTGCCCCTCAGTAGAGACCCATATCCGCACACCTGAAATTTCCCATGAGGCAAAGTGACCCTTTCTTTTCTTTTCTTCTCCCCCTCTCCCTTTCTTCTCTTCCTCCTCCTCCTCCTCCTCCATCTCCCCCTCCCAAGTTGCTCCCCTTAATCCTCTTCTCTTCCTCCATCTCCTCCTCCTCCTCCTCCTCCTCCATCTCTCCATCCCTCCCCAGTTGCTCCTTCATCTTCATCCCTTCATCCTCTTTAGACAGGGCCCCTCATAGCCTCATAGGTGCTCACTGTGGCACTGTGGTCCACGTCCACCATGATCCCCTTATTGTCCGCCAGATAATTGCACTACCACTACAGACGCCGACAAGGGTGTTTGTGTGTGTGTGTGTGTGTGTGTGTGTGTGTGTGTGTGTGTGTGTGTGTGTGTGTGTTTCTAAAAGGGAGTATGTGTATGGAAGACAGACCATCATCGTTTGTGTTTGTGTACCTGTGTGTGTGTTTGTGTGTGTTTGTGTGTGTGTGTGTGTGTGTGTGTGTGTGTTTCTAAAAGCGGGTATGCTGTATAGGAGACAGACCATCACCGTTTGTGTTTGTGTGTCTGTATGTGTGTATGTGTGTGTGTTAAGAGGCTGTGTGTGTGTGTGTGTGTGTGTGTGTGTGTGTGTGTGTGTGTTTGTGTGTGTTTGTGTGTTTCTAAAAGGGGCTATGCTGTATAGAAGACAGACCATCACCGTTTGTGTTTGTGTATCTGTGTGTGTGTGTGTGTGTGTGTTTCTAAAAGGGGGTATGCTGTATAGAACACAGACCATCACTGTTTGTGGTTTGTGTTTGTGTGTGTGTGTGTGTGTGTGTGTGTTTCTAAAAGGGGGTATGCTGTATAGAACACAGACCATCACTGTTTGTGGTTTGTGTTTGTGTGTGTGTGTGTGTGTGTGTGTGTGTGTGTATGTGTGTATGGATGTCAGGATGTGTTTATGTTTGAGTCTGAGTGTATATGTGTGTGTGTGTGTGTGTGTGTGTATGTGTGTGTGTATGTTCATGTGTGTGTGTTGTGGGATTTGCTGGTGCTGTGCTGCTCTGGAGGGCTGTGGGCTGCGGAGGGTGTAAAGTTCCCCGGTGCTGCCCCGGCGAGCAGCTCGCTACTGGGCCGGATAATGGATTGATTCCCCTGGCGTGGAACCCTTATATGGGGCTCAGTGCAGCCAGCAGATGCAGCCTGCTAAGACTTTTATTGTTCTCTCACACATAACGCCAGCGCTCTCCCTCCGCCGCGCTCTCTCTCTCTTCCTCTCTCTTTCTCCTTCTGCCTTTCTCTCTCTTTCTCCCTCTGCCCTTCTCTCTCTCTTCCCTTCTGTCTTTCTCTTTCTCCCTCTGCCTTTCTCTCTCTCTGCCTTTCTCTCTCTCCTTCTGTCTTTCTCTGTCTTTCTCCTGTCTCTTTCTCTCCACCTTTTTTTCTCTTTCTCTGTCGCTCTCTCTCTTTCTGGTAGTTCCTCCTAACACCAGTCCTTTCCCTCTGCCTTTCTCTCTCTTTCTCCTTCTGTCTTTCTCTCTCTTTCTCCCTCTGTCTCTCTCTCCCTCTCCATCTTTTTTTCTCTTTCTTTGTGTGTCTCTCTATTCTCATTTCTCTTTCGCTCTCTCTCTTTCTGGTAGTTCTTCCTAACACCAGTGCTTTCCCTCTGCCTTTCTTTCTCGCTCTGCCTCTCTCTCTCTGCCTCTTTCTATCTCCATCCATCTTTTTTTTCTCTCTCTCTCTCTGTCTTTCATCTTCCTTTCTCTTTCACTCTCTCTTTCTGGTAGTTCTCCCCTTCTTCTTTCTCACTTTTCCTGTTGTGTGTGTGTGTTTGCACTAGTGTGTGTGTGTGTGTGAGTGTGTGTGTGTGCGTGCGTGTGTGTGTGTATGTGTGTGTGCCAGTGTGTGTTTGGTGTGTTTTGCTGTGCTTGTTGT
>CM059287.1:6673503-6681003 GCA_030347295.1 Setipinna tenuifilis | reverse complement strand
GGAAGTACTGTATTACTTCAGAACATGGGAACAGGAAAACCATTCAATGTTTTCTTTACTTCACTTTAAATCAATGTTACACTAACGACATTTTTTTTTTACTACAGCCTTTGGACCAGGACCAAGAAGGAAGACCACTTATGTTTTAGATTAATGCGGTTCTCTAACTGACAGCTAAAGTGTCAACTTCGCTTTTACTTTGACATTAAATTTTACTTTTATTTCCCTTTATATCATGCTGAGCAGAGACAGCTGATGACAGCCTACTTCAGCTTTAGCTGGTGCTAGCCAGCTAGCGCTTACTGTATCATCAGAGTGGTGCTTTAGCTAACTGTACTAGCAAAGTCTACTTATGTAGGCCTGCTATTGAGTGAGGTAAGTAATGGATACACACACACAAGATTTACTATTGCTTTTCCTATTAGCTGAGCAATTCCACATTATCATTTCAATAAAAGAAAAAAAACTACTTTCCCGCACTGACGAAATTACCCAACACTTTAGTCAAAATATTCAATACAGGCTCTGCTTCAGTCCACAATGAGGAGCAGCTTGACGCCTAATTCTCCCGCCTCTACTCATTGATCGGTTGTTTCATCACAACCAATGGTTGTGTCTGTATGTGCAATCTTGTGTGTTTCATTACAACCAATCACAGCAGTTTCTGCCCTCAGGACATCGTGGAGAGGGAGAAGAAGAAGGGGAAGAGAGGAGAGAGGCAAAGAGACAGTGTGGAGTACAGTAAGCAAAACTCTCAAAAATCTGTGAGCAGAAGAACCCCAGGCACTGTGCCCTATCACATGCCCCCTTTGGCCTGTGACTTAATTAACAGACTTTCTCACTCATTTTATATTTAATTTATTAATTGAATTTGGCTCGCATAATCAGTCTTTAGTGAACAGTGAGCCATGTTACAGTAATGCCTGATAACTGTGTTTGCGTGCTGGTAGTAAATGTGTGAGGCTGCCATACAAGCCTCTGTGCCTCATCTTAAACCTTCCAGAGACTCTTCCTACAGATATATTTTTTCTTTCAAATACCCTTATATACCCTCTCCCTCACACACACACACACACACACACACACACACACACACACACACACACACACACACACACACACACACACACACACACACAAAATCTCTCATACACATTTAATCACAGACACAATCAAATGCGTGCCACACACACACACACACACACACACACACACACACACATACACACACACACACACAATCTCTCTCTCTCACACACACACACACACACACACACACACACACTCTTTCATTATCTCCAGCGCTCAGCTCCCTCACACTCGCTCGCTTGCTTGCAGCATAATGGTGGCCACTGGGCTTTTCAAAACTCAGCAAACTTTACTCCCCAACTCAACTCATGCGATTTTTACGAACTGCAGCTCTCTTTGCCAGCACAGCAGCCTTCTACAGTATGCCCAAGGCTGAGAGGTCAACGGCGGTACAAAACACCCAGGCGCCCATCTGCCTTACTGCATCACTTACTGCAAGATTACATATACAGACTGTACTGTGTTAGGGGTTTGTGGAAGGGGTTCAAGTGCGCCATGTAAGGCTGTTGCCATAGTTACCAGATGTTTATGGGGGGTGACTGATGTTCAAAAAAATGGTGTCTGTATATCGGCATGTTGTACTGGCAGTAATCTTGCCAGTTGTTAGTTCTTTAAAATAACTCCTCTGTTGTATGTCGGATATTACACATATTATTATTACGCAGAGGTGTCAGCGCATACACCACTGCATTGCACTGTTTATGCCTTCACCCCCCCCCCCCCTTTTTTTTTCCCGTCGCTATCAGGACCAAACACACCACAGCACACTGTCCTACCAGGGGAAGGAGGCCTCTCTGTATGCTAGTTCTTATGCCCCTACAGAAATGCATAGCATTAGATACACTTGTTAACAAGCCGACAAGCAAGCGCTTTGCGCCAACTCCACTTCAAAGAGACACACAAACCCTTTGAAATCCAAGAGCCATATGAGGTCTAGAGGTCACTCTGAAGTTGTTGACTTTTCTTGGAAAAAATAAGGATGAAAAATATTATATAATAATAATAATGTCATAATAATCTTTACTTGTATAGCACATTTCACATTTCATACAAAGGAAATGTAGCTCAAATGTAGCTCAAACAGTTTGGCAAAGGAACACAGGACAGAGATACACATGGCAAGCTGTGTTATAGTCCACTAGCACCAGAGAAATCCACCCTGGTGCTGTGGAGAGCTCCACTAATGTCCCCCGTGGTTCCCAGGGGAGCCGATCTGCCGGGCTGGTAGAGGGAAAGTCTCTGATTGAACCCTGTCCACAGGGGCTATTTAGTAAACTTTAGAAGCATGCTCAAGGTAAGGGAGATAAGAGGTCCCTGCATGATAGATAGACAGAGAGATGATGGATGGATGGATGGATGGATGGATGGATGGATGGATGGATGGATGGATGGATGGATAGATAGATAGATAGATAGATAGATAGATAGATAGATAGATAGATAGATAGATAGATAGATAGATAGATAGATAGATAGATAGATAGATAGATAGATAGATAGATAGATAGATAGATAGATAGATAGATAGATAGATAGATAGATAGATAGATAGATCTGGGAAATTGTAATAAGATGGCCATTACACTACCATGGGTAGTCCTTTCATAATGCTCACCTGGAAGCTCAGACTTTTCATCTATCAAAAGAAAGGCATGGGGGTGAGATAGGTGAAGGATAGATGGGGGGAAGTGGTTGTGGTAGTGGTTGTGTGGTGGTGGTTTATGTTCTTTTGTAATATTATAAATTGCGGACATAAATAAAGTAGTTAATGTGAGGGTGTGTGTGTGTGTGTGTGTGTGTGTGTGTGTGAGAGAGAGAGAGAGAGAGAGAGAGAGAGAGAGAGAGAGAGAGAAAGATTGTGTGTGTGTGCGTGTGTATGTGTGTAAGGGTGTGTGTGTGTGTGAGAGAGAGAGAGAAATTTTGTGTGTGTATGTGTGTGTGTAAGGGGCACAGGTCAAGGATAAATGGAGATTGGGGGTGTGTGGGGATTTGGAGGAGAACAATAACATAAGCAGTGAGGAGAATAATGACTGAGAGAGAAAGTGGTGAGAGACAAAGAGGAAACACACAGACAGGAGGACAGTTGGGGTGAGAATGGCCGGTGCACTATAGTAGTGTGTGTGTGTTTTGTAAGTGTGTGTGTGTAAGTATGTGTGTGTAAGTGTGTGTGTGTAAGTGTGTGTGTGTCGGGATGGCTGGATGATAGAGGGATAAAGAGATGCAGGGAGAGGAACAGATGGAGGGAGTAATGGAGAGAGGGAAGGAGACAAGGGGAAGAGAGGAGAGAGACAAAGAGACAGTGTGGAGTATGGAGAGTGTGTGTGTGAGAGAGACAGACTGCAAGAGAGAGAGATAGAGAGTGAGAGAAAGACAGATAGAGAGTGAAGGAGAGAGAGGGAAAGAGATAAAATGTGTGTTTTGATATTTTTTGTATGTGTGTTAAAGAGGCAAAGTGTGTGTGTGTGTCTGTGTCTGTGTGTGTGTGTCTGTGTGTGTGTGTGTGTGTGTGAGAGAGAGAGAGAGAGAGAGAGAGAGAGAGACACACAGAGAGACAGAGAGAAAGACAGATAGTAAAAGAGAGAGGAAGGAGAGAGAGAGGTATAGTGAGAGTGAAAGAGACAGAGACAGAGAGGCAATGTGTGTGTGAGTAAGTAAGAGACAGAGAGAGAGAGAGTGACAAAGAGAGAGAGAGTGAGAAAGGGAGAGAGAGAGAGAATGAGATAGAGAAAGAGAGAGAGAGAGGTAGGGAGGACGGAGGGAGAAAGCGAGAAAGGGAGAGAGAGAGAGAGTGACGGAGGGAGGGAGAGAGAGAATGAGAAAGAGAGAGAGAGAATGAGAAAGAGAGAGAGATAGAGAGAGGGAGGACGGAGGGAGGGATGATTACAGGCAACAGGGCGGAGGTGTGTGTGAGGAGAGGCCCCTGGCTGTGGTGGCTTTGGGGGAGTGATGAGCCCCGTGTCTCCGTGTCTGCGGAGCGTTGAGTGTTGTGCGTTGTGCGTGCCTAATAAAGTGCTGTTGTTCATGCCTCCCGCTGGCACCCTGAGTGGCTACACTCCTCCTCCTCGGCCTCCTACCCCCTTTCGCTCTCTCCGCCTCTCCATCTCTCTCTCCCTCCCTACATCTCTCTCTGCCTCTCCCTCCCTCCATCTCTCTCTCTCTCTGCCTATATCTCTCTCTCCGCCTCTCCCTCTCTCCCTCCTTCTCTCTCTCTGCCTCTCCCTCCCTCCATCTCTCTCTCTCCCTCTCACTCTCCCTCCCTCCATCTCTCTCTCTGCATCTCCCTCCCTCCATCTCTCGCTCTCTCTCTCTCTCTCTCGCTGCCTCTCCATTCATTAATACCTCCCTCCCTCCCTCAGCTGCCCCCCCCCCTCCATTAAAGCCTTCCCACACAGGGTGCCAGGGCAGGTCACATTTACAGCCAGCAAGGGGTACTCTGTGTGTGTGTGTGTGTGTGTGTGTGTGTGTGTGTGTGCGTGAGTGTGTGTGTGTGTGTGTGTGTGTGTGTGTGTGTGTGTGTGTGTGTGTGTGTATTACTGTGTGTTTCTGGGTGTGTATGTGAGAGGGAAAGAGAGAGAAACAGAGGGGGGCATAGTGTGTGGGTAAGAGAGAGTGTGTATTTTTGTATTTTTATAGGTGTGTTTAGGAGGCAGACAGAGTTTGTGTGTTTGTGTGTGTAAGAGAGAGAGAGAGAGAGCGCACGAGAGAAAGAGAGAGAGAGAGACAGAGAGAAAGAGAGACACAGAGAGAAAGATAAGAAAATGAGAGTGTTTGTAATAAATAGTGCATGTTTTTACTCACCCAATCAAACTCAGTCTGTGCATCCATTCCCTCCATTTGCTTCGGTGCAGTGGAGTGAAGTTCTTCTCTCTCTCCCTGAAGATTGCTCTCCCTGCTCTCTGCATAGCTCCCTACAGGAGGAGGGGCATTGGATAAAAGAATACAAGGATACAAGGATTTTTTATTGTTACTTGTATAGACACACTGGGTAGAGTAGGACATGCAGTGAAATTTGTGATGCAGGGCATTGGTGATGCCCTATCTCTGTCCCTGTCCCTTGCATTACAAGCAACAATGTAATAGCTATTCATCCTCAGAAGACGCACTCATGATAATTTCAGCCATTATGCAGCCACCGCTGCTTATGCAAAATCTTCATCATGAAAGAGCTACACCTCTGTTAAATATCACATAAATGTTAATCGATTCAAAAACTCCAACTTTACAATTACTGCCTTGTTTCCAAGATGAGATGTTGAGAGTTTTTGTCCTACAACGAATAATTAAAATGAATATAAGTACTTACTTAAAGCTCACCTTTTCAGAGCTGCATACTTGTAACTAATTGGCTATATACTGTTTTATTGTTTTATACCCTCCAGCTATACTATTTTATCGCCTTGTACAGTTTTACACAGTTTTATACTATCCTCTAATATCTTTCATCCTAACCCAGATTTATTAGATTTTACCTTTTTTAAAGTGCCTTTAAGGGTCTAGAAAAGTGATGTATAAATAACATGTATTATTATTATTATTATTATTATTATTGTTATTATTATTATTATTATTATTATTATTATGATTATTATTGTTATTATTGTTGTTGTTGTTGCTATTATTATTATTATCACCTACACAGTCTTTCTTTTTGACTAAGCTCTTATTCTACAGTTTATATATAAAAAGTACTGCAAAAGTAAGGATTCTAGGTCTAAAAAGTTCTTCTTCTTATTATTATTATTATCATAGTCACCCATGAGATGGAGAAGAAAAGCTGAAGAGACCTTGGCTGTTGTAGCTGGCTGGACACAGCTGGGGCTCATGGCTGACAGTCATTCCTTTTAATATGTCTGCCCTGCCCTCACTCTCATTGGCAGTCACCGTGTCATGTTGCCCACAATTTCCGTGAAATAAACTTCTTCAAATAAACTTTTCTAGGGCCAACTTGGCGGGCAATGCAACATTTATTTGCCGTTTGATGCTGTAAAGCACCACCTCACATTGGCAATGAAAATTAATGGTGGCTTACTATTTTGTCGCTCTCCCTTAAATTTTAAACTGTTCCTGTAGGACACAGGTTTTTCTTCATTTTTTATTTTAGAAGGGTGTCCAAAAGCTTGATGCCTTTTTAAGATTCAAGATTCCATACTTTTGCTAGGGATTTGCTCCAGTGTGCTCGTTGGCTGAAGACAGAAAAAAACACATAACAAACATGCAAAAATAAACATGGACCTTAACATGAACAAGAGAAATAAAACAAAGAATGTGATCAGTGTAATCCAGTACTCCTCTGGGGAATTAAACAAAGGTTCGATTCCCTCTTGTTCCCATTTCTTTGAGCTTAGCCTCATTTTCGCCACCAAAGCTTGAAATCCAACACAAGGCCGCTTCGACTTACCAAAACAAACACCTTCAATCCTGTCGGATTTAGTTTGTTTTAAAAAGATACTGACACACACATTGTGGCTTGTTGGAATGATACTGACACTGACACTGGATTTTGGCCTGGGGAAGGCTCACACAGACTTACAGCACGGTCTTCATGAAAGGCCCCACTCTCCAAAGCACCTCCTCATCTCTTCCCTTAAAACCTTATTCGGTGAGACTCTTGGTTTGTGGTGTTATTTGGTCCACTAAAACAGGTACTCTGGTGTTTTTGGTGTTATTCGATCCAATCCAGTGTTATTTTGTCCACTGTAGGGGGTATTATGGTGCTATTTGGTGTTATTTGGTGTTATTTTCTCCAATCTGGTCCAATCTGATGTTATGTGGTCCACTGTAATAGATACCCTAGTTTGGGACCCAAACACACATGCCCCGTTCCTGGCTTTGAGTTTAGGAGCCATCTGTTCCTGTAAATCTTGAAATCCAACATCCAAGGCCAGTTGGACTCCCCTCCCCCAAAAAAACACCTTGGATTTGGTTAGTTAGGAATACATTGACAAACTGGACTACATGGTATCCAGAGAAATTAACCCATATATCAAAGACTCCTGAATGTTAGCTTTCCGACACATATATTTGTTACTGTCTATTATTTTTAGATTCCAAGATATGAGCATTTAAAATGATGTTGTTGTTGTTGTTATTATAATTATCACCTACACAGTCTTTCTTTTTGACTAAGCCCTTATTCTACAGTTTATATATAAAAAGTACTGCAAACGTTAAGATGTACGGTATTATTGTTGTTGTTGTTGTTGTTGTTGTTGTTGTTAAAATGTGTCCCGTATTTTTGGTGCACCCTGTCTTTGACCTCCAAACGAGTGGCCCATTCAAAGTCAATGGGATGTTCGTCAGCATTGTGAAGAGCCCTACAATATCAGGGCTATAAAACACCTGGTTCCTGGTTCTGCAGAACCAATCTGCAGCATGGGGCATCTACTGTAGGTTATGCCTCACATCACGCCA
>CM059287.1:6663503-6668503 GCA_030347295.1 Setipinna tenuifilis | reverse complement strand
AGACCCCCCAGTGATTCTAAGAACTTTTCTTATCCTAAGATTACAGCAAGCATTTTGATTCATTTGCATTTCAGTGTGGTACAGTATGCTAGATGTCTTGCCCAGCTTCAGAAAGTAACATTCCTGACATAATATATCTCAAAGTCAAAGTCAAAGTCAGCTTTATTGTCAAAAACCATATGTACAGGTTGCACACACAGAATTTGAAAATTGCTCATCTGATGCAACCAGCTGATTCTAATGAGGACACCAATCACCAGGCAGATCTGGAAGGTCAGATAGTTAGTTAAAGCACCTGTGTTAAGGGTACAGGCAAAATGAATACATTGCAGGGTTGTTACTTTCTGAAGCTTTGCTAAACACCTCCAACACACACTCTCTCTCTCTCTCTCTCTCTCTCTTTATCTATCTATCTATCTATCTATCTATCTATCTATCTATCTATCTATCTATCTATCTATCTATCTATCTATCTATCTATCTATCTATCTATCTAATCACACACACACACACACACACACACACACACACCTCTGCATCCCAGTGACTACCTGCTCAGTTTTCTGAAATCAGGAGGGTATTTCTGCAGTCGGATGTCCAAAAAAACCTGGCTTCAGAGCAGCTTCTCCCCTAAGGCCACTATCATAATAATAATAATAATAATAATAATAATAATAATAATAATAATAATAATAATAATAATAATAATTTACTTATATAGCACATTTCATAAGTTCAAAGGATGTAGTTTAAAGTGCTTCAACAGTTTGGCAAAGGAACACAGGACAGTGATACACATGGCACGCTTTGCTATAGTCCAGTAGTGCCAGAGAAATCCACCCTGGCGCTGTGGAGAGCTCCACTAATGTCCCCCCCCGATTCCCAGGGGAGCTCAACATTAAACTCTCTCATTTGGCCCAGTCTGCTGCACTGGAGCTCAGGCTGTAAAGAGTTGGCTCTTGCCATCTGGCCCTCTATTATTCCAACACTTACTATTGCAATTATTTCTTTAAATACACACATTCTTTTTTATGCACACCACATTTATTACTAAGTTACTACTATTACTACTACTGTCTCTCTTATTGATTTTGTAGCCTGTGGAGCATACTGCTTTCATGTTTTACTGATAACTGTTTGGTGTTTGTTTAACTATGTAAGTCAAACCACCAATTTTGTGAACTGATCAGCAGTTGGTCCGACCCAAAGACAGCAACTCTGCACCCTCTACACTACTCTGAATGATTAATCGACAGACAGACAGACAGACAGACAGACAGACAGACAGACAGACAGACAGACAGACAGACAGACAGACAGACAGACAGACAGACAGACAGACAGACAGACAGACAGACAGATAGATAGATAGATAGATAGATAGATAGATAGATAGATCGATCGATCAATCCTTGTGGGAATTTCACTTGCACCATACTGCGTTTCAAATACACAAACAAACGCAAGAAGACAACAATAACCCCTTCATACACCCACACAGAATCCACATGCAATCGGCGTATCATAAAACACCCACACAGAATACACACGCAATCAACATATCATACAACACCCACACAGAATACACACGCAATCGGCGTATCATACAACACCCACACAGAATCCACACACAATCGACGTATCACACACCGCTACAGATGACAGAATTATAACTGGGCTCCTCCCCCTGCTTAATGAGCTGTCAATCATAGCTAATGTCTTGCCTTACCTGAGAGTTCTGTTTATCTCCGCAGTTACCATAGCAACAACAGCTGCAACGCAAAATGTGCTACAGTACATGCACAGTGAGCAAGTCAACATGAGGACATGTTTTCAGCCCTTTTTCAGCATTTGGGGAGAGCATTGTTATGTCATTATATTTGTGTCATTTGACAACCTTTGACCATATTTTACATATTTCTCCGCGTTTAGGTGTGTATTGTGTGTGTGCATGCATATGTGAGTGTATTGTGTGTTTGTGTGTGTGTGTGTGTGTGCATGCATATGTGAGTGTGTGTGTGTGTGTGTGTGTGTGTGTGTATGATGAAAAGGGGGAAAGCAAGAGTGGGTCATTTAGGCTGATGACTATAAGAGATGACAAGGGTAATACAGTTACTGTGTTAGTGTGTGTTTGTGTGTGTGGGTGCTAATAAGGGTGTGTGTGTGTGTGTGTGTGTGTGTGTCTGTGTGTGTGTGTGTGTGTGTGTGTGTGTGTGTGTGTGTGTAAGTGGATGAGAGAGAGAGAGAGAGTGAGACAGAGAGACAGTACATAAAGTGTATGTGTATTTGTAGGACTGTGTGTGTGTGTGTGTGTGTGTGTGTGTGGGTGTGTTTGAGGCACGGGGGCTGATGGACTTAATGCATTTCCTAATGAGTATTGGCCCCTACCTGAACTGAGGGGGTGATGAAGGGCTGCTTCCTGGCAACACACACACACACACACACACACACACACACACACACACACACAAAGATATTTCCTGTGTGTTTGTGTGTGTGTGTGTGTGTATGTGTGTGTGTGTGTGTGTGTGCGCGCGTATGTGCACTTCAACTGTCTGTCTGTCTGTCTGTCCTGTAATTAGTCATATATAGTTGCCTAGTATCTCTTTAACAGAGGTTGCTTATTCACTTTATCTGTCCTGTAATTAGTCACATGTAGACTTTATTAACAGCTAAACTACCCAACCTGTATGTAAAGCGAATGATTGACAATAAGAGTATTTCTGTATTTTAGTGGCTTTACTGCCCTGGTGGACCCAGGACAGTGGAGTGAGTGTTCTCTTCTATTGTCAGGTACATAATGTCGTCATTCACGTGACCTGAGAAAGGCCGAAACGTTGTCACATTAAAAACTTCTTCACTGACAACTCGGGAGTGTGCGGTACTTTTTTCCCTCTGACATAATGTTGTCATTGTCATGTTGTCATTGCGGTTCCTGTTGCCCAGTTTGTCTTGGCCCGTGCAAGTGTTGTTGTTTCATTGTCATTGCCAGGACAGTGGAATGAATATTCAGTTTTATTGTCAGACTGTCATCATTATAATCATCAACTGGGCACCGTCACCTCATTGCTATTGTTGATTCTACACAATGCAGATTAAGCCTGCTGTTACACACCATCCAGCAACGCACACAACACCCTGTCTTATCTGACTGAACCCCTCTGCTTCCCCTCCTCCTACCTGCCTGAACCCCCCTTCTGCACCCCATCTTACCTGACTGAACCCCCTCTGCTTCCCCTCCTCCTACTAGACTGAACCCCCTCTATTTTTATGTCAGCAGACCCAGCAGGGGAGAGTTGCATGTGGTTCAACCCCCCTAACTCAATCAACCTCTGCTCTGTAGTGTGGGGCAACTTTCTCGCCTTGTGTAGTCAACACACTCCTAACTAAATCACCTCTGCTTTGTGTCCGCAAACACAAGGACTAGCGAGCAATGCACACAACACCCCATCCTACCTGAGTGAACCCCGTCTGTTTCATGTCAGCAGAGCCAGCGGGAGAGAGCTTCATGCGGTTCAACCCTCCAAACAAAATCACCTCTGCTTTGTGTCCACAAACACAAAGACAGAGAAAGTTGCCCTACACTACAACCCCCCTAACTGAGTTACCTCTGCTCTGTAGTGTGGGGCAACTATCTCTCCTTGTGTAGTCTACACCCCCCTAACTAAATCACCTTTGCTTTGTGCTGCAAACACAAGACAGAGGGAGAGAGAAAGTTGCCCTACACTCCAGCCCCTCCTAACTAAATCACCTAAATATGCCCCTTGGCCAGCTAACACAAAGAGAGAAAATTGCCCTACACTCTACTGCGGGGCAACTTTCTCTCCTTGTGTAGTCTACACCCCCCTAACTAAATCACCTTTGCTTTGTGCTGTGCTGCAAACACAAGGAGAGAGAGTTGCCCTACACTCCAGCCCCTCCTAACTAAATCACTCTACTGCGGGGCAACTTTCTCTCCTCGTGTAGTCTACACCACCCCCGCCCCCTACCTAACTTAATCATCTCTCCCTCTTGCCAGCTAACACGAGGACAGAAAGTTGCCCCCCCCCCCTGCAACCCCCCCTAACGGAGTCACCTCTGCTCCTCTCTTGGCCAACTAACACAAGAGGAGAAAGTTTCCTGCTGGAGTATAAAATTCTCTTTGTGTTCCGCAACAAAGGCTGGAGCTCAGCACGTCTTTGGAATTCATAATGTCTATTGGCAGGGTCTGATTATAGGATTCTTTTTTTGGGTAACACTTTCTGTGAACCCAGTGTTTATAAGAGGCTATAAACACATTCATAAAGGGTTATAATGCATCAATAATGCTTTATAATGATTGATAAGTATTAACAACTATTTATGCATACTCATAACTGCACTCACAAGGCATTATAATGCTATGTTATAAGCCTTTACAACTTTACATGTCACAGTACATTATAAAGCTATTTTGACCTCTTAATAATAACAATGATGAGGTGAAAAAGGTCCAAGCTTTATAATGCATAGTGTCACTTTAAGGCTTGTAGCAAAGGATTGTAATGTCTTACGAATGTAGTCATGAATATGTGTAAATATCTGTGAATACTTATGTCAATAATTATAAAGCTTTATAAAGGCATCTTGGTCAGGAGACTGGCCACATAAGAAGACATTAATTCACTATTACATGGTTTCCATAGACTGCTGTTGACAGAACTGCCAAATATTAACAATAGACACTTCTCACTACTCTTGACAAAATTCTGACAAGCTATTCTTTTGATGGGGATGTTGTAGAACGTTGCAAAGAGAAAATCACAGGTGGTCAAATATGTCACATTGTGGGACTCACTCATGTTCGATGTTGTGTCTGACCTTTCGGAATCAGGTATGGAAGGAGGTGGTCAGGAAAAATCCAGGGCGAAATTGAGCTGATATAGTGAAAGGTTACTAGGCCATATGTAGGGGTGTACTCACTTCTGCTCTCACACACACATAACTACACACTCACATCTGGGACTGATACGCAAACACAC
>CM059287.1:6656003-6661003 GCA_030347295.1 Setipinna tenuifilis | reverse complement strand
TATGCCATTATTGTTCATTACAATACACTTTCTTTTAATTTGGATGCTGAATCAATATTACCGTAGTGTCATTTGTAAATAGTCCAATTTGAGGCACTCTGATACTTCATTTAAAGTCGTTCATTTGTAAACAGTCCAATGTGATTCACTCTGATTACAGTTTTGTTAATGAATAAGCCATATGTGGGACTACATGCTGCATATTCCTAAAAATACAGATTTTTTTTAGAAGTATCAAAAAGTAAAATAAAGTTTTTTTTTCATCAAGGTATCAGAACGTCCTTGTTGTTTGGCCTGTTTTGTTAAAATATAGTTTTGCCCATTTTCCTTGAGGAGCATCTGATAATATTTACTACTGGACCAGAGTCAAGGACTCTACACTATTTCCTCTGAGTTACTGTGACAGTGTCTGGCATTGGAGGAAGGAACATTCGGGGCACGGTGCCCAGCCCATCCCAGCCCAGCCCAGCCCAACCCAACCCAACCCGGCCCACTGTGGATAATTTACGAGGGCACAGTCTGACCTGTATCACCCCCCTATCACCTGTCTGTCTTCACAGTCTGACCTGTATCACCCCCCTATCACCTGTCTGTCTTCACTGGCAGACATGACTGAGGAAGACCTGACAGAGCCAGTCTTTCTTCTCTCCCTTCTCTTCTCTCTTCTCTCTTTCTCTCTCTTCTTCTCATCTTTGTTCTATCTTTCTCTTGTCTCCAAACTCTCTCTCTCTTTCTATCTCTCTTTCTGCCATCTTTCTCCGTTCTCTCTCTCTCTCTCTCTTTCTGTCTCTCTCTCTATCTATCTCTGACCTCTGTCATCTCTCCCTTCTGTTTCCTCTCATCTTTCTTCTTTCTCTTTCTCTTCCTCGTCCTTTCCCCAAACTCACTCTTTCTCTTTCTCTTTCTTTCTGTCATAACAAAAAAAGAGAGAAAAAAAAAACCTCTAGCGCCATGTCCCTGAGGGGCAAGAACAACAAAAAGGAGTCTCCATTAATCATTGATGCTAAGGAATAAGTTATAAGGCTGAGGCCGAAAAGGCTCTAAGTGAAGTTGAAGACCAATGGGGCTTTTATGTGGCCCCAGAGTTCATGGAAAAGTCGTTTTCTGGACTCTCCTTCCCCCTTCCCCTCCCCCCTTTCCCCCCTTCCCCTCCTTTTCCTCTCGCTGATTTACTATTCTCGCCTCAGTGCATTCCGTAATGGCCGCCGCCGCCCTTGTGTTTCTGCTGATGTGTTCATTTGCGAGCTCTTTGGGATGAGAGAAGAAGAAGAAGGAGAAGAAGAAGAGGATTCGGCGTAAATGTGCAGCAGCCCCTTGATTAGAATCTATTACGCATTCTAGAATCTATTACGCATCCTTTTGTCGAAACATGATGACATTTCTTTTTTTTTTTTCTCCCTCGCTCGCGTCCCTCTGGACATTGCAAAAGACTCCTGTAGCCTTGGTCCTGTGAGCTGTGAGTGAATGGCATACAGAGCAGTTTGGACCAAGCAACACTTCATTAAAAACAATTAACCAGAGTGTGAATTACCCCTCCGTAATTGGGAGGTACTATGTTTTATGTTTTACCTTACTTACTGTAATGGCAGAAAACAGGTTTTAGGCTTTTCCTACAGCCCCCTATGTTCCTTTCTATTTTCCACCATGAAGAAAGCAGGTGTAACAGCGTCAGACTCACATCCGTATCCAAAGAATCCAGTGAGATGAATTTTGACTGGTAATTGTTGGTTGTTTATTGTAAATAAAACAAAATACAAAATAAAGATGCAGTGGTTTTAAATGTTCTTAATGTTTCTATAAGCAGGCCCAAGTGCAAACAGCAAAGTGTTGAGTTGAGCGAGTCGAATCAAGGATGAGGTCAATGACTGTGACCTGCTGGCCTGCCTTCCTCCTGTCATGCGCGCTTTGCGTCCCTTTATGCGGTTGCAGTGGCACCATTACCACCTGTAGGGGGTGTAGTCTCACAAAACGTACACAACAACAAAATGAGCGCAAATGCAAAATAAACTTAAATGCGGCTCCTACACTTACATTAATATACCAGTACCCTCTAACTGTAATATTTTTGTGTCTTTGGGACGTACTAGGTGTTGATGGGGGGTACCGTACCCCCCAGTACCCCCTGTAACTAGAACTATGCAACTAACCCTAAGAGCTAAACATTAATTGTAATTTAATAAAATATCTGTGCTTTCCTACCATGTGAAGTAAATGTAAATAAATAAAACAATACATTGTTAATGTAAAATTCTTCTATAAATTGTACTGTTACACATAAATTAGTTTTTTGAGAGTATACACAAGTGCCATGTTTGACAGACCACAGAAAAGAGGTGTTTGTGTGATTGCGTTTTAGGAGCATAACACGTGAGAAATTGTGAAAAAAAAGGTGAGAACTGCACTTTTACTGGGAGAGGATTAGGGTCTGTTGTATTAGGGCTTGTTGGATGAGTTAGTTGTTTTTTTCTGGCTGTTTTTGTCCTGTGGTCTTAATTATGATTGGCTGTGCCTGAAGTGGAATTGTGTGAGTTCACAGCTTTCATTTTTAATCCCATGGCCACCACACAATCCCTCTCTAACAGTGCCTATCTCTCGACCCAGGTGCTTGTGTGTGTGTGTGTGTGTGTGTGTGTGTGTGTGTGTGTGTGTGTGTGTGTGTGTGTGTGTGTGTGTGTGCACGCGCCTGTGTGTGTTCATGTGTTTTTGTCTACCTGGCTCAATTCCTATGTGTGCATTTGTATTTGTGTGTGTGTGTGTGTGTGTGTGTGTGTTTGTGTATGTGTACTGCTTTGCATGTGGGGAAGTTTTGCATCCATGTCCGTCTGAGGGTGCATACAAAAAGGCATGTTCATACATGTATGCCTCTCCTTCTCTCCTTCTCTCTCTGTCTCTCTCTCACACACACACACACACACACACACACACACACACACACAGAGTGTGTGTGTGTGTGTGTGTGTGTGTATGCATGTGCGTGTGTGTGTGTGTGTGTGTGTCCATGTGTGTGTGTGTGTGTGTGTGTGTCTGTCTGTCTGTCTGTCTGTTTGTGTGTGCATGTGTGTGTGTGTGTGTGTGTGTGCACTGTCTGTGCGTGCACATGTGTGTGTGTGCGTGCGTGTGTGTTCCCAGGGGTAAAATGAGACACAGGAGCTGAACACATAAACACAGTTCACCTCACCTGCAGATGCCTTCTGAATGTCTCTCTGGAAGTGTGTGTGTGTGTGTGTGTGTGTGTGTGTGTGTGTGTGTGTGTGTGTGTGTGTCTGCGTGTGTATGTGTGTGTGCATATGTATGTGTGTAACACAGTTCATCTTACCTGCAGATGCCTCTGTGTACTTGTGTGCCTGGAGTCCCAACACTGACATCAAAAAAGCTCGTACTGTTGGCAGCCTCAAATCTAGACTTAAATATTCTCACATGCTTTCTGCTAGTAATTTATTTTCATTTTGCTTTTAGCCTTTTAAGCATTTACAGGTATTTTATCTTTTATGCTTTTATGTTCTTTGTGTTTTTTTAAAAAAATGTCTTTTTTTACCTTATACCTAGTTTACACTCATTTTATCTTTTATGTTTTTACATATTGTTCTTTGTGTTCATTAAATGTGTCTTTTCTTTACCCTAATAATAATTTTACATATGTTTTAATCTTTTATGCTTTTAGATATTGTTCTTTGCTTTTATGTTTGTTAAGCACATTGATCTTCTTTTGTGTATGTAATGTGCAGTACTTGCCTTGCCTTGCAGCTGAGCTGAAGGTTGGTGCAGCTCTGTTGAGAGCCAATAACACAAAAGACTGCATTCCTCTTTTTTCAACTTTGCTCCTCTTCTGTGTCTCTGCTCTCTCTCTCTCTATTTCTCCTGGTCTTGTTTTCACAAAGCTTTAACACTTTTTTCATTTGTTTTTACTAAAAGTTAGTTTATTGTGTTTTTTCTTCTGAGGAGGTTTTCAAAAGTAAGAGCATCCTTTGTTCTCAAAAGCACTGGACTGAATTCAAATCCAAACACTTACTTTGGCACAGAGACTGTAACTAGCCAAACCCCTCTTGTATTCAGAGCACAGAAGCAGCAAGGTTTACAGTACATAATGAATCTACAGAGTTTAGATGCAGTATATAGTGCAGTATGTTGTGTAGCAATATGTTGTGTAGTAGTAGTATGTATTGTAGTAGTGTGTAGTGTAGCAGTGTGTAGTGTAGCAGTATATAGTGTAATAGTAGTATGTATTGTAGTAGTATGTAGTGTACTAGTATGTAGTGTAGTAGTATATAGTGTAGCAGTATATAGTGTAGCAGTATATAGTGTAGCAGTATGTAGTGTAGTAATATTTAGTGTAGTAGTATGTAGTGTAGCAGTATGTAGTGTAGTAGTATATACTGTAGTGCAATGTGTAGTGTAGTAGTATGTAGTGTAGTAGTATGTAGTGTAGTAGTAGTATGTAGTGTTGCAGTATGTAGTAAAGCAGTGTATAGTGTAGCAGCAATACATAGTGTTTCAGTATGTAGTGCAGTATGTAGTGTAGTATATAATGTAGCAGTAGTATGTAGTGTAGTAGTGTGTAGTGTAGTAGTATATAGTGTAGCAGCAGTATATAGTTTAGCAGTGTATAGTGTAGCAGTAGTATGTAGTGTAGTAGTATGTATTGTAGCAGTATGTAGTGTAGCAGTGTGTAGTGTAGTAGTATGTACTGCAGCAGTATGTAGTGTAGCAGTATGTATTGTATCAGTGTATAGTGTAGCAGTAGTATGTAGTGTAGTAGTATGTAGTGTAGCAGTGTGTAGTGTAGTAGTATGTACTGCAGCAGTATGTAGTGTAGCAGTATGTATTGTATCAGTGTGTAGTGTAGCAGTAGTATGTAGTGTAGTAGTATGTAGTGTAGCAGTGTGTAGTGTAGTAGTAGTATGTAGTGTAGCAGTAGTATGTAGTGTAGCAGTGTGTAGTGTAGTAGTAGTATGTAGTGTAGCAGTAGTATATAGTATACTAGTATATAGTGTAGTAGTATA
>CM059287.1:6651003-6653503 GCA_030347295.1 Setipinna tenuifilis | reverse complement strand
GACACTTGCATAGACAGAGATAAAAAGAGGAAGACAGAAAGAGAGACAGAAAGAAAGAGATGCACACCAACACACACACACACATGCACAACGAAAGAGCAACGCACTTGCTTATGACAGCTGTGTGTGTGTGTGTGTGTGTGTGTGTGTGTGTGTGTGTGTGCACCAGGCCAATTTTTTAGTGTGCTGGAGGTTAGAGCACGTGTGAGAGACCCACACAAGCAGCTTAAATTAATTTATTATCAGCGAGGTCATAGCGAACACTTTTCTTAATTTAGCCTCTTTTCATGACCATAATGTCCCTGACTCCCGCGCTGTTGGGTGAAAGACTCGTCCTCAATCAACCCCCCCCCACCCCCACCCCTCACACTATGCACATCGCCACTGCATCCAGTGAATGATGAAGGTGCAATATTCATGGTGTATTTCACAAAATCATGCCATAGTTTGTTTTTCTTGTATTCATCTACTTATGTCTACTTGATGTTATTGATTTATTCTGTCCCAGTATTTTCATAGTGTGTTATTCTCTTATTATTGCATCCAGTAAATGAAGTAGGTGCAATATTTATGGCATCTTTTACAAAATCATGCCATAGTTTGTTTTTTTGTTTGTATTCTATTTATCTACCACACAGCCAGATAAGTTTGTGTGTGTGTGTGTGTGTGTTTGTGTGTGTGTGTGTGTTGTGCACTCCCCTTCCACACATTTATAGCTTATGTGGGCTCTGTTGAGAGCAAGTTCACTTTCTCATACTAAAGAAGGCAAATTATGTTTGGCCATCTTCAATAATAATAATAGTATTTATCTTATTTTATCTTATGTATTTATTGACCATTCCTATCCCGTTTTTTTTTTTTTATTGTGTGTTATTCTCTACCTTTCTTATGCTATAGCCCATATTTTACCTTATTTCTATCTTCTATCTATGTTTCTATCTTTTTGTTTGCAAAGCTTACCTGCTTACTGCCCATTTAGCCTCCTGGCAAGTAGGGCAGCAACAAAGGTTCTCCACTCTGGTGCATTCTGGGCTTTTTTCTGGGCACCCTCCCGTGTAAGGCTCATAGATTTAATTTCTTCCTCTTCTGTGCACCTCCAGGTGTTCTTAGGTCGTCCTCTCCTTCGTCTTCCTTCAGGTGTCCAGCGAAGGGCTACTCTTGGAATGCTGTCTTGCTGTTTTCTCAAAATATGTCCTAACCAGTTCCAGCGCCGCTTTACTATAACACCATGTGTGTGTGTGTGTGTGTATGTGTATGTGTATGTGTGTGTGTGTGTGTGTGTGTGTGTGTGTGTGTGTGTGTGTCTGTGTGTGTGTGTGTGTGTGTGTGTGTGTGTGTATGTGTATGTGTATGTGTATGTGCGTGTGTGTGTGTGTGTGTGTGTATGTGTATGTGTGTGTGTGTGTGTGTGTGTGTGTGTGTGTGTGTGTGTGTGTGTGTGTGTGTGTGCATGATGGGGGAGAGGCTTAATATACTATAATGCTCTCCATGCTATTTTGTCGGCCTCTAGTCAGTAGCTCTTCGTCGGAGACTCCCTCCCTATCTTTAAAAAGCTTGTAAAAACCCTTCTCTTCCAAGATTGCTTCCCTTCCTAACAAAACTAATATAACTAACAAACACTAATCTAAACTCTCTCTCTCTCTCTCTCTATCCCTATGCAGAAGTACATATGTCTGTTGTGTCTCTACTCTGTGTCCTCCTCTATTGCTTATGTCCCCCTTGATTGTAAGTCGCTTTGGATAAAAGCGTCTGCCAAATGCAATGTAATGTAATGTAATGTAATGTAATGTAATGGAGATCTTACTGGGCCAAAAAGTCCTACATGTCCCTTCTCAGACGTCTTGTGTGGAAGACTGACAATGTGTTTGTTTGTTTTTAAATGTGCTACAAAAATAAACACCACTTGACTTGACATAGTCTCTTGACATATTGTATACTTATCAAAGTTTGTGCTCTTGATGCCTGCTCGCTGCCTCCTAATTCCATGTTCAGTCCATCTTCTGCAATCAATATGTCTGCCTAATGCCCGAGTCTTCCCAATCATCTTCGGCATGTCAAGAGCCACATTTCCATTATGTTCGTGCGAAAATTAATGTTTACTCCTTCCGCCCCGCTACAAATTGGACAGGCTCGTGTGTTTGATGAGAGTCGTTGATGTTTTGAGGGGTGATCGAGTATGGTAAGAGAGGGCTGATTGCGTCTCCCCTCTTCCTCCTCGTCCTCCAACTCCTCCTCCTCCTCGTTTTCTGTCCTGTGGCTGATTTGGCTGTGCCCCCAAGAGACCTAGGACAGCAAGTGTGTTGTGTGTGTGTGTGTGTGTGTGTGTGTGTGTGTGTGTGTGTGTGTGTGTGTTTGCATGTGTGTGTGTGCATGTGTGTGTGTGTGTGTTCATGTGCGTGTGTGTGTGCGTGTATGCATGTGCGTGTGTGTGTGTGTGTTTGTGTAAGTGTGTGTGCACGCATGTGTGTGTGCGCGTGTGCATCTGTGTGTGTGTAAGTGT
>CM059287.1:6643503-6646003 GCA_030347295.1 Setipinna tenuifilis | reverse complement strand
TGCAAGGGTGTGATAAACATACCCTTCGAAAAATTAATGGATAATTTATGGTTCCAGAAGCTGTAAAATACTTAATCACAAGACCGAGAATTGATTTCTACTGAGATAAATGCAAGTGGAGTGTAAATGAAACGGTTATCTTCACTACAGCATAGGAAACGATTTGCCGGTCGCTAGATCACACTAGCTGGACGGGAGTTTACTGTGCGCTGCATTGTAGAGCTGTTTGCTTTCCCATTTCACCACTCCACCTTCATTTCCCAAGCACAAAAAACTCTCATTTTTCATCATGACTGTTTTTGCCTCAACATTTAATATTTATTTCCCCTCTCTGCTCTCTGGCCGTTGCTGGCTTTAATTTCTCCCACAGTGAGTCACGCCGAAGAAAAAACAGCTGCTTTAAAAATCGAATCAGGTGCCCTCTCCTCCTTTGCCATTGTAGTAACACCACCACCACCACCACCAAACAATCCCCACTTTCCCACACAGACATACACATGCACTCACACACACACACTCACACATGCACAGACCCTCACACACACACACACACACACACACAGCCACACACATGCACAGACCCTCACACATACACACATACACATGTGTACTCACACACATACACACGTGTACTCACACACACACACACACACACACACATACACACACACACACACTTTCTCCTCCTGGACGATTTGCTCCTTTTCATTTCACAGTCATCTGGCAAGAGTGGAAGGCTGCAGAGTGGTCCCAGAACGGAGAAGTGTTTGGCTGACCAGACTCTAATCACCCGGCCATCAGGCACTGCTCAACACGCCAATTAGCTATTAGGCAACGCCTCACAAGGGCTGGCAACACCCCCCCCAAACACACACACACACACACACACACACACAAGAAAAAGGGCTGGCAACCCCCAGATACTCAAACCACACACACACACACACACACACACACACACACACACACACACACACACACACACACACACACACCTCGAAAAACAGGGCTGGCAAAGAAAACCCCACTGAAAAACAGGCCCAGATAAAGACATCATCAGCTGTTTGGCCCGTCTGGCCTGTGTGTGAGCAGTGTGCACACAGGAGAGTGTGTGGTGTATGCCTGTGTGTGTGTGCATGTGCGTGTGTGTGTGAGAGTGTGTGTGTGCACACAGGAGAGTGTGTGGTGACCTTTTGGAGGGGGATCATGTGTGCATCTTTATTCAGATGGCAGGGCCCAGACCAGATGTCCGACTCCAGCTCTTAAAGGGCAAGCGCCTCATTTGGGCCGCACAGGGAGGAGCACAGCACAGGGTGGAGGTGGTCCAGGTGCTGTAGTGTGTGTGTGTGTGTGTGTGTGTGTGTGTGTGTGTGTGAGTGAGTGTGCGTGCGTCCATGTATATATGTATGTATGTGTGTGTGTGTGCACGCATGTGTGTATGTGTGTGTGTGTGTGGATGTGTGTGTGGATGTGTGAGTGTGTGTGTATGTGTGTGTGTGCATGCATGTGTGTGTGTAAGTGTGCGTATGTCCATGTATGTATGTATGTGTGTGTCTGTGTGTCTGAATGCGTGTGTGTACACGCATGTGTGTGTGTGTGAGTGTGCGTGCGTCCATGTATGTATGTATGTATGTATGTGTGTGTGTGTGAATGCGTGTGTGTACACGCATGTGTGTGTGTGTGTGTGTGTGTGTGTGTGTGTGCGTCCATGTATGTATGTATGTATGTCTGTGTGTCTGTGTGTGTGAATGCATGTGTGTACGCGCGCACGCGTGTGTGTGTGTGAGTGTGTGTGTGTCTGTGTGTGTTTTTCTGTGTTTTTCCCTTCAGTCCTAAAACTGCTGATGCACCTGACTCCCAGCCCTCAGCTCCTGACTAATCCATGCGACATGCGACATGCGCCATGCTCCGGTGCCCCTGCGCTGACCTCAGCTGCAGTCGCAGGAAAGAGCGCGCAGCCACAGCTCCTTTTTCTCACTGCACATCAATGACCAGGTCTAAAGGGTGACACCTGCTGTGAACCCAACCAGTCTGTGTGTGTGTGTGTGTGTGTGTGTGTGTGTGTGTGTGTGTGTGTGTGTGTATGTGTGTGTGTTTGTGTGTGTGTGTGTGTTTGTGTGTGTGTGTGTGTGTGTGTGTGTGTGTGTGTCTTCAATGACCAGGGTCTAAAGGGTGACCCTGGCAGTGAACCCAACCAGTCTTCATAAGACGCTGTCAACATGTTCATAACCACATGCAATTCAGAGAGTTTTTCCTCACCCCTGTTGCCCCTACGGACACAAGCAGGAACTGTCAACAGCGCCTGAACAACCTTCCTGCGCCACCAAGATGCAACAAATGCTTCTTTACCTGTGTTCACACAAGAGCCCGCATCAACGGGGCATTGCGTTGTTGTGACTTTGCATTGCTATAACACTACACCATTCCATCATTGCATTCAATTACTCCGATGCCATTGGACTACAAGAAATGCTGTCTTGTTTGTGACCTTGCCAAACTG
>CM059287.1:6623503-6628503 GCA_030347295.1 Setipinna tenuifilis | reverse complement strand
TTCTCTTTATTTCTGAAAAGCAAGACTTTTTTATTTGACGTTGGAATGGCTTAGGAGGAATGTAGTCTGTAGGAATTCCTAATTAAAATGACAAGCAGCAGTGTTTTTTTGCGTTGGCATGATCATTTCATCTCTGATGAATCTCATGCTCATTTCATTTTTCCCTTAAAGTATGTCTTACTGCTTCCCCATTGCAGAGGAGATAAAGAAGATTTTCTTATTTGTCCACATAATGTCCTGGTAATTGCAGTCCTTCTCATGCTGTCATTAAAAAAACGTAAAAATAACAATAAACAAATTTGATTGGTTGTTATAAATGGTAATCTGATGGTTAATTGGCTGATGGGACGACCAGATGACCAGATTGGCTATTTTTTCCTCTCCACTCCTTCTGGAGTGACACCTGTCAACAACCCAGGGGAGCTGAACCCTTCCCAGAATCCTCAGCATGCTCTCCTCCATGCCCCCATCTCCGTCTCGCCCCTCACAGCAACCCCGACGGTCCGAGACCACATCCGGCCCAGTTCTGGCGCTGTTTCGGGCCAGTGCTGGCCCGCTGACACTGACACTGACGCTGACCCGGGCCAGCTTGGCCCGATCCAGTCCAGACTTCTGTCTCCGTCTCCGTCTCTGTCTCTGCTATGTGGGCCAGCGCCACAGGCCTCCACGGGCCAGTAGGACGCCCTGGGCAAGCTGTTCTTCAAAGGGGAAATCTGGCCCGACCCAGTACACCACACAGACCCAGCACAGCAGAACCGCTCCCCATTTTTCATTACCGTTTGGCAGGGCGGGCTGACATTTCTGCTTAATCCGGAGAATTCAGAAAAGGATTTTTTTTTTTTTTCTTTTCCGTTTTGAAATACAGCTTACTGGGGTGAAAACTACCTCATCATTGCAGTAATAAATGATTGCTCATGGTCAAAGGCTATTGCGGGAATACTAGAATGTATCCTGTTAAAAATCGGATATAAATTACTTGATGTACGATATGCCAAATGTGAAATTAATTGGGACTGTAAAATGCAAGTTTTCAGGTAAGAAGTGGAGTTTTGTATCAGGAGAATTTATGCAGATTCTTCAAAATATACAGGCCCAACCCTCAACCCACATCCCCCTTAACAACTGTTGGGTAACACTTTCTATGAGCCTTTACAACTTTAAGTGACACAGTGTGTTTTAAAGCTATTTTGACCTATTTATAATGACTATGGTGAGGTGATAGGTCAAGGTCAAAGAAGGTTAATAATGCACTGGGTCACTTAAAGTTGTAAAGGCTTATAACATGCCATCATCATGCCTTACAAGCACAGCTTTACAAATACTTTATAACTCTTTATGAATCCGTTCATAGGTCTTATGAAGACTGGATTGATAGAGGGTGTTACCGAAATCTGTTCCTGTAAATGTTGTATACCCATATAAAAAAAACCATTGTTTACAGTATTTTATATCCAACTCATTACATTACATAACTCAATCAGTCCTCAGGAGGAAGACAAGAGCGGGACCACTTGATCAGCCAAGGCAAGGTCACCACCGCTGCATTTGGGTGAATTTTGTGACAAATAAAAATGCATCCTTGACTTAAATGATGCTCCTCCGCTGGCGCTGGCGAGGCTCTCTGAGTGATCAGATGCAGTCGGCAGGTGACACGGAGAGATGGGAGGTGTGCGGTGGGGAGCCCTCTATCACAGCTGCCTTGGGCCATTCCATTATCCCAGCGGAGTAATGAGATGGACTCGCCTCACCGTCAAGGCCGCACTCCCCACTCCACTCTGACGAGGCTGCTCAGATTAAAGACGGCCGTGATTTGTGTGTTCATTCGTAATGGGTCAAGGCCCGAGTGTGGCGCGGGAGAGAGGAGAGAGTTTTTACATATCAAAGAGGCGACGACGATGATAAGGACGAGGACGAGGAAGAGGACGAAGACAAGGCGGGCGCTCCTTCCAAGATCTAGGCTCTTCTGCCACCGCACCGCACCACACCGCACCGCACCACACCTTCGTCATGACATTTGTTGTCAGGGGCGACCAAGGCACCGATGCTGCAGAAGTCTGGATCAGACTCGGCCCGGGTTCAATCCTTCATTCAGCCTCAGATGCTTCTGGCGTCGGAGCCCGGAATCATGGGCCCATATGTCTGTCGGAGCACTTAGGATTCTGAGTGCCGAGGGGGCGATTTGCATTTCAATTGCAGAAGGGAGCATCGCAGTATTACTTTTTTTTTGTTTTTGGCGTAGAATTAATTAGAGGTTCCACTTAATGATTTGGAGCATTCTGTTGTCCCGTGTGCTGCACTCTCTCGCCTTTGTGAAACTACAAATTTGGGCACCACTTACATTTGCAAAGTGCAATTAAATTGTTTTGAATTAACTGACAGGGCCTAATTCGTTTGAGACACAGTTCACATTGTACAACAGCAGAATCTTGTCCAAAATCTTGTCTTGAGCTTTACAGATAATAACAATAGTTATATGTAGTGCGGTTTCTTTTGAGTTCAAGAAATATCTGAGAAAAATCTAGTTAGCTGGTTGATTCACTCTCTCTCTCTTCAAGACTAATAGACAAGATTAAAGGTATTTTCACTCTGTGAAGAGGTTGTGTGCATGAGAGAAAAAACACCCTCCCTTGAGTAAAGCTGTGCAATTCATTTACATGGTGGAAAGCAAATTAATCAGCCTGAGCTGTCTCTGCTCGGGTAGACAGCTACTCAGTCATAACAATTATGCCACGAAGAGAAAATAGCCAGACACACACAGCTCCCCAAGACAGCAACTGTCCATAGCTGATTCAGGATGCACAGCAGCTAATTGGGTTCTTAAAATTCTCTGGCAATAAATAAGATAGATAGATAGATAGATAGATAGATAGATAGATAGATAGATAGATAGATAGATAGACAGACAAACCCTTCCCAGAATAAATAGATAGATAGATAGATAGATAGATAGATAGATAGATAGATAGATAGATAGATAGATAGATAGATAGATACATACATACATACATACATACATACATACATATACACATACATACATGCATACATAAATACATAGATACATAGATACATAACCAAATAATTTAACAACCAAATAAATAAGTAATTAAGTGCAATGTATAGGAATCAGCAGCTCTTGTGCGGATGAGTTTGGCTCGTCTCTAGATAGATAGATAACCAGATAGATAGATAGATCTATAGACAAATAATTTAACAACCAAATTAATAAATAAATGAGATGTATAGGAATCAGCAGCTCGTGTGCGGATGAGTTTGGCTCGTCTCTCTCTCTCTCTCCCAGCAGGCCTGGCTCCCTGCTGTCATGTGCATGCGGTGCCTGCGTGTCTCACACTTCTCACACGCCGTCCAAAAGCCCCTCTCCGATCCGGCACTGCAGATTTGAAGAAGGAGCTTCAGCAAATCTTCCACTCAACAGAGGGATCTTCAAAATGGCAGGAGGATTAGAGGCAAGGGAGGACCACACAGTGGTTGAGATTTTTTTTTTAATTTTTAATTTTATTTTAGGAGATACGTGTAAAAGACAAAAGACTACGTGTGAAACTATACACAGTGGGGAAAGGGAACTTATGAAATCAAAATTCATTTTAAACACACAGATTTACAGTCATCAAAAATCAAAATACAGACACTCGTAAAGAACTGACACATTGTTTTTTTAAAACAAAGCTCTAAGAGGTACCATTACGAGGTTTGGCTTAATTGATTGCTTTTTGTTTTTACATTTTTTAGGTTTGCAACAGTAACCCCCACCCACACAGACACAGACACACACACACACACAGACACACACACACACACACACACACACACACACACACACACACACACACATATACTCCTACACGCCATCTATTTTGATCAGGGCTGTCCGTTTAATTGTGTTCCATTGGTGGTCTGGGGTTGATCACACTAACTGGATTGGGCCCTGTTGTTTAAAAATGCCCTTATCTCCTCATAAATGGATTTTGGCACAGCCCACTTAGATACATAAGCACATTAACCCAGCACCGGGGCCACGCGGCATCCTTTGCCTCGCGACCGATAATGAAGTACGAGCTATTTATGGGCTCGTCACTGATAACATCAGGGGCCAAATTGACTCTAATTTTGTTCCAACACCATAGGTAAAAGGCGGACTGGGGTATTAACGGGGAAAAATTAGTTGTGGTTTGCTGTAAAGAGGGTAACAAAAAGTTGTTGCAATTTTAACGTGTTTTAAATAAAAAGAAAGACAGAAAGAAAGAAAGATTAAAAGAAAGAAAGAAAGAAAGAAAGACAAAAGGAAAGAAACCTCATCATTGCACTCTTAAAAAAAAGAATAAGTCCAGCTAAAATGTGGAAACTTGTTAAATCAAAGTAGTTAGATAAATGTAACTATAATTTGTCAAGTTCTGTTTACATCTATACACAACTTGAAACCGAATAGTAACTTAGCTCATCTGAGGCAACAAGAGGCAACTGAGGCAACAAGTTCCCATTGATTTTTAAAGTAAAGTAAGCACCATAGCTAGTGGTTTCTCCCCGTATGCCCTTTGGGTAAGCCCTGGGCAAAAACAGATTTTACCCACAGGGGCCTCCGTAGGCAGCCATACGACTAACCATGGGGCTTAAATAACATTAAATATTTATCTTCGCACTGGACGTGAATGTGTGCCTCGGCTTGCCATCTCAGGCTTCGGGGCATCAGTAGGACATCCACTGGCATCGGGACAGTCAGATTAAAGGACTAGGAGTCGTTCACACTGCGACGCTTTTTTTCTCTGCCAGACGCTCGAATTCAACCGTTTTCCTATATGGCATTCCTACGATGCGGCTGACCAGTGATTTGACCGTTGCCTTTTCTGCCTGTGCCTTGTTAAAAAAACAGCAAGGCTTCTTAAAAAAAACATGAAGTGTTAAAAGTTAAAATCTGTTGAACTTTTGGAACGTGTTTGTTTTCTACAATGGGGCGTTGCGTAGCTACAGTGAATCACTGAAAG
>CM059287.1:6533503-6618503 GCA_030347295.1 Setipinna tenuifilis | reverse complement strand
CCTACCTACTGGAATAAAAGTCTTGATTAACCCCAACTACTTCACATAAAAGTCTTGATTAACCCCTACCTATTGGAAATAAAAAGCCCTAATGAATGAAAAGCCAGACTTACTTAGTTTTTTTCCTTAAAGGACACCCTATATATTTTCCGTTTATCTGCTACTTCTTCAGTGCAATATTTATCTTTTGTGTTTAAATGGCTTGTAATGTCTTAAAAACCCCAGGTAAACACCAGAGGGAATAAGAGAGACAGAGAAGTGAAACCACTTCCACCATCACTTAATGCCTAAAAGCGCTTCATTTCTGGAAAAAATATGTTTTTCGCACCATTTCTTCTTGCATTTCTACCACATGTCTTCCACTACAGTCTTTATATAGTGCTGGAGACATTTTTTAAAGACATAACATGTCAGTTTGCCCACCAGTCAACAGAGTGAGCCAGCTGACTGATGACAATGTGTTTCTACTGTAACACAAAATACAGACGCACAGAATGATAAGAGAGTTTTGACAATGTGTTGTGAGTCACATAAGCATTAAAATCTATTTGAGAAGACCGCAAATATGAACAATAATAACTGCGAAAATAAGCACATAAGGTCCATAATAACTGTACCTGTAGCTCCTGTGGTGGAGCAAGGTGTTAAATGGCTCCATGGGTCCTTCACTAGGGATGATTTGACCTTGAAAGCCCTTTGCACACTGGCTTTGACACTGCTGTGGAGCACTTTCAAATGCGACAATTTGCTTTGCCACCACACACTGGTTGCGCAGCTAAAATCATAGTGTTTCACAACAGCTGTTACAATAAACAATGTATTTCAATTAGCAGTGGCAACTAAAGTAGACTCGAATCTTAATCGACAAGCCAATGGCAGCAGAGTTTGACGCTGGTGTGCAAGGTTGTACTGAAAACAATGGGATTTAAAATAGCCTGATATAATGTCGAATAAGCAGTACGCCACACTTGGTCAAAGCAGCCGGTGTGCGGAACTTTACTGGAACGTCACACCGGTGTCAGGGGAATGCTGGGAGAATGAAAGTTCTAAAGAATCTTAGAATCTATATAATATACTGCAAAAGAATGCATGTGTGTGTGTGTGTGTGTATGTAGAATGCCTTCTTCTATGGAATGTTCCAAAACTCACACTGCTAAAAGTTAAGATGCATATCTTCGCTGTGCTGTGGCCTAAAATGTGGCTAAAAGCATCTGCCCAACAAACACACTGTATGTTCATATAAACTTGTGATACTGCAATAATAGTGTTAAGGACAACAATAACAACTAGGTCCTATTAAAAGGTGTGCTGTCCTATCTGCACCTCAAAATACCTCTGTTTTTGTAGATAAAATGTTGATTAAAAAAGTAGGAATGTAAAACTGTTGTTTATTATGGCACGAGAAGGAAGTGGGACGACCGCGTAAGTAAGTAAGTACTTGAAAACTGGTTTTAGATGGGTCCCCTGTTTGCGTGCAAAGTGTTAGCAATGAGCTCCAAATGGCCTCCTGTGACTTGTGCTGGCTGCGGTCCAAAAGCAGGAAGCAGCGTGAGATAGCTACTCCTCCTGTGCTCCTCCTGTGCGGCCCGTGTAAGCCTCGTAATGAACACAGATGCACTGCAGTGTTAAGCTCTAATGACGAAAAATGCACTGATGAAATGCGTGTCTTAACAAGCATACTGTAAGATTTCAAATCGATCCTATTACTATAGTGGCTGTACCTGTAGGGTGGGGAGGGTATGGTCGGGGTGGGGGTGAGGCAGTGGGGGAGTATAGAAGCTGACAAAAGAGTGCATTATGGGAAAGTAGACAGAAAATTAAGAAAAAAAACAAAGTTCAGGAAGTAATGTGTCACAGTTTAGTTCCATCTTACTTGTTACATGAGCATGTGAGAGGTTTGGTGGGGTTGCTGATCTGTCAATAGCCTCAGTCCTGTTTAAGGGGGTGGGGGGTGACCCGCTGATGGAGAGAGGGGTCAAAGTTCAGTTCAGAGTTCCAGAGTTCCAGAGTTTCAGCGGTCTGCGTTCATCCTGCGCAGCTTTGCAGGCAAGTTGTCCTCGGGGCGACCCCCGACCCCCGACCCCGGCAGGGTGCTGTGGTGGTTGGGGCCCGAGGAGGGTATCGGGGTGGAGGCCAGGGGGAGTCTGTGCTGGTCGTGTTCCCCCCTCTCCAACACCAACCCCCCACCACCACCACCCCCACCACCGCCACCTCCGCTGTTCCCAGCCTGGAGAAGGTGCGTGTCTGACCCAGGCTTCATGGGCCTCAGCTGAAGCTGCTCCTCACAGCCCCCCTCACTGGGCTGACAGGGGATGGAGCCTAGCCGCTGGATCCTCAGGGGAAGGTCCCCCGTGCTGGAGGCCTTCTCTGTGGGCTGTGGTGCTCCTCCTCCACCTCCCCCTCCTCCTCCACCACCACCACCACCACCTCCACCTCCCCCTCCTCCTCCACCACCACCACCACCACCTCCTCCACCTCCACCAGCACCAGCTCTCAGACCCTCCTTCCCATTCCTGGAGCTCATCCTCTGCAGCTTGCTGGGGAGCCTGCTGCCTCCCACCCCCTGCTCTTCCACGTGGGAGACCCCACCGAGGGACAAGATGCGTTCGCGGCGACCCCGGTTCTCCCCGCTGCCCAGGCTGGGGGAGAGGGGGGTGACGGGCGCCGGGGAAGGCAGCGAGGTCATCTCCTCCTGCTCCTTGACGCTCAGGGACGGCGTGTTGACCTCGAAGGTGTTGTGGAACTGGGAGTAGTCGACCCTGAAGAAGCCCTCCTCCAGGGACATGACCGGCAGGAAGCGGTGGCCCCACAGCACCTCGTCCTCCGTGTACGACGTGCGCGCCTGGCAGGTCATTCCTAAACGATGGAAAAATGAGACAGAGAGAGAGACAGAGAGAGAGACAGAGAGAGAGAGAGAGAGAGAGAGAGAGAGAGAGAGAGAGAGAGAGAGAGAGGCCGTGTCTGAAATGTCAAATGTCTCATTCCTAAACGACAGAAAGATGGAGACAGAAAGAGAGACAGAGACAGAGACAGAGAGATAAAGAAAGAGAGAGAGAGAGAGAGAAAGAGAGAGACAGGCCGTGTCTGAAATGTTCACTCATTCCTAAACGACAGAAAGATGGAGACAGAAAGAGAGACAGAGACAGAGACAGAGAGATAAAGAAAGAGAGAGAGAGAGAGAGAAAGAGAGAGACAGGCCGTGTCTGAAATGTTCACTCATTCCTAAACGACAGAAAGATGAAGACAGAGAGAGAGACAGAGAGAGAGATACAGAGAAAGAGATTGAGACAGAGATAGATACAGAGAGAGAGAGACAAAGAGAGAGAGACACAGAGAGAGGCAGCGAGAAAGAGAGAGACAGGCTGTGTCTGAAATGTTCACTCACTCACTGCATAGTGTACTGTGTTGACATTTCTGAAAAGTGGACCGTTGTAAAGGAAAATATATTTTGTGTCTCTGATTCATGTGTTTCACATCACTCCGCAAGTCGTCCCTTTGGTTCCGTTGCTAAGCAGCATTGGCTGATCTGAAGGCTGGGTAGAGTGTAGAACATTGCCAAAGTTCCAAACTGATTTGATAACACTTTCTATGATGCCTATAAAACACTATAAAGACTTTCATAAAGCTGTATTATTGGTAACACTTTCTATGAACCTAGTGTTCATAATGCACTATAAACACATTCATTAAGAGTTATAACACATTTATGAGGCTTTATAATGATTGACATAAGTGTTCACAACTATTTATATATACTCATGACTGCATTCATAAGGCATTATAATGCTGTGCTATAGGCATTTACAACTTAAATATTATAACACATTTATGAGGCTTTATAATGATTGACATAAGTGTTCACAACTATTTATATATACTCATGACTGCATTCATAATGCTTTATAATGCACTGTGTCACTTTAAGTTGTAAATGCCTATAGCACAGCATTATAATGCCTTATGAATGCAGTCATGAGTATATATAAATAGTTGTGAACACTTATGTCAATCATTATAAAGCCTCATAAATGTGTTATAACTCTTAATGAATGTGTTTATAGTGCATTATGAACACTAGGTTCATAGGAAGTGTTACCGTATTATTTATCATAAATATGTATAGCATTCATAACTATTTATACATACTTACAACTGTATTCCTAAGGCATTATAATGCTATGTCATAAGCCCTTTTCCAACTTCAGGTGACAGAGTGCATTCTTGGTTATAAAGCTGTACCTGCCTATAAATCCAGTCATGAGTATGTCTAAACAGTTATGAATACTATTTTCATAAATAACCTTTATAAAGGCAGTATAACTCTTTATGAATGTGTTTATAGAGTCTTATGAATACAAGCTTCATAGAAAGTGTTACCACTGACTTTTTATTTTGTTTTTGCAGGAGCTGGGTAATAAGCTCTGCTTGACTGTAGGTGTACTGCATCACTCAGTGGGGGGGCTTATTCCTTGTTTACTGTATGGTTCGCTAATTGAAAGAGCTTGATGAAATGTACTACGCTCATGATAGTAATTTGAAAGAGACAAAATGAAAGAGAAGAGAGAGAGTGATTAAAGAGAAAGTGAGAGATACAGTGGAGAGCAAAAGGCTTATACAGTACTTTGGTGGCCTTGATACAAAGACAGGAGAGACAAGAGGAGACAAGAGGAGAGGCTGACAGACAGAGAATAATAATTCTAATAAAGTGGCCTATGTGTGTTTGGAGTGGATAATCAGAAGTGTGAGGCACAAAATCAAACACGAATGCTGTGTCATTGCTAAAAGTACACTGTAAGTTAATACAACTCAAAACTTTTGATGTAACTGATTACGTCAATAGTTTTGAGTACATTAACTATATATTTTAATTAAAGTTCATTTTAAAATGTTTAAGTACATGAATTTTGTACTTAAACTTTTAAAGTTCACTTTAATTAAAATATACTCAAAACTATTGACATAATCAGTTACATCAAAAGTTTTGAGTTGTATTGACAATCCGCGTTTACAGTGTATTAACATTGGACCCCCTAATTGCCTCAATTATCTCTCTTAAAGGATGTTTTTTTTTTTTTTACTTTTTTTGCAGTACTTGAAGCTGTTTTTTAAACGGAGACAGGTGAAATGCTCACAAAGGTTTTCACCGTTATCAGAGATTATTATGGTATATGTGTCTGAGTTGCAGCGCGAACAACATTCTCGGCAGATACCATTCTGACAGATTGTTTTTTCCCCACATGGGCTCATTCACATTGCATTTAGCTGACGCTCCCTCTCTTCTCAGAGACTTACAGATGCTCTTATGGAGATCGACAGCGATTTAAGGTACAGGGACAGCTTCCCTGGAGCAGTGTGGGGGGGTAAGATGCCTTGCTCAAGGCCATTTCAGGAGCAGGAGCAGAAGCACCCCCCCCCCCCCCCCCCCGACCCCCCCACAAAGGGGTGGACAAACTGGAATGAGAAAGTAAAAGTCCTGCCATATCTCCCTTCTGCCTGTGTGTGCTCCTAGCACAGCTGATTTCACTCATTAGCTCAGCTAGCTGGCTGAGGAGTTATGCTAATTGGGATTGGCTGGTGCAGTGCATTGATTGGAACCAGTATGTGGCAGGACTTTTACTTTCTGAACCCTGGATGTCTGCCTCTGCCCCCACACACAGAATTCCGCCAATGGAAAAGACATGTTAGGGTGGTAGTTACTAGGCTAAAGCAACTACCAAGTAAACTAGGCATAAAACACACTTGTCATTGCCTATTGCTTTGAATGTGCTGCTGAGGCAATGTCAGGTGGTCTTGCGACAAACCCCTAAAATCAGTCTGGCGCTATTGTGGGGGGTCAGTGTCATGATGTTGTGTGCCATGTGCTATGACAGACACGACGCAGAGTATAAATCAGACGTTAGGCCTCGGGTGCGAATACACTCAGGTGGGCATCCCCTCTGCCCAAATGTCCCTCTCACCTGTGGTCTCCACAATGCCCTCCAGGATGACGACGATCTCGAACTGCTCGTTCATGAGCGAGCGCTTGGACAGGTCGAAGAAGGGGCTCTTGGGATTGATCTCGTGGCAGATGGTGAGGGGCGAGACCAGGAAGAGCTGATCGGCACCCGTCCCAAAACCCACGTCCAACTCACGCTGGTCCAGCGGCAGAAACTCACCCTCTGGAGTCTGACGAGACTGTGGAGAGACAGACAGAGAGAGAGAGAGACAGAGACAGAGACAGAGACAGAGACAGAGAGGGAAAGACAGAAAGAAAGAGGGAGATAAGTGTGGGAAGAGAGAAGTGAGAAGAGAGAAGCAGAGAGAGAGAGAAAGAAATAAAGAGAGAGGGACAGACAGAGAGGGAGAGAAGTACGCATAAAGAGACAAAGAGAAACAGAGAGAAGTAGAGAGAAAGAAAAGACAAGGGTTAAATGTCAAAGTGAGTGAAAGACAAATATTTACATATGTCACCCTGTGTACCCTCTCCCAGTGTCCCCCATTGAGAGAGCTAATTGCAAATAAACAGAAGAGGACAACAAAGGGCAAGACATACACAAACACATAGCCTGAAGTCAGGGTACTGCTATTCATTTGTGTATGTTTTCTTTATTATTTATTATTCTTTATAATTTATTAGTTATTATTTAAACCTTACTTATTTTGGACAAAGAAACAAGACTTTACTTATGTGGGACTGTAAGTTAATTTTTTAAATTACTCACGTAAATAAAAAGCCTTATAATTCATCTAATGAATCCAATTAATCTAATGAACCGTCTAATTAATCACATGTATCAATTTGCTGCAGGAAGCTGTTTACAAATTTGTCGGATTTGTTCAGCGACAAAGTCAGCCAGTCTTGGCAGTGCAATGAGCACCACACATGAATGCCAAACAACAAGCAGCCAACCTCAGTTCAGGTCTTTCAATAAAAAACAGATTTTTCTTCATTCCCGCATTTGCACCTCTGCATACAGGGTCAATGCGTGTGGCAGTGTGTGCTTAATCCACTTCAAGTTTTTCTATAAAAAGGCAAAGAGGGCAGATATGAGACAGCGAGCTTAAAATAAAAAGTGGAAAAATATTTGGTTACACTTTATTTTACTGTCACTGTGACTCTGTATCACGCGGTTTGGGTTAGTGTTAGTGTTAGGTATGTACAGTGTAAGTACATAATATAACATGTTATTACATGTAGATACACTAAAAAAGAACCATAAAATAAAGTGTTACCAAAGATTTAATACACCCTAACCCCTCACGCCCCTTTTGAGCTGAGTACACACAATAGGAATAACAAAGAAAGAAGCTATGAACCTAATTTTACTCTGTAGCAACTTTCGTATTCACTCGAAATTGACAAGGTGGTTAGTAACACTTTTTCCTTTGGTATGACGAACTTAGAGACAATTATTTTTTACTTTACTGGGTCTTTAAAAAACACATTATTATGACTACACCATGTAATAATAATACTAATACTACTACTACTACTACTACTACTACTACTACTACTACTACTACTACTAATAATAATAATAATAATAATAATAATAATAATAATAATAATAATAATAACATTAGTTTTGTATAGCCCTTTCCTAAGCCCTCAAAGCCGCCTATTCATGTAGCCTACATGTATATCCCAATATGGACCCATCCCATGCAGTCTCAGGGCAGAGAATAACACTGAGCTCATTTAGGACACTCTGTCTGTGGTGCTCTCTCCCTTTCATCATTCAGCATGGCTGCCTGCGGTGGTGAGGAGGCTGGGCGGGCCTTGCCCTGGCGCCATGGTGCCGTGGTGCGGATGGCATGATGGCATGATGGCATGGTGGCCTGAGCCACACGGCTAAAGGACGCAGATGGTGACCAGACTGGACAGCTCACAGTCACCACATGCCATTCTCCACCAAGAAAACAGGGTGTGTGTGTGTGTGTGTGTGTGTGTGTGTGTGTGTGTGTATGTGTGTGTGCATGTGTATGTGTGTGCGTGTGTGTGTGTGTAAGAAAGAGAGAGAGATATAGAGATACAGAGAGAGCGAGAAAGGGAAAGAGAGAGAGAAAGATAGAGAAGCACACACAGAGAGACAGAGAGAGCAAGAGGGAGAGAGAGAGAGAGAAAGAGAGAGATAGATAGAAAGGGAGAGAGAGAGAGAGAGAGTGAGAGAGAGACACTTCATAGGGCATGACAGCACTGAGTCCTTGCACCATCCGGCCTCCCACACAGTCTCCACATGAACCAGACACACTACACACACAATTCCCCACACATCACGTCATTGTTAGTCTCATGAAAAAGGTGTGTCAGAGTTAGTCTCATCGGGACTTTAGATTTTCTGCCCGAGCCAGATCCGGCTGAGATTTCCATAATCATGTATGCCTATTACATACCTTTTTTTTTAAGCTGTAGCATTTTTGAAGGCTGCTTCACTGTAGTGTCATCATTATCAGTATTATTCTGAACCTCACAAAAAAAGAAAAAAAAACAGTAAAATAAAGTGTAACCAAATCTCTTTCCATTTTTAAAACTATCTTTTATTTTAGCTCACTGTCTCATAACTTCCTTTTTTATAAAGTAATAAAACGATAAAGCAAAGTGTAACCAAATCTTTTCCCCACTTTTTAAACCTTCTTTATAAAGTAATAGAAAGAACAATAAAATAAAGTGTAACCGACGAATCCATACAGTTGTTATCATCATCACTGCCTGTACTGGCAGTACTGTGAGCAGGATCAGTCTCCCTATTGCTGTTTCATGACCATGGGCTACGGCTGGGCTTTGGCTGGTAATGATGCAGAGAGAAGAGGAGTAAAGTCAGGGCCGCAGAAAGGGAAGAGAAGAGAACACAGGAAGAGAGGAGAAGAGACCACGAGAAGAGACGAGAAGAGGGGGGGGGGGGGGGGGGTGTGTAAGCGTGTTTAATCCCAAACACCTCGTAGTGACGATGCAGAGAAGGAGTAAAGTCAGGGCCACGGGAAGGAAAGAGAAGAGACCACGGGAAGAGAGGAGACCACGGGAAGAGGGGAGAAGAGGAGAAGAGGGGGTGTAAGGGTGTTTAATCCCAAACACCTCGTGTGACGATGCAGAGAAGGAGTAAAGTCAGGGCCACGGGAAGGAAAGAGAAGAGACCACCGGAAGGGAAGAGAGGAGACGACAGGAAGAGAGGAGAGGAGACCAGAGGAAGGAAAGAGAAGAGACTGCGGGAAGGAAAGAGAGAAGAGATCACGGGAAGAGAGGAGAAGACACCACGGGAAGAGAGGAGAAGAAGGAAGAGAGGGGGTGTGTGTAAGCATGTTTAATCCCAAACACGTTCGTAGAGATGATGCAGAGAAGGAGTAAAGTCAGGGCCACGGGAAGGAAAGGGAACAGACCGCAGGAAGGGAGGAGAAGACACCACGGGAAGAGAGGAGAAGAGAAGAGGGGGGTTGTGTGTAAGCGTGTTTAATCCCAAACACCTCGGGCAAAAGCAGCGTGCTAATTCCATGCGGCGGAGTCTCCAGTCAGCATGTTTCGTGAGAACATATTAAAGCAAAGAACGATGGTGTGGTGGGCGGTGTGACAGACGTCGGAGATTCATGAATGATAAAACGAAAGAATGTGAGAAGAGTGCGTGTATGAGAGAGAGAGAGGGAGAGAGAGAGTGTGTGTGTGTCTGTGTGTCTGTGTGTGTGTGTCTGTGCCTGTATGTGTATGTGTGTGTGTGACAAAGAGAAAGAGAGAGATTGTGTCTATGTATTCATGTATGTGTGTGTGTGTGTGTGTGTGAGAGAGAGAGAGAGAGAGAGAGAGAGAGAGAGAGACTGAATGAAAGTGTCTAGATAGATAAGGGGAGAGAAAAAAAGAGGGAGAGAGAAAAGAGAGAGATAGAGAAAGAGAGCGCGAAAGAAAGAGAATATAAGAGTGAACCAGACTGAAGGAGCAGGAGGAAAAGAGGACGGAAGTGTGAGTGGGAGATGAGAGGAAGAGTGGCAACCACACACACGGAAAAGAGAGAGAAAAAAAACCCAAAGTGCTTCTGACAGACAGTGCTCCATCCTCCATCTTCAAAGGAGACTCCAAGCAGTAGGAAGCTATGGAGCAGCTCTTTCAGCTCTCAGACACACACACACACACACACACACACACACACACACACACACACAGTCATCTTCTCACTTACTTCTCTCTCTCTCTCTCTCTCTCTCTCTCTCTCTCTCACACACACACACACACACACACACACACACACACACACACACACACAGGCACTCCACTCCACTCTTCTCAGATCTGCTCCGCTCCCAAGAGTGGTGCTGGTGAAGCCCAGGGAGAGTGCGTGAGAAGGGGCAAGAGAGTGCCTGGAGAAGCCCTGCAGCCCTGGAGCTGCCCCAGATACCCCTCTCTAAAAGCCCTGGGGCACCTGCAGATACCCCCTCTGAATGCCCCAGGAGGCCAGGACCTGGAGTCCCAAACACCCCCACTGAAAGCCCAGGAGCCAGGAGCTGAGTCCCAGATACCCCCACTGAAACCCCAGGAGCCGGGGAGCTGGAGTCCCACATATACCCCCAGCTGAATGCCCAGGAGCCAGGGAGCTGGAGTCGCAGATAGTCCCTCATTAAAAGGCCCAGGAGTTGGTGTCCCAGCGTGGGAGCACAGGTGATATTTATTCATGTCCCTCACCCCCCCCTTACCCTTCCCCTGCCGCCTACCACCTGCTGGGCAACCTCCACAACCAGCATCACACCACAGCCACCGCCACACCACACCATACCCTACACTCACTAGTCTCAGTCCTCCAATCACACTTTCCAGAATGTTCTTTCACCTCACATACGCACGCACGCACGCACACACACACACACACACACACACACAACCACAGCCAAACTACACCACACCACTACCGTACACTACTGTACACTAGCCTATAGCCTCAGTCCTCCAATCACACTTTCCACAATGTTCTTTCACCTCACACACGCACACACACACACACACATACGAACGCACACACACACGCACACACACGCGCACACACACGCGCACACACACGCACACACACGCACACACAGTCATCTTCTCACTAATTCAAGCACACTCTTTTTCTCTCTCTTTCTGTCTCTGTCACACACACACACACACACACACACACACACACACACACACACACACATGCAGACACACTCATACATACAGACAGACACACACACTCATATATACAGACACACACACACACACACACACACACACTCAGACACACACACACACAGGCTAACACCACCGCCCACAGAGAATCTGCCATTTTCACTGTGCTCATGCATAATCTGGCCATGTATTCCAGCACAAACTTACATATTTACACACATTTCCTCTCTCCCTCTCTCTTTCTCTCTCTCCCTCTCTCTTTCTCTCTCTCTCTCCCTCTCTCTTTCTCTCTATCTTACACACACACATACATATTCACACGCACCGCCCCCCCCCCCCCCCCTCTCTCACATACACACACACTTACATATTTACAGCCTCTTTCCCTCCCTCTCTACTTTTACTCACACACACACTCTAGCATAAAAATGTGACTGTTTTTTTGTATGACCTAGGTGCATTAAATCAGACTAACAAACACAAGCATACACAGATACAGGGTATATCTCAATGCACACACACACACACACACACACATTTTACATGCACACAACAAGCGAACACACACACACACACACACACACTAACACATTTTACATGCACACAGCAAGTGTACACACACACACACACACACACACACACACACACACACACACACACACAGACATAGGCAGACACCCACCCACACTGGGAAATATTGTGTGCTGCTAATCACAATTGCTTAATGCCAGATAATGAGTGCAATCTGTGACATTTTCATCAGGAAATTAACCAAAATGAAGGCAGCGATGGTTCAGTGGAGAGAAAAAATGACTTTCTCTCTGCCTTGGATTTTTGTGATTTTTGCATATAAGACATTCATCTATCCTGTGATACAACCGTTTACGAAATACATTATTGGCTACAACAAACAAAATGCTTTCTGCTGAATAGAAATCTCCCATGGGCACAACCAGGAGAAGGGCTAGTACACGAAGGGCCTACTCACACACTAAGCCATGACTCTGAGTACACTTGATCACTGAGTACACTTGTTGTCTCTATTGTACAGTGTATGCCTATATATTTATATTTGTCTACTTAACATATACTACCAAGTGTTGATATGTTGAATGTATAGACAGCTAACATCTACCGGAAAATTTCTTGCACCAAATTTCTTGCATATATAAGTACGCTTGGTCAATAAAAGTGATTCTGATTATGATTCTGATCCCTCAAAGCCCTGTTTGCTTGCCGAGTGTAGTATGCTCAGATGAGGTGAACTCGGGCACGGTAAGCATGTAATGTGATCACAAACATGGCGTCCGTAATGCGTCTAAGTACACTTGACCTTCAAGTGTTGTGTGATGGCCTCATTCTGTACCGCGGCATTGTACGCTATAGTAACGTGCCTTATCTCAGTTATGGGTCATAATGATAAACACTGTTGTTCCATTTCACAATCAAACTGACTGCAGAGAGTTCTGTTGTTATGGTATTGAAACCTTGCACTTATGCAAAGATTCTAGGGCACAGCAACTCAGCTGTGTCTGGGAACAGTTCAATATTATGCAGTGCGGGTGCAGAGCAGGGACCAAAGATAACGATACTCTGGGACAAGTACAAGTGAAACATACGCAGTGTGAGCATGCCCTAAGACACAGGGGTTTCATCAAAGGTCACTGTATTTTAATATCTCACACCTCTTACAAGTAAAGGTGCCAGTGCAAGGTGCTTTTGGCTTGCAGCATCAAGTTGAATGAGAAAGCGTTTTTTTTTTTTTTGTTGGTCCTATTGTCACCACAGAGCCAAATGAATGCAAATCTGACCTCAACACAGCACCTCAGCTGAATCATTAACCCAACACTGACCTTTTCTGTATTGTTTTTGTGTCTGAAAATAATAAAGGAAAGGGAAGGGAAACAGGAGTTGTAGTCACTGACAAAAAAAAATGGCAACTCTTTTTCTCTCTCTCAATCTTCGTCTCTCTCTCTATCTGTCTGTCTTTCTCTCTCTCATTCTCTCACTTTCTTTCTCAGTCTTTCTCTCTCTCTCTACCTGTCTGTCTTTCTCTCTCTCATTCTCTCACTCTTTCTTTCTCTCATTCTCTCTCTCTCTCTATCTCTCTCTCCTTCTCTCTCCCAGCGGGCTCCCATGCAGCTTGTGTAGGAGCTGACCTGACCGACCCAATCTGATCAATGCTTTTAATTTTGCTGCCCCAGCTTCTAAAAATGCACCTTTAGCAGAAATATGTGAATAAATAGATACAGAATGTATAAAAATTACAAGCCTCTCGACCTAACTTCAACACTGCTGCTCAGTGGCAGTGCTGCTTCGTCAACCTTATCTCCAGCATACAAGATAAGAGAGGGAAAGAGAGAGAGAGAGAGAGAGAGAGAGAGAGAGAGGGTGAGAGAGAGAGGAAGAGAGAGAGAAGTAAAGAGGAAGTAGGGGAGAGAGGGGAAAAGGAGAGGGAGGGAAAGGTAGATGCAGGAAAGGACGGAGTAGGCAAGAGAGAGAGAGGGGGGGGGGGAGAGAGGGAGGGAAAGGTGGATGCTGGAAAGGATGGAGGGGGTAGGAGAGAAAGAGAGAGCGAGAGAGGGGGAAAAAAAGACAGGGAAGGTAAGGTTGATAGGATAGGAAAGGATGGAGGGGGTAAAAGAGAGAGAGAGAGGGAAAAAGAGAGGGAAAGGTGGATGCAGGAAAGGATGGAGGGGGTAGGAGAGAAAGGGGGGGGTGGATGGAGGAGAGGATGGAGGGGGTCGGAGAAGGCTAAATCACTGGCCTCAGACATAGTGCTTACGCTGCAGACTACTACACCAGAGAGATACTGTACCTTTACTCCTGTCATGGCCAACGCTTTGTCTGCTTGACAAGGGGGCTTCAGAGGGCCGTATCTTTGTCTATGTGTGTGTGTGTGTGTGTGTGTGTGTGTGTGTGTGTGTGTATGTGTGCAGGTGTATGTGTGTGAGAAAGAGAGACAGGTTGTTTGTTTGTGTGTGTGTGTGTGTGTGTGTGTGTGCTTACGCTGCAGACTACTACACAGCCAGAGAGATATAGTACCGTTACTCCTGCCATGGCCAACGCTTTGTCTGCTTGACAAGGGGGCTTCAGAGGGCCGTATCTCTGTCTAATTTTACATTACCCCCATATTACACATTACCCATATATTACATTATGATACACTTATGAACCACCAAAAACGTCTTGAAAAAGTGGTGTTTGTGTGTGTATGTGTGTGTGTGTGTGAGTGTGTGTGCGTGCGTCAGCGTGTGGGTGTGTGTGCGCGTCAGCGTGTGGGTGTGTGTGCGCGTAAGCGTGTGTATGTGTGTGTGTGCGCGTGTGTGTATGTGTGTGTGTGTGTGTGTGTGTTTGTGTGCATGTGTGCGTGCGTAAGCGTGTGTGTGTGTGTATGTGTGTGTGTGTGTGTGTGTGTGTGTGTGTGTAAGGAGGCAGCTGTGGCTGGGGGAGTAGGTGTTGCAGGTGCTTTTGTAAGGGCGCTGTGCTGCAGGATGGCAGATGCGGAGTGCGTGTGTGTGTGTGTGTGTGAGTGTGTGTGAGTGTGTGTGTGTGCAGGACGCAGATGCGGGGGGGCACACAGGCCAAAGGGGCTCCTGAGATCAGTCATGAGTCATCTGACTGACGCACAAGCACACACACACACACACACACACAAAGCAGAGAAGCGCTCTTGGTTTCAAGAGGCCATGCAACACCTGCACACACAAGCAGGCAAGTGTTCTTTTTTTATCAAGAACAAACAAACAAACACACACACACACACACAAACACACATGCACACACACAAGTAGCTCAGAATCACTTTCACATCACAGGGGTCCCCCAACACACACCCACACACCCACACACTCACACTGTTGCCGGGGACCCGTTGCTGACGGCAATGGAGGCTGCTCCATCTGTCAATCACACACTCTTTGGTAGCCTGGCTGTTGCACCAAGCTCGTAGAAGGAGAGATCAACGGGCGTCTATCAAATGTCTCTATATAGCAGGACCAGGAAATGCAACAAGAGATAGAAGCCGGCGCAGCTTGGATGTCTTAGTGTTTTAAAATTTAATAAACGTGCATGACGTTTCGATGTTAAGGCAACATCTTCTTCAGAGTCCATTGCCTTAACATCGAAACGTGTTGCCTCTATATACTCCTCTATATACAAGCAATCAGACGCCTGATTCTGATGACGTATGTGTAGCGACGTTTTTCATTGGTTCCTTATGTCAGGGGCAAAGGAAGAAAGAAGGAACAAAGCCGTAGATAGGCTGATTGGCCAGACTGACTTGACCGCGAAATTCTACGCAGTAGTCACGGGCCAGTATGGGCTGGCCCAGGCTAGCTCTGTGGTGTTCTTTCTCTCATTTCGTATTTCTTTCTATCCCTTTTTCTTTCTTTTGTCTCCTTATCTTTGCCCTCCTGCTTCATTGTCCTCTCTCTCTTTTTTATCTCTCTCTCTCTCGCTCTCTGTCACATTTTCTGCCAACTCTTCACCCTGCTGTGTTTCTCTCCCTCCACTTGGGAAACGGCTGAATCGACCAGGTGATGATACTGTACTGTAAGTAGAAGACCGCAAGCTGCAGGCTTAAGTGAATACTGGGGGGCATTTGGAGGTCCTAAGTAGTCAATTGAAAACCATAGGCCTTTTTTTAAAGGGGGGAAGTGGGGGGGGGGGGGGGGGGGGGGGGGCAATAATTGGATCTTTTCAGGGGCCCAGCAATCTCTTTGGTATTAGGTACTTACTCTAGCTCAGGTCATATTGTTCTTATTTATCTTATACTCTTACTTATCTTAAGTTGCTGACTGGCACACAAACTGTAGCAAAGTGGAGGAAAAGTCACCCCACCGGGATTCAAACTCGGGTCTCCAGGGTACCAGATGTGTACTTTGACTGCAACGCCAATGAGCCTGGCTCGTTGATATGGCAGTCAGAGCACACACACAACCCTAGTGATGGTCACTCCATCACACAAACATTTTAGAAAGGAAGCATATATATATCATATTGGACACTATACTGACGGAAATACCATAGCAGCATTGTGTTAGTGTCGTGACATTGCAGAGCTACACATTGACAAAAAGCATAAGTCAAGCTTACTTGGAAAAATTGGTGGAAACCTATTGCCTCAAATGAGTTGAGTAAATGTTCAATAAATATTCTACTTCAAATGATGTTTACTTACATCCACACCAGAAATGAAAAAAAGTTACATTTACTTAATTCATTTCATTCACTCACCATTTTTTCAAGTAATCAGGATGTACTCTTTTTTTAATAGTGCAGGGTGACTTAAGGTGAAAATGCTGCCTCATATACCAGGGAAAGTGTGAGGTAAATCCTTCTTGATTGGCAGGTGAGAATGAGGAATGGATTTGCATTCATTGGCATTGCCTAGCCCACTCCACAGTGGCAGAAAAGGTGTTTTTTTTCTATGTTTTGGTGTGTGTGTGTGTGTGTGTTTGAGTGTGTGTGTGTGTGTGTGTGTGTGTGTGTGTGTGTGTGTGTGTGAGAGAGAGAGAGAGTGTGTGAGTGTGTGTGCATGTGTGAACCTCACTGCATTTTGTCCCTTGGCAATTGCAACTCCTTACGCTTTATTGTTTGTTCTCACATACCATATAGAAATGAATGACCTTGGAGTATATAGGGTATCTCTTTCTTTCTCCCTCTTCTTTCTCTTCTCTGTCTCTCTTCCTCTCTTTCTCTCTCTCTCTTTCTCTCTGTCTTTCTCATGTGCCTTTCCCTCTATCTCTCTTTCCAGAGGTGCATTAGTGGTCTCAGCGGAGTTTGAAACACAGCCGGTACACTCCCACTGACACTCAGCCAGAAACAGGATGAAATCTGCAATGTGGATTAAAAAAAAAGAAAGAAAGAAAAAAAAAGATGAGTCCGACACTCTTTACTGCAGTCTGCTTCCTAGACACCTGGGTTCGTTACTGTGCCGAAACTTAAACAAGGACTCATTAGTGCTCCTCAGTGCCATCAGCTAAAGGGTGTGTGTGTGTGTGTGTGTGTGTGGGGGGGGGGGGGCAAAGTTAGGGGGGAAGGGGGATACAATGTGTTTTTCAGGCAAAATACCATGGCAACCACTTCTAGCCACGGCAGCCCATAAGGGGGGCTAAAAAAAAAAGCTTTCTGGGCCCCAGTCAATTGAAAACCTTTTTTTTAAGGGGGGGGGCAATAATTGGATCTCTTCAGGGCCCCCCACCCAGCCATCTCTCCACCTGGGCAGGGCTGTGCCTAGCAGTAATTATTTTACAGGATGTCTATACTGTTTCTATTGTTCTGAGAGTCTGTGACTTCACAGTCTACTGTGTTATTTACTGACATTGTTTATTATCTGTTTCCAATGTGTGGGGGGCATTATGTGTGCAGCAAGTGAGTCCAGGGCAAATGTTAACTTTGGGGCAATAAAATATGTCAGATCATATCATATCGTATCATACTGCATAGTATGGTATCACATCGCATTCTATCGTATCATACTGTATTGTATCGTTTCACACTGTATTGTATCGTATAGTATTGCATGAGAGTCCTGTAAGCTGAATTAAATAATTTATGCATAGTATCGCATTGTACTGTATCGTGTCATACTGTATCGTATCATATCACACTGTATTGTATAGTCATACGTATAGTATTGTATGAGAGTCCTGTAGGCTGAATTGAGTGATTTATGACCGGAATGGCTGAGCCCGCTGTGCCCATGTACAAGCATACAGTCTGGAGCAAACACAGCCCCTGATGGCTATTTGTCTATGAGTTATTTGACTGCTGGAGCACCAACAGATTTATGGAGTGCAGAGGACAAGACCTATTGCCTGTGCTGTGTACGCTCAAGAAAATGAGAATGAATTATCCCCGCACAATGAACTGTTTACAAAGTCCCATTTTCTGGGATTTGTAGTTGTTGTGGTCTGTATGCATAAGTGAAGTACTGCGAAGTCATAAATTGGGACTGTTGCTACATGGGAAAAAAATACAAAGCTATGTCAAGTGAGAATAAAAAAACATTGCATTACCCATACATTACATTATGTTACACTGGGCATACACATTTATCTAAAGTGGCCTACAGTTGAGGGGAAACAATCAAGGTGTAACCACCAAAAACATCTTGAAAAAGTGGTGTGCGTGCGTGTGTGTGTGTGTGTGTGTATGTGTGTGTGTGTGTGTGTGTGAGCGTGTGTGTGTGTGTGTGTATGTGTGTGTGTGTGTGTGTGTGTGTGTGTCTGAAAACCATTATGACAGGTTTCAGTATCATCTGAGCTCCCCCCCAATCACTACCATCTGACCCCCCCCCCCCACACACACACACACACACACACACACCCAACCCGTCAGAGTCACCCCTGTGTGAAAGGAACATGCTTCCCCTTCCTCGCTGAGCTTGCTGTGGTCCCTCGGGTGAAATCAATGCGAACATATTGGCTTCAGCCCAGTTTTCCCTGGACCCTCTGTGGAAGAAGCATGTGAGGCATCCATCAAGGCCGAGGCCTCATTACAAGGAAGAGCCCAGTGCTGACGGGTAGCTAAGAATGACTACACCAGCTTCTGAGGAAGCGCTTCCCTTTCACACCGACTGTAGATCAGTGTGTGTGTGTTTGTGTGTGTAAGTGTGTGTGTATGTGTGTGTGTGTGTGTGTGTGTAAGTATGTGTGTGTGTGTGTGTGTGTGTGTGTAAGTGTGTGTGTGTGTGCTTGTGTGTGTGCTTGTGTGTGTGTGTGTGTGTAAGCGTGTGTGTAAGTATGTGTGTGTGTGTTTGTGTGTGTGTGTGTGTGTGTGCGCGCACGTGTAAGTCTGTGTGTGGAGCAGTTCACCATGCAGCAAATCTGCAATTATTGCAGGCCAGCTCTCGTTAGTAAGATCTGGCGGTGTTGGGTGCCTTCCATCTCTCGCATTTTAAGAAGCACACAGGGGCCTCATTAGGACTGAACATACTTGTGATAAATTAGCTAATGACGTTGTGTTTTAAGTGTTTCGGGGGGTGGGTGTTGGGGTTGTTGTGTGATGTTGACGAGGATGGTTCCTTAAGGTAAACTGAGTGACATAATGAGGGAGGATCTATGTTAATAGTCCACATACATGTCTGCACTGGAGAAGGAGCTGCTTTTTATGTCATTGTACATGTATAGTGACAATCAAATGTATTCTATTCTGTTCTTCTGTTGTTTTTTATTTGAATATGATGATGTAAACCTTGTTGATTGGTATTATTAATGAATGTGGTTTATCAGCATTGTTACATAAATGTATTGGTTTTCTAACACAGAAGTGTTAAAACATCCTCTCTATCTCTCTCCCTGTCTCTCTTCTTTCACTCAGCATTGGTCACTGTCAGATTCAAAAACATTCTTGATTTATTACAGAAAATAATTTTGGACAACTTTCTATTGCAACTATTACTTATTCCTCTATACCTAAGGTAACTTAATGTAAGTTTGGAAAAACTGAAAAGTTACAGCACTCTCTAAGAGTTTCTTTTATCGCTTCCCCTTTTTGCTAACCCACACAGATCCTGAAATTACAGAACCTGTATTTGCAAATTTTAAACATGAGGCATGCAAGGTGGGGTACAGCTATTACATAATACTGTAAGCTTTATCAAATCCTATCCTACACGCAGCGCATTTTACCCACCTTGATCAGTTTGCACCTGATCTGCGCCGACACCATGTGGCTGTTCCGCAAGTTTCCCACGCGGAACATGAGGCAGAGTTTACCGTCCCGCTGCGAGATGACCGCGTCCTGGCTGAACATCAGCGTCTCCGCCCGCTTCTTCGGCTGGGACATCTTGATGAACATGCAGCCGATGAGAAAGGCGTCAACGATGGAGCCCAGCAGCGACTGGAAGAGGAACAGGATAATGCCCTCCGGACACTTCTCGGTTATGTACCGGTAACCATAACCTATGGTGGCCTCCGTCTCGATGAAGAATAGAAAAGCCGAAGGGAAGTTGTAAACGTTGGCGACGCATGGGGTGTAGGACTCGTCGTGGCCATGGTTTATGTCCCCGCGGATGTATGCGATGATCCACCACATTGATGCCATGATAAGCCAGGCGACGGTGTAAGTCAAAAGAAAAATCAATAGGTTCCATCGCCACTTCAAGTCCACTAGCGTGGTAAAGAGATCCGAGATGTACCTGCTGGTTTCACCGCCAAGGTTACCATGCTGAACATTGCAGCGACCGTTCTTCTCTACGAACCGCTGGCGTTTTCGCTTGACTGGAGCAGAGAAACCTACAGCTTGGCTGGTATTGACAACCTGGTAATCATCCCCAAATTTCCTTCTAATCGCAGACATAATGACTTGGCTAAGAACACCACAGCCTTTGACCGACCCGGGTGCCTCTTTGTTTTGTCGTGGAGAAAATAAACAAATTACGGTCTCTCAATTACTGCTGGCATCTTCAACTCAATGAGAATTAAATGCTTTCCTTGAGATCCGAAGCAAAAGCTTCCAAAAAAGGAGCAAGAGCGAAAAAACACGAAGTGTTGAGATGTTGGCACAAAAATGCTTTACGCAAAGTGCTACAATCGTTGCCTCACTCCATAACTTTTTGTCGCAGACATAATAAAAAGAATGGGAGCTGCAGTTGCAGTGTCCCTCACCAACATTTGCAAACATACAAACTGCACCAAAGCAAGCTGTTCAGTACGTCTCTCCCGTGCGTACTGATGGCCACTCCGATATAGTCTGTCAGGGTCACCCGTGCGCTGTTCAGATAGAAAAAGTCTGGCAAACTGCGGCACTCTCTGGCTGCTCGTGTAGGCTATGCGATGCTTGGCGTATGTGAGAGTAGTTGTGTAGGGAGGGAGGGAGGGGGGGGGGCACTGAATGCTGGTCTTCACCCAAACCAATCAGGTATCCACAGGCCGAGCGGAGAGAGTTTCAGCGGATCTCATTGGGGATGTGGCGCTGAATGCCCAAGCCGATGGCGCCATCTACCTAAAAGTCACCAGGTGTGCACTGGGTTTTATCTTTCAGCGTCCTACTGCATGGCAAGGTACTGTATATCATCATGTCACTATGTTGTTTCATGCATCTTTGGCAGTTTGATGATAGTCCCTTTGTCTTTGTGTCCACATGTAATTTGTTGTTACAATTAGTTTCTGTAATTTATTTATTCTTCAGTTTTCTGCAGAATGTCGTGACATGTCAAACTCAGGTAATTGCATAGTTACTGGACATGTTCAAGTGAAAATCTACTCACATTATTGCTCTGAATGCCAGTGCTCAAAGATGTAACATCTAGATAAATTATCTAAATTATGACTATGCACAAAATCAACGTTCCAAATACAAAACTTGTCTTATCATAAGTATTAGGCTTATCCCTCACATCTCGCAGCATCTGGCCATAATTTCATTACACCACTTTAGTTTTGAGAAAGAAGGCAAAGCTGGTGGAAAATACAGATACTAGGCAACCAGCCAAGGCCAACTATGATTCCCCATCTTATTTAATGAGGCTTAAGTCTTTTAATATGCACAGTAAGATGTTGCATGCAGTGTCTCTACCAGGCTGTTGTGGCCAGTCCAGTTGTCTCTGCAGCCATCTGTTGGGATGGCAGCCGCAGAGGCTGGTGACATTGAGAAGCTGAATAAGCTGATTATAAAGGCAGGCGGTGCCAGGGACTGCTTTGGGGCCCATTGGTGTCAGAGACAGAGTGATGGTGCTCAAACTACCGAACAACATGGGCAGCATTGCATATCCCCTGCATCAGTCCAGTTGTTAAATTGGCTTTTGTAAGGAGAGGGAGCCCTTTTTTACCCACAGTGGTCAATATTTCACTCTACTGTATTACTATAAATACTGTAGCAGAGGGAGCTCAGCTCTGGCTGGCTATATTTTTGAGTTGAGGAGGCAGAGCTGCGCTCTGGAGGGCTCCGGGCCCATTTTAAACTCTGCCCTGCATGACTTTGCCGACTTCACTGGCCGTATAAAACAATGATTTCTGCAGTCATTTGGGCTATTGGTCAGGCAGCAGAGTAGTAACAGTCCAAGACTTGTGGTAGTGATAGCATATTGTATGCAGTAATTTCTTTCCAAGTCTATGGGATGATATGCATTATATATTTAAAGACAATATTTTAATAGGCATATTGTGCTTGTACCTACCTTATTGTGAAATATCTATCTATCTATCTATCTATCTATCTATCTATCTATCTATCTATCTATCTATCTATCTATCTATCTATCTATCTATCTATCCCTCCCTCCGTCCCTCCGTCCATCTATCTATCTATCTATCTATCTATCTATCTATCTATCTATCTATCTATCTATCCCTCCCTCCGTCCGTCTATCTATCTATCTACCTATCTATCTATCTATCTATCTATCTATCTATCTATCTATCTATCTATCTATCTATCTACCTATCTATCTATCTATCTATCTATCTATCTATCTATCTATCTATCTATCTATCTATCTATCTATCCTTAGTTCAACACTACTCACTAAAGATTCCTGGTGTCCAACTTGACAATGGTCCATATTTACTCTTACAGGCTAACCATGCAATCAGTGTAGCCTAAATTAGTTTTTCACAATCTCTGTTCTTCACATGACTTGCAACTTGGAACATATATTTTAGTTAGGAAGTAGACGTTTCGGCATTTTGAAAAACTACTTTCATGCCCCAACTATTCCAGGCAATGGCAATTAGTCTTGACTTTGCCACTGACTTTGAATGAGCAAACGACGAAGAGAGTGCCCTCTGGTGTTAGGTTAGCGTTGCACAGCTACACTGGTTGTCTGTCTCCTCTCACGACCCGTCCGCCAAACCCATAATTCCCCGCGCCCAGACAAGATGGAAGAGAACAGCAGCCGCAGGAGAACAATGTTTTGGCAGTAAAAACTCAAAGGAACGATTACAGGGGAAAACTAAACGGTAAAGAGTCGGTTGCGGTCATGTATCGGTGAGTGTGTTTGAACATTACTTTTTGTTTAAGGTTAAATATGCGTATGTATCGAATAACATAGGATGTAAACTGCAAAATCAGATCACAGTCGCTCAAGCGAGTGATGCATTCAATGCCAAGCATCATTGTTTCGGTGTGTTGCATGGGCCATTTAATGCGGGGTTTCATATTATATCAGTGTTGCGTGGTTAGTTAACCTAAAATAACTGCTTATTTGCCTCAATTTAATAATATCTGCTATTTCGGTATGATGTGCGGCAATGGAAACTTTGCGGAATGTGTTACTAATATGTAGTCGTTGGAAATAGCAAGCTATAATTAGAGTTATAGCTAGCAAGCAAACGTCTTTAGCAGCCACCTAATGCTATCGCTAGTCAGTTAGCTGGCGAGGCTACGCATTTCTTTATCCACGAGAATGCATGTTGGCTAGTCAGCTAGTTAGCAACCCGTCTTTCAAAGAGAGTCTGCAGGATTGCAGACATTAATAATTAAGTATTTTTGTTGAAATCCATGCTTTCTCAAAATTCCTATGCCTTATGCCAAAGTGAGACTATATTAACTGGTTTCAGGCGCTAATATATGTGGGTACCCTAATGTAATATACATTGTCTGCGTGCTAGCCATGTTGTAACAAGTCATTGCTTTGATGCGATGAATCACTTGGCCACACTGTAGCAGCGTCTCGTGTGTAAAATTCAGCTACAAATGATAGTTTCTGTCGATTTCTCCGACAGAACATCAATGAGCGTTGCGCAGCTATCTTCAAATATTGTGTATTGACAATGTTTTTTCAGATGATGAATAACTTAACCTACTGGAATTACGGGAATAACTGGCTAGCTGGTTAGCTCGCTATTTTAGCTCACTTGAATGGAGTGGCTAGCTAGTTAGCTATGTTCATCACAATAGTCCGCTTCGCCGACAATTCAATGTCGTCTAACCAAATGGTCGTTTGACTGGACAATAAAACTCGCCTGTTCTCACCTCAAGCAAGATGTCGAGAACTTCACTCAGTGTGATTGCTTTTGACGTATGCTCACCACTTCCATACCATGTGGCGAATCGTTTTTTTCATGAAATTTAACACTAGGATGGTTTCAAATGAACAGGACTGAAGTTATCAATATGCGTAGTCGTGCACTTGTCCCCTGAGAATCTGGAATATTGCATTCCATCCGAAGGGCAGCCGCAGTCTTTGTGTTCAGTTTTTCTGCCGATGCCTTATTTGTCTCTAAAATGTAGTTCATTTTAGTGCATTTCTGTCAAATGTGTTATTTGTCGATGCGTTCTATGTCAATGATTTGTAACAGACAAGCATGCTGGATGTCGCAATAATCCTCAATTGCTTAGTATTAGTAATGCGCTGTAATCTCCTTTTAATGTGTCTGGGTTTGAGTGTTGGAAAGTAACGGCATTACCAAAACATGACTGAACATGTTATGGGGGAAAAATGGTCTGTTTACGTTTTGCACGTCAGTATAGCTCAATAGTAAACACCAGCTCACTGGTATTGTCGTTATTTTATTCATTTATTGCCTTGTTACACACATAGCCTTGTTAACACATAGCTTCTAAAAGTTGGTACATAAACGTAATAGTTAAAAAACAAACAAACAGAGTGTAAGTCTTGTGTTGGTTGGCTCCTAAAAGTCATGTAATATTTGGATACTGTTTTTGTATAACTGACTGGACACAGCCTATATGGTGCGTATTTCTCTTTTGGTGGGTCAGTTCTTACCTGACCCTCAGACGAGTGTTTGAAAGGTTGATTTCCTTCAGTCAGAAGGTTAAGCCTTTACAGTCTAACTAGCTTACACAGCCCCTAATCCTGCCTGACCTACCCAGACTTAGGCTAATCATTGGACACACAGGCTATGATTTTGCCATGATTTGTGATAGCCTCTTGTGACGCACACACACACACACACACACACACACACACACACACACACACACACACACACGTAGAGAGGTGACTAGTATATGAGTCATGCAGCCTCCCATGACTATGCTGGCCCCACTCAGAGATGGGACAGATATTTGTGTGAGGTAGGTGCAGACAGACTCGGTCCACGTGTTACTTTGAAGTGATACTCCAGGCACGCTGATGGCTGTTGCACGGCATTGCAAATATAGGTCACAGCAAAACATTTTGGTGCAGTTGTTTGTTTAGTGAAATTTAAAGTTTAGTAAATTTTTATTAACATGTCTTGGCAACAGGCTTTTGTTCCAAATAGGTGCCTGTCCTATGACGTAGTGTGGTCATTATTTATTTTAATATTCAAATATAGGACTTCAATTAATTTTGGTGTGAATTACAGTTGCAATTTAATTTAGAGTATAGCCTATTATTAGTGCAGTGAAATAGATTGATTTTGCTGTCCTCAGGCTAAAGTAATAGGGCATGCGTTTTAATAGATGCACTATAAACAGGCCACCATTCCTTTGTGAGATCACATGACCAAGCTTGCTTTGGACTCGTTAAAAAAAAAAAAATCAATCCCCTTCCCCTCCCGTCCCAATGTATAGTAATCCTGTCGAGCAAAGCCAGAGGAATCCAATCAAGTAATTAATGGTAAAGCGAATTGAAGAAGTGACGACACGTATATCTGTCGGAGTGTCTCATTTGATAAGGCGTCAGGGCGGTCCTCACAAACGTAAAAAAAAATTGGGTCGTGATCTGTTGGGTCGTGCGTAATAAACTTTTTTCCTCTCAAAAGGTAGCAACTGTCTGCCTGGGCCACGCAGTGAATCATCCGAGTAATTATTTATTTCCTTTTATTTTGAGGAGGTGTGAGGGAATAGGATTGTGAGCATGCAGTGAGCGCATGCAGATCTGCGTCGGGTCTGCCCAGCTATTTTGAGAGGCAACAGTGCTGCCTCGTCAGCGACGATCCCAGGGCGGCATTTCAGAACTCTGAGAAACCCTCTCTCTCTCTGTCTCTCCCTGTCTCTCTCTCTCTCTCCCTCTCTTTGTTTCTCTCTATAGCTCTTTGTCTCTCTCTGTCTCTCTCTCTGTCCCTCTCTTTCTCTCTCTCTGTCTGTCTCTCTCTGTCTCTGTCCTCTTTCTCTCTCTCTGTCCGTCCCTCTCTCTGGGCACAGTGTTAAATGGACCAAAAGCTTACAATGCAGAGCAGGCAAGTATCAGTGCCATCTCTGAGAATAAATACCTCAACAAAAAAAAAGTCTTTTTAAGGAAAAAAGGCCAGAAAACTCTGTACAGAGGTCAGATATTGCTGAAAGAGAGTAAAAATACTGGCTTGGTAAACCAGACCCTCGTACTGCACTTCAGTTCATTGACAGGGTCTGGCTATGGTTTTATTCACATGGTTGTCTCAGGCAGCATCTTGCTGTAAAAATACAGGATGCATATCCAAAACAGGGTTGTTAAAGCATCATGGACAATATGGAAAAAAACCTTTGAGGCAGTCCTGTCAGGAATGCGAGAATGTGCACTAACAGGAGTAGACTGAATTGTTTCTTTATTTACAACAATACATTCGCTTTACGTATTTGTCTTTGCAACTGGTGTCCTTAGTTGTATCTCCTTTTGCAACTCGTATATAGGCCTACATGTCTATTTTTAATATGTATGTATTTAATTATCATATATTAGTATTCTTTAAATCTTATCTTTTCTTTCTGCAGTTATGGAGTTAACCAGCCTACATTTCACTGTGAATTATATGTTATAACTGTATGTGACAACCAAGTCTATCATATCCTATTGTGTCTTAATGCCCTTGTCTCTCTCTCCCACTCCCTCTTTTCTCTCTTTGCAGGATATTCCCCTTGTAGTGTTTTTCCACTCTCCCCCCCCCACCCCTCCTTTTATTCCCCTCCCTTTTCATTTTCTCTTGAATGAACGAGCACCCTCTCCTCCATCACCACGCTAGCAGTACCGGTAACACTAGCTCCTCCACCTTCTCCTCCCACTTCTCCTTCTCCTCTTCCTCCTCCTCCTCTTCCTCCGCCGCGATGAGCCTGATCCAGGACAAGCTGGGCAACGAGTTCCTGCGGAGCAACGGCGGCATGGACCCCAACTTCGCCCCCGCCAGCATGCTGATGTTCAGCCACCTTCCGCCCGTCACCAGCTTCACGCGGCTGGCCCCGCAGTCCGTCATGGCCGACCTGCCGCAGGAGATGATCCTGAAGAAGGAGCGCGACTCGCCCGAGCACAGTGGCCTCGTCGGGGTCGGCGGTATGGGCATGGGGGGCGCGGGGGGGTTCCTCCACGGCATGGGCATCAAGCAGGAGAAGCTGAGCGAGCTGGACTACCGTCTGCCGCTCTACGGCATGCCGCCCACCACCACCACCGTGGGGCATCACGTCAGCAATGCGGTGCCCGGCAACATGGCAGGGGTGGGTCAGGGCGGCATGGGCGGCGGGAAGGGGCCCGGCAGCATGGACATGCTGGACATGTCGCTAGGCAACCACCAGAGCATGCTCCTGCACGACCCCGGCCTTAGCAACGTAAGTGACGGAGATGGTTATTTACCCTCTTGAGCAACAAAAAATATATATATACACACACACACACACACACACAATTGTTGCATGCTTTTTGTGACATGGCAGAGGAGTGGTGCACACATATAGGAAGGTAGTTATGTATCTTAAAAATAAAATTCCCCAAATCCCCGTGCACAGCCTTTTTAAGGCCCAAGTAATGTGCATCAAAAGTGAGAGGCCTAATATAATCACCGTGCACTGGTATGGTCTCTTTGCTGATAATTTTACCAGGCAATGACAATTAAATGGTAAAACTCACCAGCAAATCATCATTTTGTGTCTAAAATCTACCAGCACTTGTAGTTTACCAGCACTTGGCTGGTGGCTGATGTCAATTTTCGCCCCTGATGCATACACACACACACACACACACGCCCACCCACCCTTGAATGTGTTCCTGGGTGCCCACACCGTGCACGGTTCTGTGTGTTTGTGTACGTATGTGTGTTTGTGTACGTGTGTGTGTGTGTGTGTGTGTGTGTGTGTGTGTGTGTGTGTGTGTGTGTGTGTGTGTGTGTGTGTGTGTGTGTGTGTGTGTCCATATCCGTATCCTCTGTGATGAGTGTGATCTGTGCTCTGCCAGCAGTTCTCGGGGAGACTGGGGAAGGAGCCCAAGGAGGGCGGGGGCCGCCGCAAGAAGGCCAACGGAGAGGGGCACGAGGGCAAGGGCCGCAGGAAACGCGGGGAAGCTGCAAAGGTACACACACACACACACACACACACACACGGCATGTATATAGACTTCAAATTTACTGAGGGTTCTTTACCACAAGGATTTTCCCAACACACACAGCATAATATGGAGGAAATGCCTCACTCTAAACTCCACTAAGTCCTTTTTCTGTACACACATACACAGTCACAATGTATGCAATCAATGTTTACTTATATCTATATAACTACATGCGTGCAGGCATACATATTCCATCACACCATACACATGCACAGTTGTCGTAACTCAGTGGCATCTACGCATGTGAAGTCATCCTATCACAATCTCGCACATGCACACAGCTTCTATGCACTCTTGCCAACATGAAACACACACACACACAGACACCAATAAACATACACTTTCCATTATTGGAGAGTTCCCGCTCTTCCTGAAAGACATCAGCTTGTCCTTGAGACAAAGCAGCATTCTATCTTGAATAGTCTTTGGGATGACATGTCCTTGCAAAATACTCGATTCTGATTGGTTCTTCTCTGAGATCTGAATAGTGTGAAAACGTTTGCATGGGCAACCTGTTGTGCTTGTTGGAAGTGTCTGCACTAAATTCTCAAGGATTTGGAGCATTTATTAAATTGCTTATTTTTTAATGTTTATTTTAAAATATGTATATATTTTTTTGTTTTTATTGCTGTAAGGATTTTCTCTTATTTTTATATATATATATATATATATATATATATATATGAAGATATAGATATATATTTCTTTTAGTAGATCTTAACTTTTGCTTCCTCCCCCTGCTGTGTGTGTGTGTGTGTGTGTGTGTGTGTGTAGGCACTGATGCTGGACGGGGAGGAGGGTCCTCTGTCCCCCAACTCCAAGCCCCACATCTGTGAGCACTGCAACGCAGCCTTCCGCAGCTCCTACCACCTGCGCAGACACGTGCTCATCCACACAGGTGAGACGCGCTCTCTGGTGACACACACACACACACACACACACACACAGACGTATACATCCACACACATACAGGTGAGACGCGCTCTCTGGTGACACACACACACACACGTATACATCCACACAGGTGGGACTCGCTCTCTGGTGACACACACACATTCACACAGGTTAAAGACGCACTCTAGTGACACACACACACACACACACACACACACACACAGGTGAGACGGAGTCTTTGCTCTTACATACATACATATACACACACACACACACACACACACACAGGTGAGGCGCGTACTGCATAAACTGCCATCTGGGGTGTCTGATTGCTGACTAGTTAATGTCATCGACTAGTGTAGTGTCTCAGAACTGTGCACCCTACCCCCTTCTTATTCTTTGTTCTTGCGTTCTTTCTTGCTATTTATTTTAATCTGTGTTGTAAATATTTTACATACATGTCTGCACTAGAGAAGGAGCTGGTTTTAGGTTCATTGTACATGTGTATAGTGACAATAAAAGGTATTCTAGTCATGTGGGTATAGCTTAGGACACTGTCCCCGCAGAGGTCAAACAAAATATTGAAAACGTAAACGCAGACAGTCAAGTCTGTGTGTGTCTGTGTGTCTGTCTGTGTGTCTGTCTGTGTGTCTGTCTGTGTGTCTGTCTGTGTGTGTGTCTGTGTGTGTGTGTGTCTGTCTGTGTGTGTGTGTGTGTCTGTCTGTCTGTCTGTCTGTCTGCGCACGTGTGCATCCATGCCTGTTTATTTTATTATAAACTTGGACTGTGTGTAAAAACCCCACCTGTCTCTGATTGAAAGCGGGGCTTATGTGACTCTAAACGGTCTTCCTCTGTGTGTTTTGTGTTTTATTTCTGTTTAATTTAATGCGGGCCTGGCGCTTGTTATTTCTGATGGCACAGGGGAGAGGCCCTTCAGGTGCAGTCAGTGCAACATGAGCTTCATACAGAAGTACCTGCTCCAGCGGCACGAGAAGATCCACAGTGGTGAGTAGCCCTGCGCACACGTACACACACACACACACACACACACACACACACGTACACACAAGAAGATTGAGAGTGATGAGTGCCTTCCCCAAACACACACACACAAAAGATTCACAGTGGAGAGTGCCCTACACACACACACACACACACCCCAACACAAGAAGATCGACAGTAGAGAGTGTCTTTCCCAAACATACACACACACACACGAGATGATTTACAGTGGTGAGTGCCACACACACACACACACACAATCTTTGCTGTGTCACATTTAAGTATATCCATGTCGACTACTGGACTTATTATAGTAAAGCACAGTCTAGCACTTTTACCAAAATGGGCCTTGTGCTATTTTGGCACAATGTGCTATTTAGGGAGACCGGGGATGCACTGACTGACTGACTGACTGACTGACTGTGTGTGTGTGTGTGTGTGTGTGTGTGTGTGTGTGTGTGTGTGTGTGTGTGTGTGTGTGTGTGTGTGTGTGTGTGTGTGTGTGTGTGTGTGTGTGTGTGTGTGTGTGTGTGTGTGTGTGTGTGTGTGTGTGTGTGTGTGTGTGTGTGGAGCAGGAGAGAAGCCGTTTAGCTGTGACCAGTGTAACATGCGCTTCATTCAGAAGTACCACATGGAGAGGCACAAGAGGACTCACAGTGGGGAAAAGCCATACAAATGTGACAACTGCCAACAGGTAACGTTTTACACATGGACCATCATGCTGTGCTCATTCATGTGTGTGTGCTTTTCTTTTCATTTGGCATCTGTTGGTCTTTGTAGCAGTCACTGTGTAGATACATGCTTTTTTTTCTTGATGTAAATGCTTATGCAATGGTCATACATTTGAGATTTCCATGCATCATACATTTTCTCAACCATCCTGAATTGCAGTGATTTTGGAAACAAATTTCTTCTTTCCTCCAACCTGTTTTCTTCCCCTTTCTAAATATTTCTCACGCACCAACAGCAAGCACTGTAAATAAATGCTTTTCTTGATGTAAATGCACAATAAATTTAAGTTTTCCATGCATTTTTACAAGATGGATTACTTTTGGCCCCTACAAGCAAAAAATGTTTTATTTTTTTATCAGCAGTACTATTAAAATGGATTATGCGGTCTTCTTGTAAGAATCTGGTACATTTAACACCCTGAATTGCAGTGAATTTTATTTGAAGGTGTTCCTTTTCCCTCCACTCGACTTTTAACACACTTTCTTCCCTTTTTCTCTCTTTTTTTTTTTTTTGTAATAGTATTTCTCACGCACCGACCGATTACTGAAGCACAAGCGCACCTGTGAAGAAGCCATAAAGAAGGGCCTAGACCCGACCATGCTGGACCTCGGGGAAGACGACCTCGGCCAGGGCAGCTACCTCCTCACTCAGGGAACCCCCGCCACCGCCCCTGCTCCCAGCGGAGGGGGGCGCAAGCGAGGCAAAGGCAAAGGAGAGGGCAGCGGGGAGGGCCCTCCCCGCCGGCGAAAGAAGGCAGCCCCTTCCTCCTCCTCCTCCTCCTCCCTACACATGCCTCGAGGCCTGGGCCTGCAGGACTACGGCGGCGGAGACCTCCCGTCTGGCTCAGGGGCCGGCCAGGCCGGGGGCCCCTCGTCAGGGGCCGGGGGCGGGGGACACATGGGACGCACCCCCAAGCTGTTGTACAAGAAGGGCCGCAACAAGGGCCTGGACAAGACCCTGCTGGCCCTGGGGGCGGGCGGCGACGGGGCCGGGGGCTCCGGCTCAGGGCTACATGGACAGAAGCTCTCCGGAGGAGGAGGAGGGGGTGGGGGAGGAGGAGGGGGGCTGGACGGTCTGGGCCTCATGCAGGACTCCTCCGCCCCCAAACAGTCGGGCACCAGCAGCAACTACGACGACGCCATGCAGTTCCTGAAGAAGCGGCGCTACCTGCACGCAGCCAATAACAACGCAGGGGGAGGGCAAGGAGGCGGGGCTGGAGGAGGTGGTGGTGGTGGTGGTGGAGGAGGAGGTGGGGGCAGTGGTCAACCAGGAGACTACGGCCACCACCTGCCCCCTCCGCAGCCCCAGCAGAACGTCATCCAGAGCGGCCTGCCCGGGGAACCCACCCTGGCCCTGCTGGACACCTCGCCCCTCATCAGCGTGGACCTCATTAAGCACGACAAGTCGTCGGGCATCCCGGACGAGGTGCTGCAGAGCCTGCTTGACCACTACAGCCACAAGCCCGACGGGTCGCACCATCACCACTCTCACCACCACTCCCACCACCACCACCCGCACCACCACCACCACCACCATCACCACGACGACGTGACCTTCGACCTCTCGGGCAGCCACCACGTGGAGCTGCAGCCGGCCGAGGTGGTGACAGACGAGGATGATTCGCCGGGCGGAGGCGGTCACCATGGCGACAAGACGACGGTGGTGATGAGCGAGTACTCCAAGTTCCTGCTGCAGACGCTGGAGAGGACCAGCCACAGCTCCGGCTTCACGCTGGGCCCCGCGGCACCCTTCCCCAGCCTGCTGACCAGCAACAGCCCCGGCCCCGACCCCGGGCCCTCTCCCTCCCACGTGTACGCCACCTCACCGCTCGACTGCGGCGCCTACTCGCAGCCCGTAAGCTCACCGCTCGCGCCCTCGTCTTCCTCCTCCTCTTCCTCGGTGGTCGCCGGCGGTGGTGGGGGGAAGTCCCACTTCAGCATGCTGGTGTCGTCAGTGCCCTCTCCACCGGGCCACGTGGGAGGGTCGGGGGGCTCGTCAGGTGGGGGGGGGTCGCAGGGCGGCGGGTACCACCACCTCAGCAGCCTGGAGTCGGCCAGCCACCAGCAGCAGCTCACGCCCTCACAGGAGCTGACCGAACAGCTGGACAAGCACCAGCACTCGCCCCCCTTCCAGCTGACCGCCGACGAGGGGGGGGTCTCTGGGGGGGGCGCGGGCCAGAAGGATGGGAAGGGCGCCGGTTCGGACAGCGGGTCGGGCGGCGTTGCCGGGGGCAACAACGGCAGCGTTACCGGGGGCAACAACAACAACAACGGGTCCGTGTACCCGGACCTGGCCCCGCTGGAGCCCTCCAAGGAGGTGGAGCTGCGCTCGACGTACCAGATCGAGAACTTCGCCCAGGCCTTCGGCGCCCAGTTCAAGTCCGGGCGCGGCACCCCGCTGTCCACGTACGGCGGTCCCGGAAGCGGCGGCGGAACCGGCCCGGACGACCACCATTTGCCGCGGACTCCCGTCTCGGAATTCTCAGGGTATACTAGTCTGTTGGCGGATGTCGGCGAGCCCACTAGCTCAGGATCCAAAACTCCCACGAGCCAAAGCTACAGGTAAAGCAGAGACGACGGGGGTGGGGGGTGGGGGGGGGTCGTCCAGGGAGAGAGAGCCAGGGAGGAGGGAATTGGAGCGGCAGGGTGGAGTGGGGGGGGGTGGTCTTCCAACCTCAGCGTCAACATTGGAAACCTAATCGACCCCCCCCCCCCTTCTTCAAACCCTCAAACCCCCCCCCTCAACCTCCACCCCCACCCCCACCTCCACCACCACCAAACCCATTTTATAACACAAAACAAAACAGACTTATTACACTGCCATTAAAGGTTAATGAGACTCTACCAGGGAGGGTCTGCAAGACCTCATGCAATTTTTTTCTAAAAAAAAAAACAACAAAAAAAAAAGTACTCCTTTTTAATATGTATTTAGTCCCCATGTCTTTATTTTAAGGAAAAAAAACTAGTGTAGTGCGTATGATATTTGTTTTTTTTTTTTCTTTTTTTTTAAAAAAAGGTAGATTTTACATGTAATTTTTTTCTTCAATTGAAATGTAGAGGGTAGCTATGAACTCGCTTGTGTTCCTAAGAACCCCCCTGTGTGTTTTAGCAATCACGATGCATTTGTAAAATAGTAATGATGATGATGATGATGATGATGATGATGATTTACAGTAATATTGTGTCAGGGAGAGGCCCAGTGTTCAAAAGGCAAAAAAACCCTATGTATTGTCTGTTACAATAATGAAAAGTATTACTCAGGAAACAAAGCAGCAAACTAAGAGGTTGTATTTTTTTCTTTCTTTGTTGATATCTTTTTTTTGTTTTGTTTTTTTCCCCCCTTTCGTGGCGAGATGCAACTAGCACACTTGTTTTGACCGGTTAACTAATCATGAACATTTTATGAAAAGCTTTTTTTGATCTTTTCCTCCCAGGAAAGAGAGTGTAGCCAACCATGATTCTGTGCATCCAGTCACTAACAGACACCTTTTCCACGACTAGTGATGGAGACTATGGTACCATTGGTTATTAAAGATAAACACTCCCCCTCCTCTCATTTCTCTACTTTAAGGCCATAAGTAGTCTCTGACGCAGGCGTACACACACACACACTTACACACACACTCTTACACGCACGCACACACACACACACACACACACACACACACACACACACACACACACACACACACACACACACTCTTACACACACACACACACACACTCTTATACACACACACACACACACACTCTCTCTTACACACACACTCAGACACACACATTGGTAAGTATTTATGCATCTTAGGTGAGGGGGCTGGTGATCACCAAAGGGGTTTGCTCCCATCTTCCCTTCCTTGCTGTCCGTTAACGCTAGTTGCACTCTCTCTCTCTCTTCCTCTCGTTCTCTCTCTTCCTCTCTTTCCCTCCTCCCCTCTCTCTTTCTCTATCTCTCTCTCTCTCTCTCCCTCCCTCACACACTCTTTCTGCTACCCCTCTCCTTTTGTTTTTTTTTTTCTTCTTTTGTTCATCCTCTTCTTCTGCAAGGAATCAATGAGCACTTTTTTAACCAACCGTTTTAACCATTGAGGAAAAAAAAACTGATTCAGCCCAGACTCATGTTTTGATTTTGGAGGAAAAAAAAAACCTTTTTTTCATTCTTTTCTTTTTTTGTTGTTGTTGTGGAGAAAGCTGTGAGTTTGGGGGGTGGGGGGGGGGCAGGGAATAGGGTGGCTGTTTTGGGAGGGCTTGAGGTGGGTGGGGAATGGGTGGGTTACGATCAAGGGCATTGGGGTGAGGGATGGGGGGGGGGAATGGGGAGGGGGGGACTGGATGCTATGCCATTATTGTTTGTAATATTGATATGTAGAGGAGCCTTGGGTTCAAGTTACAGGACCTTATTTGTATTAAAGTGTATTTAAATATTAATGTTTTTTTTTCATTAGTTTTATATACTTTTTTGTTTTGTTTTTGTTTTTGTTTTTTGCTCCAAGAGAGTGGCCACATTAACAATAGCGCAATCCTACCTCTCCACCTCAATCGCTGTCTCTGCTGTGGTCAGTAGATGCAACCGAAATGGGCTGATCTTTTTTATATATATATAAAATTTAATCCCCATGCTGACACAAGGCCAACACAGATGGACATGCCACGCTGTCATTGTGCAAATGAAACCAATACACGGGGAAAAAGAAATACAGACATCCACGTTTTTTTTGTTTTTTTTCCTGGACCTAAAACCTGTGTTTTTAATGTATTTTGTTGGCTCTTTTGAGGAAAAAAAAATGAATGAAAGACAAAGACCTTTGAAAAATCAGGAACATTGTGATAACATGGAGGAACATGGACATTTTGAGATGGGAGATACGTGATTGTTTTGCTCCACCCTTCCCCCATCCCCCTCCTACCCCCGACCTAGATGATAATGCAATTTTGATAACTCTGTGATTGAACACTACTTCACTCTTGTCTTCCATGGGTAGATCATTTTTATTTGTTTTTTTGTTTTGTTTTTTTTTTTCAGCCAATTGTTGCAAGTGGCCAGAAGTGTGGAATTTATTTTCAATTTTGGGGTGCTGGCCTGCAATATGTTATCCCTAGTCCCACTTGAAGACCTGTTGGGGGAGGTCAGTGATGGCTTTGTTAGGTAAAATATCACCAGAGTTCAAATAGCCCCTTTTAAAAATGTTTTTTGTTTCCTTTTGTTTTGCTACCCCAGTTATGCGCTATGCTTTCAGTCGAGAACATTGTAGAGTTGCAAGAGTGATTTTGAAAAAAAAATTATATATGGGATTGACCAGAATATACCTCATATCAATATAAGATGAACTCTTTTCCCCCCTTAAAAATCCCAGGGACAAGTGTTGGGGCATATTTAGTTTATAGCAATTGATACTTGTTTTAAAAAAAAAGAGAGAAAACATACCCATCACAGGCAGTGGTCCACGTTTTGATGAACTCTACCTTGACCAGGTGGCTGGTTAGTAAAAGTGTGTGGTTCCTAGTGGCTGACTCAGAAAGGAAAATCCTAAGAGTAAATTGGGGACTTTATGCTCGAGACAAGATGAAGCCAAAAGGCTGTATTTTGTAAAAGAAAAAAAAAAGAAGAAAGCTGGGGTGGGGTGCAGGAGGTACTTGCTCTAAGCAGATTTGTTTGGCTTAGCCACTAAACCACATATTTGGAGTTACCCTCCTGGTAGGGATTCATCCTGGAGTGGCCTTGTCTTGTCTTCTGGGCTGAAGTAGCCACTGTCATATTTTTTGTCCCCAACACCTCCTGAATTGGCTACTCGAGAGGAGACACACTTTACTGGAAGTGCAAATTAACATGTTTGTTTGTTTGCTTTTTCCTTTTTGTTTTGTTTTGTTTGTTGATCCTGTAAGTCAGATCAGGCAGAGTTCTAGGTTTTTTTTTTTTAGAGTCTTAGCAAGAATCTCCATACCTCCCACCCCCCCACCCCAACCCCATACCCATCTAACTTTTGTTACTTGCCATAAAAAATGTGTTTTTTGATATGATGTCTAGAATGACTTTTGTTTACAATAATGTACAAATACACTAAATGTGTGTTATTTTTCATTCTGAGGCTTTTTTTCCCTGATAATGCATGACATGAAGTTTTTTTGTTTTTTTTTGGTTAATTTTATATGGCTTGTCTGTCATCTCCTTCAATGCACCAATTTTTTTTTTTTTTTAGTGAATCTGCCCCCCCATCCCCCCCCCCCCCCCCCATGTCCTCCTTCCACTCAGAGCTTGTTCTGCAAGGTTCTGCCCATCAGATGACTTTATAAAATGATTAGATAAGCCAATAAAAACCTTTTTTGTTATGAGCGTACCAGCTGTCCAATTTTCCATGAAGAACTACAACAGACGTGCCACAAAATAATGACTAGTTTACAGCACTGAATCGATGGTGCTTGCTTTGCATAGCAGTGGCGTTATTAATATCAATATCTATTAGTATTATTGTTACTACTGTTATTATTGTTAACACCATTATTATTATTACTATTGTTATTATTATTGGTGGTAGTATCATTAGTAGTAGTAGTACTATCATTAACATTAATAATAAACTTTTAACAATCACTACACCTGTAGGATCTATTAACATAGGAAGCAAGAGGAACTTTGATGGTGCTTTACATTTATATCCACATCTACGGCATAAGGGACATACAGAATCAAGTTGACTATTATAGGCATAGGAAGGTAAGCAATCTGATCAAAACACAATGCGTAAGAAAATTGATCAGGGTCTTTGTCTAAAATACTTTATGTAAATAGTTGACAAGTAACTGATCAGAAAAGTTTCCCAACTTTATTCTGACCTGAAGACAAAGGTTTGTCATGTTTATGATGTCCAGGAATGTGTTGGAAAGGTCATGGTTATGATGCCACACCCCAAGAAAGTTAAGTCTCGACCATTTGTTTGTGCAGTGATGGGTCAACAGAAACTTTGGCAATCAGGTTATAAACTGTGTGTGGAGGTACACACACACACACACACACACACTGCAGGAAGTTGTTCAGTGTGTGTTTAAAACAAACGAAAGGTGTGTGTGTTCAGTGTGTGTTTAAAACAAACAAAATGTTTCTCTCTCTGTCTAACCCAGTGGTTGTCAACCCAGGTGTACTTGGATCAGTTCTAAGGGGTACATAACATGTTTGAATGGGTTCTCAGCCCTCTACCAGCATTAAGGTAGCCTGGTAAACCAGCCCCTCGTGCTTCACTTTGTTTGTACAGAGGGTCTGGCGCCGGTCTCATTGAAATGGCTGGTTGTAGGCAGAATCCTTCCTAACCAAATCAATGCACAGAACAAGTGTTAGTTGTTAGTCCAGAAACTTCCTCGGCTATTAACCCTTATGAGTACAGAAGAAGATGTACTCAAGACAGACTGATGAGATCTTTTAAAAATAAAATTTAAAAAAAGTTTGGTGACCTGTGTCTGTGAAGCAACAGAACAAAGGTCAAGAGCAGGCATACTCTTGCGTAAAGACCACTAATGGTAAACGGATGTGAATAGTCTCTTGCATGTTTGACTATGTGATCGAGGCTGATATGAAGAAAGTGGTTACAAAAATTCCACTTGAATCGTCAGGGGACGGAAGTGGCCTTTTTTTTCCGGAAAACGCTCAGAGGGTGTGGCGCTCTGTCATGGGTACAACTATGACTCTGAGTTACTGGTGGGAAGTGAAGATATTCCCTTTTTTATAGCCGAGGCCCATTATAGAAGACAGGAGAGCAAACACATGGTCGACATAGTTGTCAGGGCTTAGGACAACAGCCTCTGACCCAGGGGCGATTTTAGCATCTGGTCCTTAGGGGTGCCCGGCCCCCAGTGCTTAGACATGCAATACTTCTCACTAAATGAGGCGAACTAGTACATTTATAAATGTTGGAGTTGTATTCACTTTGCCAGGGGGTGCCGAGCAGTTTCACAGGGGTGCCTTGGCACCCCTAAAAACAGCCTAGATTCGCCCCTGCTCTGACCTAATTATGGTGACATTAAAAAATAAAAAAAACTCTCTGTCTCAGTCTGGTTTTGAACTGTTGTTATTAAAATCAGTCACAGGTGCCTGGAAAATAACCTGGATAATTATATCCCCTTGTTAATGATGATAAAGGCTGTATGTACTAAGTCATATTAAATTTATCTTGTCATTTTTTTACTGTCAGGTACACAGTATCCATAGCTTTTTTTTTTTGTCTACTCCGCTCATTGAAAATTTGCAATTGGAAATTTGCATTGCTGGTTTGTCATAATGAGTCTGTTTGGATGGTGTAGATTTATCATCAGCCATTGGGGGGCAGTAGAGAGCCCAGTAAAAATCTCAGGACGTGGGTGAGGGAAGTGGCATCATTTCAGGATTGATAGCTCTTTTTTTAAGTCTTCCACACACTGCAGTACTTTGTACTCTGGTGTCTGGATCTTAGAGATAAATGAAAGATAAATTTGCTTTCAACTTCCTAATGGAACAAAAGTTGAAATACCTAGAAAACCACCCAAGATAGTGTCATGTGTACTTTGGGGATATCTCATTATGTTTCTCCCGAAACCCTTTTTTTGCTACCTATTGTTCAGAAGTGAGTAGGTGGATTGTCCAACCCTTTTGGAAAAAAACAAAAACATTACGTAACAATATCCAGTGTTATTTTCAGACGAAACCAAAGATCACTGCCTGTGTGGCATACTTGGGCATGGTCTCTGGTGTCACTGCCCAGCAATTTATGGCCCCTAATAAATTTATGCCATGCAATGTCTGTGACGTACTAACAGAATGATGCAATGAATCATCAGGTACTTACTGAAAAGGCAGAATTTGTGTGTGTGTGTGTGTGTGTGTGTGTGTGTGTGTGCGTGCGTGTGTGTATTTTTGGTGTTACTATTAATATTGTCATTATAGTGCCTATTACACTAAGGTACTTTCAACAGTTCACCTTAGCTTGTTGTTTATTGATTATTAAGTGGTATTTTATTCGTAGTATCACAGTAATGTTTTCATTATATAGGACATGTAACTGTTACATAACAAGGCAATTTCAAAGCTGTTCCAAGTCTGTTCCAAGAGTAAGGAAGAGTTTCAGTGAATTAGGCCATGTCCAAAATGTTCACTTGTTCACTATGTAGTGCATTATGTAAGGGACAAAATGTAATGCAATGCAATGCAATGCTATGTAGTGTACTACATAGTAAACGAGGGAACATTTTGGACACGACCATAGTTCACCCGTAGTCTTATATTTTACAGTCATACCTTATACCTGCTCTGTATGAGGGCAGGTATAAGGTATGACTGGATTGGCTTTGGTGGCCGATGATAGGCTGTGTGTGTAGTCCAGTCTGTGTCTAGGGCCTGTCCCTAATAATGTGTTCATCTTCTCTCTATAAATAACATTAGCTGTTACCACATCTTCAAGTTCAACACCATGACCATGACTATAGCATTGCTCAACATCCATTAATTCCTCAAGGAGATAAGCTCCAACGTCACAGAACGTTTTTTTTTCTTTTCTTCTATAAAAACCATACTTTGTTTGACATCACTATCTTCCTTCTGATAAAGCCCATCTCCATGGCGATAGTATAGGACATTCCAAGGCTGGGTTGCCTTTGCCTCATCAGGCTTGGAATAAGTAACCTGCTCCCAGAACAATCAAGATAATTTTTACAGCAAAGGTGCTGAACCCTTGGCTTCGGGTGTCCTGAGGTGGCTGGGTGTAGCGGGAGCAGCAGGTGTGGCTGTGCAAACCAAAGGGCTTGCTCGTCAGAAGCTCTGTTTGGGTGTGTTTTGGGTTTGTTTCTACGGTGGGGTTTGGAGGGAAGGACGGAGAAAAAGTATTATTTATAATATCGTTAGCTTGATAGCATAATTGCCCAAGTCATTTTTTTTGTGTTTTTGGAAAACAAGAAAAAACACATTTTCTAAAAATCACATGCATATTTTTTATTGATATTTTCACAGAACATTCATGTAGATGTGAGAAAAAGTTTGGAAAAAGAACAAAACCGAACATCATTTTTTTTATCAAATAAAAGTGACTTAGGCAGTTTTGATGTATGCAAAATGGCTGAGAAGATGTAATGTTTATTTTATATTCTCAGAAAAACTGCCTAAGTCATAGGCATAATCTGCCTAAGTCAAATTGATTGTATAAAAACTGCCTAAGTCCAATGGTAAAACTGCCTAGGTCATAGGCATAATCTGCCTAAGTCAAATTAATTGTATAAAAACTGCCTAAGTCCAATGGTAAAACTGCATAAGTCAAATGAATGACTTAGGCAGCTATGTTTTTTTTAACTTTTATGAGTGTTGTGATTGTCCAATGACATAGGCAGACAGACAGGATGATACAGAAGTGGTAGGGGAGTAAAGTTGTGCAAAAATCTCAATTTGACCAAAAAATGACTTAGGCAATTATGCTATCAAGCTAACGTTATAATATAATGTACATATATGTTGGGTGCTCATGTCCTTATGTAATTCATTTTAATAAGGACAAGAAAAACAATGAGGTGGAAAAAGTTGATAATGTATTATTATTATTATAATCATTATTATCTTATACATTTATACATCTTGTATATATATATTATCTAGCACATTTCATACAAAGGGTGTAGCTCAAACACAGGACATACAGTAGATACACATGACAAGCTTTGTTGATTTATTCAGATGTTGGGTGCCTGTCAATGGTTGTGTTTTCATTCATAAAACCATAGTTAACCATCTTACAGTGGGATGAATAAAATGTCTGGTCAGTGTCTCTTCTGTTTAATTGACATGAAGGTGATGTCCTAGTGATCACAGCCAAATTCTCAGAGTTTATTTCCCAGTGTTCAGCAAGAGTGCAAGTGTAAAATTAAGTTGGACGTTGGAATTACACTGCAAAAAGTTGATTATGTAAGGGAGGAGTGTTAAATTAACACTACAAAGATTGGGACAAAATAAACACTGTCATAGTGTTAAAACCATCGGTTAAAACTGAGTATCTCAGAGTTGATTTAACGCTACAGAATTTGCTGTGAACCAAGAGTGGACATTAACTTTAAAAAACGTGAACCTTTACCAGCCACTGAGAAAAAAATGGAAAAATTCAACAGCCAATTATTATTTTGTGCCCCAAATCTACCAGCCACTGTCATGTTTTACCAGCATTTAGCAGGTGCCAATTTCCGTCCTTGCTGTGAACATGTCATCAGCTCCCTGCCACTGTAGAATCTGAGCTCGACTGTCACTAGGTTCATGATCATGTCTTCATGTAATTAATTTTAATAACGACAAGAAAAACAATAAGGTGGAAAAAGTTAACAATATATTATTATTATTATTATTATGTAACTGGGTACATTCATTAGAGCAGTCAAGGTCACGGACATATTTTTGTCTGATGATTATGTTAACGTGGTCAAAGTACTACCCCCAAAGTATGACTACAGTTTTTTTTGTTAAAGCGACACTATGCAAGTTAATTAATCATTGTAATAAGCCAGTAGATGCTTAAATGAGTCATTACCAGGCGAATGAAGACTCTCTCTCGGCCTCCCTCCCCTGTCTGTGGACAGAAAACCTCTTGTGCAACATCTGGGTGTCCGTTTCGGCACCCTCAGACTCACTTGTTGAACATTACGAGAAGCAGGATCAGGTTAAATTCTGAAGAACTTCTGACTTTACTTACCTTGGTGGACCTGACTACCTTTGTATTTGATGGTTACTCTGATCAGCTGAGTTGAAAAAACATGCAGGGGGTGAGGAGAAGGGACATCAATCCATTTTTACTCCAGTGTCCATTTACTTGGAGACACTAGGGGGGGCTCCGTTAAGAAAAAGCACTCAAAGTTGCGTACTATCTCTTTAAAGTTGCTTACCTTGGTTTGAAGGAATGATCTCTGAGCCAGGTTGTTCTTTAGTAACAGGAGACAAAAGCAAATCATAGTTATGTGAGAGTGCAGAATATTGAAATGCTTTTCTAGTGAAAATCTACAAAGTCTCAAGGACTGCAATGAAAATATATTTAATCACAGTCAACATCATTATGAAATCAAAAGCAATATAATATAATATAATATAATATAATATAATATAATATAATATAATATAATATAATATAATATAATATGTGTTTTAGAACGTGTTTATTGTCTTCAGGTGTGTATAGTGGCAAATACCTTTCAAGTCAACAACACCCTTAACCTTCAGTGTGAAGTCACCAGTGTCAGTTTATTTAAGTCACTCATTACAAAAGCTTAACCTCAACTATTGAGCACGAGGCTGTTTATTCATTGCTCAATAAGGGGCATTACTTCCCAGAACAAAACAGTAAACCTAAAGCTGAGAAGAGACCGCCCCATTTTTTCTTTTACCCTGATGCTGTTTCAAAGCCAGCACTGAGATTGTTGCCAATGTGCCGATTGCAGCAATATGATTCATGTAGCTTTTTAGTTTTTTTTTTTTCTCCAAGCGCTTGTGGCGGACCCCACGAAATGGCGGCCCCGGGCGGCTGCCCTGTTTGCCCGTGCCTAAAACCGCTACTGGTGTCTTTAGTTTTTTGTGATTCCCATTCACATAAGCACCTTCCCATCCCTTACCTTACAAACCAGGTAAACCCTATACATTACATCTCACAAGTAAAATGAATCCTGACACTTAGCAGAGTTCATGCAAACTGACCATAGCAGCTGATTCCAAGTATACTCACTTCATATTTGTGTGCGTATAATATAATATAATATAATATAATATAATATAATATAATATAATATAATCAGAGTAGCACGCTGCAGAATATAGAGAAGGTCTTGTTAGGTTAAAGTTGTTTTATCTTGTTCCAGGCTTCTTGATCTTCAGGAGGCAAAGGACACAGTTCCATGCATAGGTGTTGCCTCAGGTGGGCTGGGGTGGGTCTATGTCCACCTACTTGTCAATCAGGCCCACCCAGTCAGAAGGGTCTGTAAGTTCGGTTGACTGTTTTAGTATTAAAAAAAATGTATGTGTTTTGGACTAGGCCTACCTGAATTTTTTCTTCTTTTTTTCTATGATTTCTGGCTGCCCCTGCTTCCCTGGCTCCCACCCCAACACACACACATACACACACACACACACACACACACACTCACACACACACACCTGATTCCATGAGAACCTCTTTTAATGGCACCACAGATATCACCCATCCCCATAGAAACACAAACAGAAGTGGCGTGCCCTGCTGTAAAGGCATAAACGGCTTGGTGTGGCTCAAGAGATGACTTAAGATGTGAGATAGACGATTTATGGACCGATTAGCCAAACCATTCATGACTTCACAGCAGTGTACAATGGTTCGCCTTTGCCATATCCTGTGACTTCAAATCAAATGTTTCCATTGAGAGTATCCATGCCAACTGTTGCTACAGTGCCCAAAGTCCTGATTTCACAATGCATTTTTAAATTGTTGGGGTTTTTTTCTCTCTCTTACTGTTGGGTTTCGGTGCAAAACAGTGATTTCCCAATTAAGCTGATTTAACAATTTTGGTTTCCGAGCTAAGCTGCTAGGAAAAATCATATTGCACATATCACATATGAGTGTTCTTTGTTCATCGTGGTGTGTTCAGGGTTATTCTGGTACATCATGCAACCCTGTGGAACCAGAAAGCATTGCCACAACTATGTGTCTGTTGGAACAGTGTAGCTTTTGTAATTAAATGTCTAATACAAATTTTATCTTATTATTGTTGTGTATCATCACCCACTTTAGATACACATGTACATGTAGGCCTACTAAAGGTTTGCTCAAAGCCTTGCTTTTGGAAGGGAACAAAACAGACCAATGCAGAATATTGATTTAGGGGCGAATGACAAAAGATGATTATTATCATTATTTGTTGACATGACGAGCAAAGGCTTACTTTGTTATATTTCTTGGCAACTGACTCTATGGTTGTGATGAGATATAACTTGTGTATTATGCCTGCCTTTGTGAATATTTAAATATTGTTGCGTTTCACATTTAGAGAGAGAAAGAGAACTGGCCACAACCGTCAGCCTAGGCCTACTTGTCTCTAAACTCCCTGCTTCTGTCCAGAAACATGTATGTTTCCTGATATGCCAGCACACCTCTTACAATAAATGCTTAAAAAAGACACTAACTTAGTCAAATATTAGACACAGTAAATCAATTCCCAAAACTAACTAACTAACTTTCATTTTATAACACCACCTGCTTTACCTACTAGGAAACTCTCAGAAAATATTTTGAAGTGTCAACAAGGGCACGGACATCTTAAACCCAACTTTAGGGAAAGGGCTTGGCACCGGACAAAGAGGGGATGCTGAATCATAGCGAAGTGGCCGTTTGAGACTCGTCGGCAGTGCCAGCGGAGGTGTGGCTTCTTCTATGTGGGTCTTCAAAAGGTATAAAGACCACCGACTACCGACTACTTCGCGCTATACCCTCAAGCCTCTTTGCGGATTCTACGTTGCCGAAAGGTTGTCATTGCAGACGGGAGAGTTTAACACAGATTTTTTTTACTCGTTTAATTTCGTGTCGTTTTTATTAAGGATCAATTAACGATGAAGAAGTTGGCTAAAGTTTTAATGCTGTGCTGGCTGGTGGCTTCTTTGGTACAATCAGGAGGTAAGACGGAAAGTATTTTCTGAATTGGTCGGTTTTAAGTTGGTGAACGTGGAACATAATGATTCACATAATAATAATACTAATAATAATAATAATAATAATAATCATTGCTAACTAACTTAGCAAATAACACTGTAGTTCAACAGAAAAGATTTTGTCTAAAGACAACGGTGCACAATATCCCACATATAAAGTGAAACAGAAAAATCCTGCCATCCTCGTGTTTTTATTGGCATATCCGCATCCTTCCAGTGGTCGCTCTTTGCCTAAAGAGACAGCGTCATCTCAGACTCAAAACAAAGGCGAAAGTAGGCTACGAACCAACAAAATCCATCCCAGAATTGGCGAACCATTTAAGGTGGCTCGTGTCTTGTCCGTGTTACAATGTAAGCCTTGGGGCTGACAATCTGTTTAACTAACCTCCGTCACAGGTTAACTTGGGAGTTAATTTTTCACCCCTAGTGGGGCTTTTGGGTCGGTCGTTAGTGGTGGGTCTCTGACCCCTTGCCTTTGGCTGGTGTCAGTGATGGCTAACCCATAGTATGCTTTAAAGGTGTCCTCGACCTCATTTACAATGTATAGGGTCGCAAAAGGCCATCTCGTCTTGGGCTGCATTCCAGATTGCTTTCTTGAGTAGTAGACAAGGGGGTCTGAATTCTCCACCTGTTGAACAGCCTGTGCTATAAGAACCCATGGGCTTAATGAATGATCGTTTCATCACAGGGAACAAGGGAGACAGAAAACCTTTGGTTTAATGGGCTTTCTCTGTATATAATTTCTATGTTTGTAAAGATGGCCGTGAATGATGGAAAACACAGCTTGATGTAAATGAAAAAACAAACAAAAAAAAAAACCTGATGTAGCCTCACCTGTGAGCAGTCACAGCAGTGTAGGGTGTGAATTTACACACCTGTGTGAGGTCACATGAGATGACACATTCAAAAGTTTGTGTGTGTGTCTGTGTGTGTGTGTGTGTGTGTCTGTGTGTGTCTGCTGCACCTGCTCTGCCTTAGAAAGTTGTGGTCAGAATCGCACGGTTTGGGTGCATTTGGAGAGTAAAGAGGAAGACAAACAGTCTGCGGTTTACAGTCTGTGGTGTGGTTGGGGCTCCTTGCTTATGCACACCACTTTCTTGAAGGAACAGACTGTGTTTTTGTATTTTGTGGTGAACTTTCATTGACGCAGAGATCCTGTAAGTGTGTGTGTGTGTTGAATTGATGACTTGGCATGAGAGCAGAGGTCTTGCCAGACCTTTTGGGTGCAATGAAAGGACATGTTTGGTGTGGAGTCTGCACCATTTGTCTTGACCTGTTTACATCAGAGCTTCGCTTGGCATAAGTGGCAAGAAGTACACAATGGAGTCACACAAAGGGGAGAGACTGCACACACACACACACACACACACACACACACACACACACACACACACACACACACACAAGGGCAGACATGATCAAACAGATCGTATGCAAGGTCATGTCAGCTCTTTTGTGCTGTCCCCTCCTTCATGTGACTGGGCTGGCCACTAAGAAAAAAAAGGAAGAAAGAAGTAATGGACACTAGGACAAAATATAACATCTCAACCCCACGATGATAATAATGTTGGTTGTGTTGTGCTATATATTTCACTGAGGGCCCCAGGTCTGTGCGGGGCCTCTGAAATTGCCCTAACTGTCACTCACCTCACGGCCCCATGTCAAAGAGTGTCAGCCTTAAGTCTTTCTATTTCTCGACAGGGTGCCATCCACAAGCATTCTTTTTACGTTCTCCTTACGTTCTCATTACGTTCTCCTTACATTAATCTAGCTCAGCTCTTATCATTTCTCTGGGTTTTGCATTAAAATGAAGGAGATGGTACTAGTGCTCCGTTCTCACAGCATGTGGACTAACAGGCAAGGCCTCGGGTGGCCTGGGTGGCCTGGGTGACTTGACTAAGCCATCTTTTTTTAAAAAAAAGTTAATTTCCCTCAGAATCGGTTGGGCTCCTGTTTCATGCAAGCTATCGGGGGTGCTATCGGACAAGTAGTTCTGGACCGGAACTTTCCGGTGCGGAACCGCTTGATGGGCCGCATGCTATTCCAGGAATGTGTTCTAATCCTTTCCTGAGTAAGCAGATGTTTCCACGGTAACTCCAAAGTGCTGTGCCTGGACCTTTGTGTGTGTGTGTGTGTGTTTGTGTGTCAGTCAGGCCCCCCTGTGACTCAGCAAGAGTGTGTACGCTTGTGTGTGTGTGTGTGTGTGTGTGTGAAAAGTGTTCTAGAAACAAATCATCCTGTCTCAGTACTGCTGAGGAGTTTACTGATGTCCTCTTGACGTCAGGAAGGTCAATAGATGGTGACGGTAATACTGTACACACACACACACACACACACACACACACACACACACACACACACACACACACACACACACACACAAGGGCAGACATGATCAAACAGATCGTATGCAAGGTCATGTCAGCTCTTTTGTGCTGTCCCCTCCTTCATGTGACTGGGCTGGCCACTAAGAAAAAAAAGGAAGAAAGAAGTAATGGACACTAGGACAAAATATAACATCTCAACCCCACGATGATAATAATGTTGGTTGTGTTGTGCTATATATTTCACTGAGGGCCCCAGGTCTGTGCGGGGCCTCTGAAATTGCCCTAACTGTCACTCACCTCACGGCCCCATGTCAAAGAGTGTCAGCCTTAAGTCTTTCTATTTCTCGACAGGGTGCCATCCACAAGCATTCTTTTTACGTTCTCCTTACGTTCTCATTACGTTCTCCTTACATTAATCTAGCTCAGCTCTTATCATTTCTCTGGGTTTTGCATTAAAATGAAGGAGATGGTACTAGTGCTCCGTTCTCACAGCATGTGGACTAACAGGCAAGGCCTCGGGTGGCCTGGGTGGCCTGGGTGACTTGACTAAGCCATCTTTTTTTAAAAAAAAGTTAATTTCCCTCAGAATCGGTTGGGCTCCTGTTTCATGCAAGCTATCGGGGGTGCTATCGGACAAGTAGTTCTGGACCGGAACTTTCCGGTGCGGAACCGCTTGATGGGCCGCATGCTATTCCAGGAATGTGTTCTAATCCTTTCCTGAGTAAGCAGATGTTTCCACGGTAACTCCAAAGTGCTGTGCCTGGACCTTTGTGTGTGTGTGTGTGTGTTTGTGTGTCAGTCAGGCCCCCCTGTGACTCAGCAAGAGTGTGTACGCTTGTGTGTGTGTGTGTGTGTGTGTGTGAAAAGTGTTCTAGAAACAAATCATCCTGTCTCAGTACTGCTGAGGAGTTTACTGATGTCCTCTTGACGTCAGGAAGGTCAATAGATGGTGACGGTAATACTGTACACACACACACACACACACACACACACACACACACACACACACACACACACACACACACACACACACACACACACACACACACACAAAAGGAGAGCGGGGGCATATGGAGGAAACCTCTCAAAGAAATCTCACCTTGTTCCTTAGCAAGTAAGAGATGATGAACAGCAAGATGGTCGATATCACAGAACACAGTGATCCCGCCTCTATCAGGGGAGTTATGTTCCAGAACCCCTGAGAAAATCAGAGATATAGTGAGACCATATATCAAACATTTTATCTTATAGTTTAAGCCTTAAAATAACCCTCACACATGCTGGTTCAATACATTAACTCTGTGTATTATTGAATTATGACTACATTTTAATCAGTATTAATATGTTACGATATAGTAATCATAAATTATAATATCGTTCTGCTGAACTTTTTTTATCATGGATAGTGACATCTGTGATATAGCATATTTATTTAAGGCAAGTCGTCTTGATCTCGGCATTGCAACATTCACCCATGTTATCGCATACTGCACATGGTGTACAGTCCTAGTACTAATCTTATCTGGACAGGGAATCCCTATACACACTACTTGCCCACTCAGCATAGCTGCTATCTTCTGCTGTATGTCAGGAGGCTAGTAGGCAATCGCTTCTTTAGATAAACATTTTTAGAGAGAGAGTGTGTCTGAGAGCAAGAGAGAGAGAGAGAGAGTGTGTGTGTCTGAGAGAGAGAGTGTGTGTCAGAGATTGAGAGTGTGTGTGTGTGAGTGTGTTCCGCTATATGTCAGGAGGCTAGTTGGCAATCGCTTCTTTGGGGCGCCGACAGATAAACATTTTTAGAGAGAGAGTGTGTCTGAGAGAGAGAGAGAGTCTGAGAGAGAGAGAGAGAGATAGAGAGAGAGAGTGTGTGTGTGTGTCTGAGAGAGAGTGTGTGTGTCTGAGAGAGAGTGTGTGTGTGTGTGTGAGAGAGAGAGTGTTCTGCTATACGTCAGGAGGCTAGTGTGCGATTGCTTCTTTAGGGCCCCGACAGATACACATTTTTAGTGAAGGCGTTTGTCACATCAGCCACTGGGAGGACAAGTGTAGCCATTACCTGCGAGATGGACAACAGGGCCCTTGCTGTTCCACTCTAAATTGGCCCCATTGTTCGCTTCTTGAATTGGGGTTTCCTCTGAGCAGGGGGGTGGGGGGGTTGGGGGGGTGGTGAATACGAGACCACACTGGGTCTCTCTCTGTTTTCCTTTTCTTCGTCTATCTCGGTTTCCCTCTCTCTGCCCCCCCCCCCATCTTATTTTCTCTCCCCCTCAGTGTGCATCCCTTTATCTCTCTCACCCCCCACATATCTTTCCTCTCTCTCTCTCTCTTTCTCTCTCTCTCTTTCTCTCTTTCTCTCTCACACACTCTCTTTCTCCAGCACCTTATCTCCTATCTCTCTTTCCCCTGTACCCCCTCTCCCCTCACGCTCTCTTCCTCTATCTCCAGCAGGCCCCCCCACCTCTCTTTACATACCTCTCTTTCTCTTTATCCCCCCCACCTCATCCAGAGCTGCACAAAGACACCCTCTAGGTGAGGAATCAAGGCGAGTGGTTGGAGGGTTTGGGGTGGGGTGGTGATATTATTGTTGCTCCTGTCTTTCTGCAGGTAGATGATGAGCAGGTGGTGTACTATATAACTGTGGTGGAGGTCTGTGTGGTCATCTCCTCTCCTTTTTTATAGAGCTTATATGATTTTGTAGCCTGGCTGCCGCTCCAAGCTCGTAGACAGAGCTCCGTCTGGCTAAGATCCCATAGACAGTGCTATATTTTGGGTGCATTTTGACTTTACACCCGAAATCCCTAATCACCTCCTCCGAGACGAGATCCACTGGCATCTATCAATGCCGCTGTATACTACTGGACAGAGCTACAGCCAATTAGACCACTGATTCTGCCAACGTGTGCTTAAGCTTTTTTTATTTTTATTTTATTGGTTCCCTATTTCAGGGGCAAAGGAAGAGCCATAAATAGGCTGGTTGGCCAGACTGACTTGAACGGCAAATTCTGTGCAGTGTCACAGGCAGTATGGGCAGGTCCAGGCGAATATTTTTGTGGCTTTTTGCCCTCAATTGATTTATGGTATAGGTACCTTAGCCAAAAACCGCACCTCTATGCCTCCCCTGTATGGTCCTGTTCTTGAAGGCTGTGGCTATCTCGACCCACTGGGCACTGGGCACTGCTCACTGGCAGTAGCGGTTTTAGGCACGGGCGAACAGGGCAGCCGCTTGGGGTGCCATTTCGTGTGGGCTGCCACGAGTGCTTGTGGAAAAAAAAAAAAAGGTCCGTGTATCATATCGCTGCAGTCGGCACATTGGCACCCAAATTTAGGGGGGGGGGGGGTTGCTGAGAGGTGGTCTCACCCGGGGAGTAAAACACTGTAGAACCGCCACTGGTCACTGGTCATTAACTGGTCAGAGCAGCACACAGGAAGCAGGAGTCTGGGCTGTTACTCATGCTGTCGGACACTTGTTGGTGGGGCTTGGCTTCGTGGGTTATGTGCCTGGATTATCATTATTAGCATGGTGACGCATGGTGGAGATCAACTTAATGTGGCGCTTTGGTTTGATTTGTAGCGGCATCCGGAGGATTTCACAACAGGGGAAGTAAATGATTAACCACTGGTATATAAGTGGTGAACAAATTCAAATTCAATAATCGAATTACTGTTATGGCAACTCTGTGTTTGGGAAGTCTATGAATTAAAACATCTTGGTTAAAACAGTTAATCATGACACAGAGCCCTGTGCTACAAAACAGTTATGTAGCTTATAACAGTTATGATCATCTCTATGATTATGACCTTCATACTCCTCTATGCTTATGCAATAGCTGGCTTTTTGCCCATTTCTTCCAAGGATATGTGGCCCCTAGCAAATCATTTATTAGGTTTTTAGTTTTGTCTGTAGGCTTGTTATGTGGTAATTACTGCTATTACAATCTATTGTATTTACGGTTACATGGGTGACCTATAACATCAAGCATGGCTAGTGGCCAAACGGCTAATTTTACTCCTGACTGGGTTTTACTGGCAGCAGTGTTTGTTAGCTTCTGATGTGTGTGTGTGTGTGTGACGTGACTCCATGGAGTAGTAGGGCATGACCGAAGCCCCAGTGACACACCTTAGTTAGCTCTGTGTCATTACCCATGACCACCCTGGTGCTTGCTGGCCTCCTAAGCTAAGCTCCAGGCCTGGGCCGTGCTGTATGTGGTGATATCATGATGATAATCGTTGGAGCAGGAACGACTGTTTGTTAAGCACTTGGAACTGGATAAACCGAGATTGGCTGAAAGATCAAATAATGAATATATTAATCATTAATTAATCAATAGACTGACTAAATCATTTTGATTGATTGATTGATTGATTTATGAAAAACATACATGAGGTCGGGTATGCAAAGACAGAAAAAAATAACAAAATAATACAAAAAGAAAACTAGAAAGTTATGTTATTTTGTTATTTTGTATAAACAGCATATCAGTGTTTAGGTGTGTATTTCTCAGGATTGTCTTTACCACTATCTGAAGGCTAAGGTGGGAGCGAGGGTGTGAGAGGGGAAAAGGTTTTCTTGATGAGGTGGAGGAGAACAGAATGGCCAGTGAGTTTTGTACAAAGCAGATAATACGGGCATACGGCCATATCTTAGGCACCTTTGGTCAAATCTCCACCCAAGGCACACATACACACACACACACACACACACACACACACACACACACACACACATATACATACACACACACACACACACACACATACACACACACACAAGCCCACAAGCCCACATGGGAACCTAAACCAGTATGAGATATCACTGCCATATCTATCTGGGAGCTGTACCATCGATGGGTGTCGACATGAATTTATGGTGGCAGTGACAGTTACCATGATACACACCACTCCTGTGACCATTGCTGTTCCCAACCACTCCTCTCTCTATCTATTCCTCTTACAGTTTTTTACAGTTGCTTAAACTCAATTTTAAAAACTGGGCCCATGTTGACAAAACACTACACACAGTTAATGCAACCATATACCCAATTAACAGAACACCCCATGCTATTCTTTTGTCAAAAGTGTACACATATTTATAAAAATGCAATTCTGGCACCAAATTGCACACACATGAGTCACATCATATGATTGTATTGGAATAAGTTAGACACAGTGGTACATTTGCTCTCTTGTAAATTACACAGACAAAGTAAAATATAGTAAATTCACCCGATGACACCAATTCACAAATTCGACACTACATGACAGCAATTCTGCAGACCAATGAAAATGTTTATTTTTTTATCCTGTAACTAGACTCAACTCAGACAATAGTTGCAGTTTGACAACAAAGTATATACTGAACAAAACAATACACAACAGTATCTTTAACCATGTTGAAGAAAAAAATAGGCATCCCTTCTCCTTGCTGCATCTGGCCACAGAATTTCATCGAGATCGTAAAACTTCCACCGCCATGCTGAGAAATACTCTTCTATTGGATTTAGAAAAGATGAGTATGGTGGAAGAAAAAGGACTGTAAACTGTGGATGCTGTAGAAACCAATTTCGTACCAAAGGAGATTTATGAAAGGACACATTGTCCCACACAACAATGTAACGCATGCGTTCATTCGTGTTCACTGCAGTTACAATGTTGTGTACTCTGTCCAAATATGCAAGGATAAGTTCAAGAGTGACCATCATTAGGGTTTTGGGTGTGCTCTGAGTACCATAACACACTGTCTGGCTCTTTGGTCTTGTGGTCAAAGTGCATGTTTGGTACCCTGGAGACCTGGGTTCAAACCCTGGTGGGGTAACTTTTTTTTTTCTCCCCTTCACTAAAACTGTGGTAAATTAAAAAATATATACCGAGACCACTACACACATGACAAATGCTGTTCACTAAATATATTTCAATAGATATTTTTTTACTTTTATGTAATCCAAAATCAGTCAATATGCTGAAGTGTTTGCTTGTTGCATGGTTGCATGTTGAAAACCATTTTTTCAAAGAACCATATTCACAGCAAACATAGTAAAACACAGTGTTGTTGGAGACAAAAAGTTACTCTAAGTATCATGTCTGGCTAATTTGGTGGCAAGTCTCAACATAGCGTTTTCAAGGTAGTCAACCAATGTCATTCCAATGTGATCAATTTAGTCCTTGTCTTTTCTGTCTGCTCTCCTCCCATTGTACCTTGCAGTGATAGTATTTACCTCTTCACTCTAATCTTTACTTTACTTTATTTACTAAGCCTTACATTCATATTCAAGTCAAAGTTATGCCCCTGCTTTCTATTTTACAGTGTTTAAGTATGATTACTGTGTTTTGCATTTTTTCCCTTAGTGTTTTGGCACATGACAATTGTGTTTAACCAGTTGGTTGCAAGTGTGTGGTCATTTGGTAGCTAGTGTTTTGAAATGGAAAAAAGGTGACATTACAAAAGCATCATGTGTGTATGGCATTTAAATGTGTGTAATGTTTTGCAAATCGCTGTGTGTAGTGTTTTGCAAAATGTGTGAAGCTGAAAATGTGCTTAGAGTGGTGCCTACCTGAGCCGATGTTTTGGTATTTGAGTATTGGGTTTCATTAATTGTGGAAAACTTTAGATTTTAGCGTGTAACCAAACATAAAAAACTGTAACTATCTCTTCTCATTTTCTCTCTTTCTCTAAGACCTATCTCTATTTCCCTATCCAGGCACAGTTGCTCCAGTGGACTGAGGCACTGGTGTTAAACCAGGCATGGTGCAAGCTAATTTTGCCTTTCACCAGTGACTGTGCCACTTTGTGTGTGTGTGTGTGTTTGTGTGTGTGTGTGTATGTGACCTGTTTGAGTATGTGTGTGTGTGTCTAGTAGTAGAGAAGAGGGATTTCAAGGGGTTGCGACAGTGCCACTTTTTGTGTGTGTGTGTGTGTGTGTGTGTGTGTGTGTGTGTGTGTATGTATGTGAACACCTGTTTGAGTATGTGTGTGTGTGTGTCTAGTAGTAGAGAAGAAGGATTTCAAGGGGTTGCTAGCCTCGCAGCTTTTGAAGCTTTGTGTTTTTTTTGTGTGTGTGTTTTTTTTCTTTTTGGCTTTCAAAATACCCCTGAAGTGGGCTTCTCTTTGTGCAGTGAGCGTTTGCTTTTGTCTGGCCTGCAGGCTCTCTCCACCTGCGGGTCGTTCAGATGGGTGGCTGCTCAGTCAGTCACGACCCGTCGGAAGAGGTTCCAGCGTAGCGGAGCGAGGCAAGATGAGTCCAGCCATAGACAGAGAAATAGACAAAGGCCTTGTCCAAAATATTCACACATTCACTAAATATATATAAATATATATATTCACTACAGTTTACTACATCAAAATGTTCACACATTTACTGTTTATATATACTGTATAGGGGCTGAGTTACTAGTTACTTTATATACTTTATTTTATACATATATATACTGTATATATATATGCTTTATACCTACAGTATACACACACATATATATATATATATAGGGTCTGGGTATACTACAGTTCACGACATGAGGGTTTGAGTTACTTTGTTCTTTGTTTTGCCCTCTACATAGTGGAGTACATAGTGAATGAGTGAACAGCTTGGATTCGGCCAAGGTCACACAGACGCCAACAGCAAAGACCCTAACAGAAACAAAGAAAGAGAGAAGAAAAAGAGAAAAAGAGAGAGAGAGAGAGGAAGTGTAAGAGGAGAAAAAAAGAGGAGATGGAACAAGGGTGGGTGTGGGGTAAACGAGAATGACGAGAGCATGACACACAGATACGAGAATTAAACAAAGAAAACGAGTCACCAGCATTGAGAAGAGAGACTATTGTGTGTCTTGTTGTTCGCGTGAATTAGGATAGCGTCCTGTAACCTCTTCTCTTTAGTTGCTTTGAGTTGAAGATCAGTTTGATTACAAATCAGTGTCAGGTGCACTCACTAAATTTCAGTTAAGAACACATTCAGCCTTTTGTGTACACAAGGGCATAAAAAAAGCAAATAACAAAGTGTCCAGAACTCTGAACTATGTCCAGGAACATGTTATATCTCAACACAGGAATTTTATCTTTAGGAAGACCTCCCCACGGTTTCAAGGTCACCATAATTGCTTAAGCATTTATGAAACATTTCCTCAGAAAAACTGCATTCACAAACATGCAATTTATGTACAGCACCAGTCAAAAGTTTGGACATGCTTTGTAATTCAACAGTTTTGCTTTACTTTTTAAATTCTGGGTGGGAGGGAAGCAGCTCCAGAATACATTCTTTCACACTTCTGGATGTTTTCAGTATCAATCATTACATTACATTACCGGTACATTATATCACATTGCATTTGGCATACACTTTTACCCAAAGCGATTTACAAAAAGGAGAACATAAGCTGACAGAGGTGTAAAGGAACACACAGTAAGCAGACTACCTTTATACATACAGGAAGGTGCATGTGCCTGAATAAGTTTCTCAGAGCAGGGACACTAATTCAATGTGGAAATAACCAAAATAAAGAAAAAAACTGGAATGAGTTCTAGCGTGTCCAAACATTTGACTGGTCCTGTAGGTCTTGGTTACATTAACTAAAAATGAAACATGTGCCGCCGCCATTTTTTTAGCCAGTAAAAGCAGAGAACAGAGAATGCGTCCATTTTCACCCTTTAGTGACAGCTGTGATTGCTGCTGCTGAGGTGAGGCTGTGTTGTGCAGGTTTGGAGGCCTCATTCAGGCAAAACCCAGTCAGTCAGTCAGTCAGTCAGCCCCCACACCGTCCTGTGAGAAACCCAATCCTGGGCGAGATTTTAGGAGAGACTGGCTGACTTCTTTTTTTTCTCCGGGAGCGCGTGCGTCTCTGGTTTCGGCCCGTGGGAACGCTTCATTGTGTTGCGCCTGAGCCCCATTCAGGAAGCCCTTTAAGGAAACACTCTGTGCTACACTGTAAACCCGGATAAGTTAATACAACTCAAAACTTTTGCTGTAACTGATTACGTCAATAGTTTTGAGTACATTAACTATATATTTTAATTAAAGTTAATTTAAAAGTTTAAGTACATGCATTTTGTACTTAAACTTTTAAAGTTCACTTTAATTAAAATATATAGTTAATGTACTCAAAACTATTGACGTAATCAGTTACATCAAAAGTTTTGAGTTGTATTGACAATCCGGTTTTACAGTGTATGATAGCACGCCACTCGCCCAGCTAGGCTAGTGGTTAAAATATCCTCTCTTTGTAAACCAAAAGAGTGGCCAAATGAGGTCATTTTAATTAAAACGTCCATAGTATAAAACACATGCTGCACTTACTGCTGGGCCGGTGGTGGTCGTTGGAAAGTTCCTGTTTGTCTTGATTGGACTAAATGTATTTAATTTATCCTCAAAATGTATCCGAAATATAGAAATTATTTTAAACATTTCCTCAAAATGTATCCGAAAAATTACAAAAATAACAATTTGTCAATATAAATACTACTTTATCTCGTGGTTTATCTGTGCAGCTGCTTGTGGCCTTTATCTTACCTTCAGTAGTTAAAAATTAAAATTACAGTGGCATTGCTTCATTATTGGGAAATAGTAATAATATAATGATAGAACTATTTGTTATAAAAAAAGATAACTTTTTGCTTAAAAACTATAATTGTAAACATAATCATAGACAGTTGTAAATCACAGCCTGTGGAGCAACATGGATCAGAGACTTTGTTTTTCATTAAGGGGGGGGCGTGACCTCACTGGGTCGAAACCTCAGTCTTGCACATATGAAGCTCTTGTACACACGAAGGGCTTATTTCTCTTTAGAATACACCCCTCCCTGGCATGCACACACACACACACACACACACACACACACACACACACACACACACACACACACATATCCGGGACTGTGTTTGTACTGGATTTAACACATACCAGGATATCGACTGAAATTTAAACAAAAAATTAAGTTGTGATTGATAAGCATTCAGACTTGAAACACTATTTGGTGGAGAGTGAGCGTGCATAGGTGTGGGTGTACTTGTGGATTTGGGTGCATGAATGCGCATGAATTTGTGTGTAAGTATTTCTTTGTATATGTTTGTGTGTCCGTCAATGTGTGTTTTTCTGTGTGCGTGCGTGCATGTGTCTGTGTGTGTGTGTGTGTGTGTGTTTGTTTGTGTGTATGTGTGTGTGATGGGGACAGATGAAAAACAGAGGGCACTTTAGTACCCCTGCACCCTAAGCTTCTTGTCCCCCCTTCCTTATCACCCCCCCGACCCAGCCCCCCTCCTCTGCAATACAGTCTGCTGTCATGTCTTTGGGAGAGGAAGCAGCTGCAGGCGAGATAAGAGGCGATAGCCGTAGTTGTAACCATAGCCTGGTAAATGAAAATAGACAAGAGTGAGAGGGAGAGAATGGGCTTGGGAAATGAAAAGAAAAAGAAAAAGAAAGAAAGAAAAAGAAGAATCAGCAGCTAGGGATGGCCTGCAGTTTCACCCCAAACCTTAATAAACACCTCTGAGTATTAAACAGGATTATAAATGTGTGTGTTATATACTGTAAGTCACAATAATCCTCCTTGAAAGATAGAGCCAAGGTGGATGGGTGACATAGTTTCCTAATGGACTTAACGGGCAAATTGAAAATGGTCCTTATGTCATATACACTGATACAAAAGGGAACAGAGTGGTTATCAGATGTTTAAAAGTTGTTTTAATTACACAAACAATGTTCCCCCTTTTAAAATATATCATTACAATAAAACAGCTAATTTGGATTACATTACACTTAGCTGACGCTCTTATCCAGAGCGACTAACAGGTATTTACAGGGCTTCAGTTACAGTCCCTGGAGCAGTGTGGGGTTAGATGCCTTGCTCAAGGGAATTTCAACCATGGGTAGGGTGGGATTTGAACCTGCAACCCTAGGCCACAGCTGCCACACATTTCAGCTAATTCAACACCTCCATTAGAGTGTAAGTAAAACTACTTGTCTTATTTACATCTTCTTTTTCTATGCTCAAATTTTCCAGCATCTACCGACCCTAACCCTGCTACATCTCCTGATCCCAATACTCCAAAACCCGAAACTCCAGCTCCTGAGACTCCAACACCTGAGACTCCTAAACCAGAAACTCCAAAACCTGCAACTCCTGCTCCCGAGACTCCTAAACCTGAAACTCCAACTCCCGAGACTCCAAGACCTGAAACTCCAGCCCCTGAGACTCCTAAACCAGAAACTCCAGCTCCTGAGACTCCAACACCTGAGACTCCTAAACCTGAAACTCCAAAACCTGAAACTCCTGCTCCTGAGACTCCTAAACCAGAAACTCCAAAACCAGAAACTCCAGCCCCTGAAACTCCAAAACCCGAAACTCCAGCTCCTGAGACTCCTAAACCAGAAACTCCAAAACCTGAGACTCCAGCTCCTGAGACTCCTAAACCAGAAACTCCAGCTCCAGAAACTCCAAAACCGGAGACTCCTAAACCAGAAACTCCAGCTCCAGAAACTCCAAAACCGGAGACTCCTAAACCAGAAACTCCAGCTCCAGAAACTCCAAAACCTGAAACTCCAAAACCCGAAACTCCAGCTCCTGAGACTCCGAAACCTGAAACTCCAAAACCTGAGACTCCAGCTCCTGAAACTCCTAAACCAGAAACACCAAAACCTGAAACTCCAAAACCCGAAACTCCAGCTCCTGAAACTCCCAAACCTGAAACTCCCAAACCTGAAACTCCAGCTCCTGAGACTCCTACACCTGAGACTCCAAAACCGGAAACCTCCACTCCCAAGCCCACACCTCCTGGTATGTCAGTGTACTGAATTGTCTCCACCATGAAATATCATTGCTCACTAAGGCTGGTGAAAAAAATCTTTACTTGAGTACACCGTCATGCAGTGATCGGCATCCTGCCTTCAGAAGCTACAATCCAGTTCCACATATTTGTTCAAGTCATTCACTAAATAAACTGATTCACAACTCTTCAGCCAGGTAGAGGAGTTATTGAGTGAAGTGACCTGTAGGAAGTGCACAGGTTGAACCAGGTGATTTAGAATATGTAGCACTGGATTGTAGCTTTTGAACTGAATCCAGGTTGCCCATTGCTAGGGTCATAATCAGGGCATTGTCATTTATTGTACCATTTGTTTGCAATGCCCCTCCAGTATCAACAAGTTGTGTCCAAACTGTAAACATCATGAAGCCACATTGTGACTAGGGCAGGAATATGGACCAGCATACAGAGCATGCCAATCTTACCTGTGTTTTATGGTTTGACACAGTTCATGGATGACTTGTAATGACATTTTTTAAAGCAACACTAAGTCGTTTTTTCAATCTTAAAACAATGTTTCCAAAATCATTTCAGTGGTTCATCAACTTGTGACAGGGTGAAAGGCACTTCTGAATTCACTTTGCCGCCTTCCATAACCACACTAATTAAGTTTGGAGAATTGAACCATCTCCCTGTAGTTGTCCATAAGCGACAATTCTGCTTCCAACATGTACAGTAGGGTGACCGAAGACGCAAAACTACTTAGTGTTGCTTCATAGCGATTCATCTTGTTTCCTCTTCCTGTTTCAAGATCCCTGCCTCCCAAACCCATGCCCTGACAACAGCGTGTGTGAGCAACGTTTTAACAATTACACGTGTGTATGTCGACCGGGACTGGTACTGCAGGATGGTGCCTGCCAATCAGGTAAGTGTATATTAGACAGAAAAAACACCAAGTATATTTGTTAAAAAATGCCTCAAACTAAACATATCTTCATGTTGTTGGCTACAAACCCTGTCAGGAAATATACACATGTATTTCTGAAAGTTTTCTGAAGGGTTAATGTATGTATATACATTACACACACACATATATATATATATATATATATATACCCTAAATAATTCGTAAAAAGGAAATTAAGCTTTCACAGAGAGTTGAAATGTTAGCCATTCCCTCACGAATGTTTTCTTGGCTGCTTTCTGTAGCCAAGGTCTTCACTGGTGATTTGAAGATTAAGAAAGATTTTGTGCCAGAAATGGCAAATACAGCAAGTGAAGAATTCAAAAAGACTGCTGACGAAATAATGTCTGAGGTAAGTCCAACTCTGTAAATATACACATATTAAATACTGAATATTACATAATAAGCCATTAGAGCCATTAACAGTACATAGTCAGTCTTGTCAGGACATATATGCTGATGTGTTTTTTAATGTGTATATATATATATATATATATATATATATATATGAAAGAAAGGTGAATTGTATATAATATAATATGATATAATATAATATAATATAATATAATATAATATAATATAATATAATATAATATAATATAATATAATATAATATAATATTATATCATATCATATCATATCATATCATATCATATCATATATATTTTATCACTTCTTTGACTGATAGATATGTTAGATAGAATGTTCATTACGTTATGTTAAAATAGCCTGTGATTGCTGAGGTTAATTTGTCTTTTAAATCTTAGCTTAAGAAAGTTCTTGGAGAACAAAACGGATACATCACTTCCACTGTTAAAAGCCTACGGTCAGTCCCTTTTATGACTATTTACTTCTTTCAGATAATCATATGTTACACAGGTTGACCTCATTATTCCCTGCTAATAAAAGCTTAAGAAAATGCCTGACATAAACAATGATCCAATACACAATAAATACCACCTTCAGTACAGCACCGCTGTGGCAAAACACATGACATGACCAGCACCTGAGTGAGACCAGGCTGTTAGAGACTAACTTTACATAAGTAAATATCTAATGTTAAAATAATTAATTGATTTGATTGTTAATTGAGGGAATTGAATGTCAATGTTATTGACTAATTGACTAAGAGCATTAAAAAAACAAAGCTTATCTCTCATGGTCCTAAGTTGAGGTCTGGGTATATGGAGGAGGTTTGAGTGAGTGGAGCTGAGCGGAGGAAGCGTGTTGTGTTGTGTTTTTTTATGGGATCTCTTCCCAAGTGTTGGATATGACCATACATATGAGTTTGGGATGTCATCATTTTTTGTTAACACATCGCTTTGTTTGAACACTGGGAAAAAAATAGAGAAATCAAGCATTAAGTCAATGCTGAAAATTCTGTCAAATTTGTCAGAAATCCCTGAAGGGGGATTTTGTGGGATCTCTTCCCCACTGGGTGGCAACAAAGCCCACCACAGATAAACAGGAACAGGGACACAAACACTACACAGGAAGATGATATAGATGAATTTGCCCTTCAGTCCCCTGCTTCTTTCAGATAATCATAATTTACACAGATTGGCTGTAACCCCTGTGACAAAACACATGACATGACCAGCACCTGAGTGAGACCAGGCTGTTAGAGACTAACTTTACTTCTGTGAATCCCTAATATAGAATATCAGAAATCATAAATATGATAATTAGCAGAACATCATACCCGTAGTACATACATACGTGATGCTTTCAATAGCTGAACACAGATCAGTTAAAGCCTACAGTGGGTGGCAACAAAGCACACCAGATATAACGAAACACAAACACTACACAGAAAGACAATATAGATGATGTTGCCTTTCGGTCCCCTGCTGAAGGCCGCTTTCCTAACATGGCTGCCCTTTACCCTAACAGTATGAGATTTGAAGTGTGGATGTGATGGCTGTGTGCATTTGAGCTCAGGCCACTGTCTTTTACCTTATTTATTTTACCTTATCTATTGCACTGACTGATAAGCACTTTCAATTTCGTTGTACTTGTGACAATGGCAATAAAGACATATTCTATTCTCTTCTTACAGTAAAGGCAGTGTGGTCGCCGAGGTGGAGAATGTCTACAACCTTAAATCCGCTATCACTGAAAACGACGTCGGTGATGCAGTGGAAAAACAAGCTGCATGCACTGACTGTTTATTTGCAGGGGCAACTCTGACAGGTAAACATGGTTCATTAAAGAGGGGTTGGGTAGGGGTAGGGGTAGGTGTAGGGGTTGGGGTGGTATATTTTCTTAAAGTAGTTAAAGTAGTGCATATCAGATATAATATATATAACTAGAAAAGCATTCAGAGTTAGAGTGTTTACAAGTGAGTGACTTTAGAGTGATTTTACAAGTGAATTTAGAGTGATCTTTCACATGACTCATTAATACTACATTGTATTTTGTGGAATATGGAATGCTATATAATATAATATAATATAATATAATATAATATAATATAATATAATATAATATAATATAATATAATGTAATATATTGGGTAACACCAGTGAGACCCATTGTCTCTTTAGAGTTGGATATGACCATACATATGATTTTGGGATGGCATCATTTTTTTTGGGATGTCATCACACTTCGCTTTGTTTGAACACTGGGAAAAAAACAGAAATCAAGCGTTAAGTCAATGCTGAAAATTCTGTCAAATTTCTCAGAAAAATCCCTCAAGGGGGATTATCCCTTTTTTCTAGATAGTGACTATGTTTTAAAAAGGTCTTTCAAAAAAAAAAATCCTGCTAATTTCTTCCAGATACTAACCCGTGTGACGCTAAGGATGCCTGTGACCTTCTCACGACAACCTGCAGTGCTCCAGAAGGAGTACTGAGCTGTGACTGCAAGCCAGGATATGTGAAGACTGACTTTGCTACCCGCTCCTGCTCAAGTTAGTGGTTACATCACATCACATCACCATCACATGACATCACCATCACATCACATCACATCACATCACATGACATCACCATCACCATCACCATTACATTACATCACTACCCGCTCCTGCTCAAGTTAGTGGTTACATCACATCACATCACCATCACATGACATCACCTCACATCACCATCACATCACCATCACCATCACCATCACCATCACCATCACCATCACCATCACCATTACATTACATTACATCACTACCCGCTCCTGCTCAAGTTAGTGGTTACATCACATCACATCACCATCACATCACATCACCATCACATCACCATTACATTACATCACATCACATTTAGCTGCTGCTCTTCTCCAGAGCAACTTTGAGTGCATTAGATAGAGACACAGTCCCCCAGCAGCAACATGGGGTTAGATGATGCCTTGCTCAAGGGCACTTCAGCCCTTGATGAGAGTGCAGGAGAGTGCTGGTTATTCACTCCCCCACTTACATTTTGCCTACTGGTCCAGGATTCGAACCTGCAACCCTCCAAGTGGTGTGGTTTGAGTGTATGCTCAAGACATTGGACTGATTTTTCTATGTCAAATACCAAAGACATATAGACAAGATGGACAGAAAAAAAATGCTAAGTACACTGCCCTCCATTGCGTCTTTGTTGTTGTTGTTGTTGTTGTGTCTGTGTATTGCCTGGGACCTTTTTGCTTTGCCTGCTTTTTGTAAGTCACTTTGGATAAAAACGTCTGCTAAGTGTAATGTAATGGAATAATAATATTCCTGCTCTCAAAACGCCCCCTAGCTGTGAAAATGTGTACTGTACACTACTGTCTCTCAGATCTGTATTGCTTTAACTCTGAACTCTATATTCTGTGTACTCTATATTCTATGTACTCTATATTCTGTGTACTCTATATTCTATGTACCGTAATGTAAATCAAACTTTGTGATTATTTTGACATGCGCACACCCTAATTCTACCTCGATCTCTCTGTCTGCAGTTTGCCCTTCTGGAACTCAGGCTAAGAACAACATATGTGTGGAGTAAGACCCTGACATTTTCACTCTCTGCTAGATTAACTAACAGAAAAATACAGTTTATACATATACATATTAATATATGTGACTAAAATATGTATGTTTTTAATGCACACGTAAATTCCTTTGTTTCCTTTGCAGTTGCCCAATTGGTTACTCAGGAGTGAACTGTGAAGAAAGTAAGTCAATAGCAACAATACCAACCCAGCTTTTGTTTGTTTTGACACTTTGAATGCTACCTGCATTGACAATTACGTGTATGGGCAGATAAAGTGTGTGTGTGTGTGTGTGTGTGTATGTGTGTGTGTGTGTATATGTGTGTGTATGTATGTATGTGTTAGTTTATATATATCAGCATTTATGCAGATCAGCAGCTAGTTAGTTAACGTACCTCACATTGTCTTTAATGGGACTGTTCGGTGTACGTGGATGTGGCATTTGACGAGTGTGTACTTGTGTGTGTAGGCTACCTCCTGGCAGTGATAGTGATCTCATGTGTGCTGGGTGGACTGCTGCTGATTCTGCTCATAGTCCTGATTGTCATGTGTTGCAGGTAAGACAGGAACCGTACAACCAATTGAATTCTAAAATGTGCTGTATTGCATTTGCATTGTGCTAAAATGTTCTGTATTGCATTGTTTTTTGCATCAATAATTGTTTCGGCTTGTTTTTGTTATTTATTATCGTTTACAGAAGGGGTGATCCCGGGTTCAGAAAGTAAAAACCCTGCAATATATTCCTTTGGCCTGTGCACTTTACACAGGTGATTTCACTTAACATCAGCTGATCTACCTATCTGATGTTTTGGTGCTCATGGTTCAGTGAGCCAGAAGATGGTTGGATGGAATACGTGGCAGGGATTTTTACTTTTTGAAGTCCGGATTCTCACCTCTGATTATTTGTTATTCCTTATTATTATGTCATGGAGACCCACAGCCCTCACAACATTTCGTCCACCTTTATTGTGTGGTACTCGTACTGTGTGGTTAAAAATGTCAACAAAGTTCACTTTTTTTGACTTGATTGACTTTCCTCTGCAGGAAGTCGAAGAAAGGCTCTGGCGATCTTGTGAAGAACAGCCCGTACATGGACTTCAGGAACCAGGCGGTACCCAAGATCCCGCGGGCCAATACCAACAACAAGGGCTGGGAGCCAGCCAATCTGGAGCTGGTGGAGAGCGGCAGCACCCGTGCACTGGTCACTCCCAGCAATGGCATGGTAAACATCTGTCTTTTTTTTTGCCATTTTTATGTGTGTGTGTGTGTGTGTAGGAGTGTGAGTGAGTGTGTGTGTGAGAGTGAGTGAGTGAGTGTGAGTGTGTGTGTGTGTGTGTGTGAGTAAGTGAGTGTGTGTGTGTGTTTTGAGTTAGCAATAATTTTTGAGTTAGTAATATCATTCTTAAATTGTTAATCTGTTTATATTGTTTTAAATTCAATTCAGTGAATTGAATTCAGAAAACAGTAAATCAATTCAGAAAACAAGACAGTTAGATATAGTCTACAGAGGCCCCCCTGCACTTTTTCAACACTGAAATTTGTATTTGTTTATTTTAGTATATGCCTTTCTTTACATCAGCACAACCTTGTCCTTTGTCCTCATACAATATATCACTTCACTTCAGTTCATTACATTTGTATGCTGATATGACATGAAATATTTCTAATCTCTACTTACAGAAACAAAACCAGAACCAATCTGCCATTGCTTACCGCACACACGGCCAAGTGAACCCCTACTATCAGCACAACGAGGAGCAGCAGAGGAGATACTGAACATTCTAGAACCCTTTGCTGTTCCACATTCTAAACACACCTCACAATGGCCCGAAGGTTCCAGCTCAGGCAGTCCATGAGCCTGACTTCAACTTGAACTGAGATGGCAACTGGGACAATGTGTTTTATTATTATTTTTATTTTTTATTTTTTTGATGTCAGGGTGGAAGAACTTTTTTCTATTTCAAAATAATTTGTACATAAACATGTTGCCACACTGGTAATATGCAAACAAAAAAATTCAAAAACAATTAATGTTTGTTTTTTTTGTCAGCACGGAATCTTCAAGGTGCCTTATCTACATGAAATAATTTTATTTATTGTATTTTGTACCTCTAACTGCAGCCAGCTGTTGGACAATGACCTTATGCCCTTTCACAGTCCTACGACGGACAGTCCGATAAGTAATGTGGTTATGCTGGCTTTGCTACACAGTGTATGTAAGGCCCATCCGCACTGCCAGTGATAACTGTGAAGGTAGCTTAAAAAAAGGATAGTTTTAGATAACACACTAACCCCTAAGAATAGAAATATTGACACAACACACTACTATGATAACTACATGGCAATGTAGTTCAATATCATTGAACGTCACCACCACACTGGCTGTATGAGATATGGAGTAGAAAACGAGTCAGTCTGAGAGATTTAGAAATGAGAAACTTCCTGGTTTCAAACCAACCCGCTACCTCCCATAAGTCCGCACAGGCCAGTGGTCAGTGGCTCAAAACAGCCCTCATGCGGTTCGAAACTTAGCCCCGCTAACGTTACATTACATTTGGCCGACACTTTTATCCAAAGCAACTTACAAAATGGAGGACATAAGCTGACAGAGGTGTAAAGGGACACTGAGTAAGCAGGCAACCTTCATACATACGGGGAGGTGCATGTGTCTGATTAAGTTTCCCGGAGCAGGGACACCACAGACATGCATACGCCCACATACTCTCACGTTAAATTGTACCAGAGTCTGACTCTGCTGTGTAGTTCACCACCAGGAGGCGCTAGCCTGCTTTTGACTGAGGTTACGGCTGCCAACAACCTCATTTACAGTAGATGCAGGCACGGAATGGAACAAAACAGAACACAGAATGGCTCATACCATTTTTATGATGAGATGTTGACAAAGTTGTTGTTGGCAGTGTGTTGCCATAGTTCCTGTTGGCGTAGTGATCGTTGGCAGTGTTTAAGCTTTGATTTCACAAATGTCCTGAGGTATCGATTCAGTTCTCTGAGTTTGTTCCCATCCACTGTCATTGTAGTCAGAACCCACATCTTGTGTAATAACGTATATATGTTTTTTTTCTTCATTTTCTTTTTTCTTTCTTTCATTTATTTTCTTTATCAAAGCAAGCTGTTCAACTGGACATTTGTAACCTTTGAATCCGTCTGATATATCATGTTCACTATTTATAAGAGTGTGTTTTGTGGTTTTTAATTAAACCAGATTCACCTTGGCACTATGGGCTGGCACCCAGGAATAATTAGGGATTAGAAGGGCTTCTTTGTAACCAGGTATGTGTGTATAGCGTGATTAGTGTCTGTGAAGAGCCTCATTCATCCATCTCATGGTAGTCAAAGGAGCTAAATTGTAAGCAACTGGACTTCTTTTTTTGGAGCTTAAAGATGTTTCACCTTTCATCTAAAAGGCTTCTTCAGTTCTGGCCTGATGATGGGGAACCAGGACCTATATCTCTGCTCTGGACCACACACACACACACACACACACGCACACACACACACCACACACACACACACGATGATGATGATGATGGGGAACCAGGAGCTGTATCTCTGTACCACTGCAGGTGGAGGTGTAGTTGGAGGACCACACCCCTCGCCATGTGACAAAAAGGGTCACATGAGTCACTGAGTCACCAGAGAGTGTGATCAGTATGCTCTTGCAGTATGTTCATGCAGTATGCTCATGCATGACTTTAAGTGCAGTATACTTATTGTCTGTCCTTGAGAAATCATCCTTCTCACGTTTTCCATGTTTTGTCTGTTTGTGCCAAGACTATACCATACATTTGAATGGTATGGGGATGAAAAAAATGAAACAACATTTTTGAAATGAAACAAACAATTTGTACATAGAGTTGGTTTTCACTACGACATTGTTTTTGACTGAATGAAGTTTGTTTTGAACGAGATGGGCAATTTCAAAATAAAAGACAAATCAATGATTGACAGCTGTTGTACCATATGGCTCTGTTTGATTACACACACACACACACACACACACACAACATTTGAAAGCAGCACACGCAAATGCACCAGCCCATTTAAAATGTGAACAGAACAAATGACAAAGAAACAAACAAACAAACAAACAAATACATAAATAAGGGTAGATCCCTGAAGTTTGTATAGATACTGTAGTATAGTTCGCTATGGATAACGGCTGTTAGTGTGACTGTTAGTGTGACTGTCAAAATCAGAAAGGTTAATATTTTCAAAATGTGTTTAATCTAGCTTCATCAAGCTCCACTGACGCACATCAATGCAGCATGCTAACTACAGTTTAAAACACAAGTAATTTCCCTCTATGTTTGATAAAAGATTTTCACAGTAACTAAATCAGAGACTGTAGAGCTGTAGACAGCAATCAACGCACTACATGCACACACACACACACAAACACTCTCTCTCTCTCTCCTATTGCAATACATGAGGTAATGTAGGTCACCATGATAGATGCAAAAGCAAGGATGCACACATTTGACTTTGACTTTATAGATTTTGACAGAGACAGTGTATGAAGACATTAACCTGAAGGAGAGATGTTTTGTACAAAGTTTAGCAAACTTTGCCATTTTCCACCTGTAGTCCCTGGGCAGATAGTGAGGCAATATAAAACACAAGCAAGTGTGCAATATAAACTAGTTAAGATGCATATGTACATGTTAGCATTCCAACCCTGCCCATCCAACCTTACCCACACAACCCACTCCACAGATCGCATAATATATACCATAGACTTTACCACCATCACCCCACTCATCATCATCACACACACACACACACACGCACACACAGACACACACACACACGCACACACACACACACACGCACACACACACACACGCACGCACGCACACACACACACACACACACACCTTATAATTAAAAGACAACCTTCCCAACCCATGACACTGAGCAGCATTACCACCCCTTACCCACTCATACACATAAATTACCCCCAACATTACACACACGTACACATTCAGAGCCACACACTCACACATACACACACACACACACACACATGCACACACACACACACCTTATAATTAAAAGACAACCTTCCCAACCCATGATACTGAGCAGCATTACCACCCCTTATCCACTCACATACATAAATTACCCCCAACATTACACACACATACACATTCAGAGCCACACACACACACATACACACACACACACACACACACACACACACACACCTTATAATTAAAAGACAACTTTCCCAACCCATGACACTGAGCAGCATTACCACCCCTTACCCACTCATACACATAAATAACCCCCCCACCCCCCAAAATTACGCACATGTACACATTCAGAGCCACTCCCCCACCCTCCCCAACACACGCACACACACACACACACACACACACACACACACACACACACACACACACTCACACAAGAGCATCCATCTATAAATGCATGCAAATTTGCATAGATAAAATCCAGCACTTTTTAGGTGGGAAAAGTTGTAAACTCACTACAGGTAATTAGCTCTGCTGGAAGATTATTCCTCTGGTTCATAGCTGAAAAACAGAAAGACGACTTTTCAAATGAGGTGACAATCACTTAGGTAAGATTGAATCAGTTTTTGTATCCCCACAGCTAGACGACTTATTTATCAGGTTATAGTGATTTACTGTATTAAAAGCCTTACGAATATCAAGAAGAAAGGCTTCCACCACTCCTTTCTGATCAGGTTTTGATTTAATATCTTCTATGAAGTAGGGGCAACTGGAAATAGTATATTTGTAGATAGGAAGCCGCAAGACACTGAGGAAGGCCGCTGGGCCGAAACGTCTGTCTTCATGCTGACCCATTAAACAGAGAACAAGAACTATAACCGAGAGTGCGGCTTCCTATCTACAAAGGTTCTATAGCGTTTTACGCCTGGGCGAGACCACCTCTCAGCACCCCAGGTACCTCTCAGGTATTGCCATTGATTTTAAGCTGTATATCCCATTTGGCTTTATCCTTTCCTAGTAATTTAGCAATGTTTTTCCATGTTTTTTTTTTTTACTATTTTCTTTTGCATCCCTTTTCAATTTCAATAAAGAAATCTGCTTTTGCCTTCCTAGGCTGTGCCGCAACTTCATTTCTTAAAAAAAAAAACTTTAAAAATTAGGTGATCAGTGTCCAATCTTGATTTTAAAAACTATTTTTAAGGCAGTCCTCATTAGAGAAGAGATCATCATTAAACCATGGCACACTCTGTTTTGTATTAGGTCTTCTACTGATTGCTTTAATATCTTTTAATAAGATGCCCTTATACGTCATTACCTACTCTCTCTGTCTTATCGTTCCCCATTATTGTTTTACTACGGTCCAAAGTGCATCAAAGTGACCATCGAGTATTTTATTTGGTCAATACACAACTGTGAGGTGCAATCTGCCAGGCTGCCAAATCAGTTGGAGCTGTACACACTTCTGCCTCCTCAACATGGCACGGATACCATTCACACTACTGCCTCTGCTTCTGTGTATGAGCCACTGTCTGGCTCAAGGTAAGGAAACAAGTAATATTATCTCTGTTTGTCTGTATACGTGCTGGTTTTACTCTCACAGACTATAGAAGACCTTTACAGGCTAGCTTAAGCCAAAATGGCTGAATATAAATATAAAGGTGGCCTGAAAAATATTTTTTTTAAAAATAATAATTTAATGGAATCTTATTTTTAGTGCTGTAATGTTACAGGTTTGTCTCAAGGGGCCTGCCTTGACCTTGGTCTTGGATGCTAGTGGCTAGCATCACATTAGCTTTTCATTCGCGTTGACTTCACTCTAAACTCCCAATTACAGGCCTCCAGTATGGTGCTAATGTTTTTGCTAATGTTTACATTTTCTGAAAATGTTCTACTAGACTGCAGATGAGAAGAATGTTAATATGGACAAACTGATTCATTTCTGCATCAAATTGTTATTTAGTAAATATGTAGGTATAAAAAGTATCTAAACAAATTATGAATAAGATTTTGCCAATCTCAGGTACTGTTAAAGTTGTCCACTCCGCTATTTCACTTTATAAAGGATCTTTTACAAAATTTGCAATGCGAAAGAAATAGGGGAACCTTACTTTGTAAATACATTTTGTAAACAGTTATGGCTTTTCAGCACCACACCCTACATCCTGCTCAGTAGACTGATAAGCATTTGAGTAAAGAATTCCATGCATGTCATGTAAGGTTTGTGTTTTAAAAAGTCACTTACTTTATGATATGCATACTTTACCCAACAACATAAAGAATTTTTTAATGGATACACTTAATCATATTTTAACTTTTGCAGTAGTCTACTTTGTCAAGTTTCGACATTGAATATTATTATAAAACTAATGTGTGTAGGTAAAGCTTTATATTGCAGTCACATTAGTTTCTACATATCGTTTACTCTAATGCATAGTAAGTTATAATAAGTTAGAACAAATTACAACAGGCTATAAGTGAGACCTTATTCCAGAATGAACATAACGAGATACCATTCACAGAAACAAAATGTCCTACAAAATGTACTTTCTTCCATATTTACAGTTTCATGGTATTTAATCAAGTTTATTGGTAACAGAGGTAGCTTTTCTTTTGTATGTCTATTTATAAAATGTACATAGCTTACTTATTATCAATACCATGTATTTTAACAAGTAAATATTTGGGAATTAAGGCACTGTAAAAGAAGTGTGTGTAAGATGTGTGTAAGATTTAGATGTATCTACAGTTTGTGGTGTTTACCAATAGCAGCCATTAACTAATGCTATGCTTGATTTACATTAGCACACAACACCACTACAGATGCATCACCACAGCTCTCAACTACAGGTGAACCACCACAGCCTGTAACTACAGATGTACCACCATGGCCCTCAACTACAGAAGGAAAACCACAGATCTCAACTACAGAAGGAAAACCACCACAGCCCTCAACTACAGAAGCAAAACCACTGATCTCAACTACAGAAGGAAAACCACAGATCTCAACTACAGAAGCAAAACCACAGCCCTCAACTACAGAAGCAAAACCACAGATCTCAACTACAGAAGGAAAACCACCACAGGCCTCAACTACAGAAGGAAAACCACAGATCTCAACTACAGAAGGAAAACCACCACAGGCCTCAACTACAGAAGGAAAACCACAGATCTCAACTACAGATGGACAACCACCACAGGCCTCAACTACAGAAGGAAAACCACAGCCCTCAACTACAGATGGACAACCACCACAGCCCTCAACTACAGGTGAACCACCACAGATCTCAACTACAGAAGCAAAACCAGACCCTACGGTGATAACAAATGATCTCTCTCTGTCTCTCTCTCTCTCTCTCTCTCTCTCTATCTATCTATCTATCTATCTATCCATCTTTCTCTTTCTCTTTCTCTGTCTCTCTCTCTCTCTCTCTCTCTCTCTCTTTCTATCACCTTACTAACACACACACTCTCTCTGTCTTATCGTTCCCATCATTGTTTTATTATGGTCCAAAGTGCATCAAAGTGACCATTGAGTATTTTATTTGGTCAATACACAAATGTAAGGGCGATCTACCAGTCTACCAAATCAGTTGTGATTTTGGAGCTGTGAACACTTCTGCCTCCTCAACATGGCGCGGATAGTACTCACACTACTGTCTCTGCTTCTGTGTTTGAGCCACTGTCTGGCTCAAGGTAAGGACGCAATTTATGTCGTCTCTGTTTGTCTGTATACATGCTGGTTTTACTCTCACAGACAGAATGTAGAAGTTTTAGGACTTGCCAGCTCCTTTCAAGGGTTAGCTTTTTAGCCAAAATAGCAAAGTGGCTTAATTTAATGGAATCTTATTTTTGGTACTGTAATGTTACAGTTTGTCTTAAGGTACCTGCTTTGACCTTGGTCTTGGACGCTAGTGGCTAGCATGTAGGTTTTGGCTTTTCGGTCCTGTTTACTCCAGTCCCCCAGTATGGTGCTAATGTTTTTTTTTCCTGTTTACATTTTCTGAAATGGTTTTACTAGACTGCAGGTAATAAGAAGGTTAATAAGGACAAACCGATTCATTTTAGCGTCGAATGGTCATTTAGTAAATATTTAGGTACAAAAAGGATCTAAGCAAATTATGAATAACTTTTGGCCAAACTCAGGTATAACAACTCTGAGACTGTTAAAGTTGTCCATTCTGCTATTTCACTTTATAAAGGATCTTTTACAAATTTTGCAATGCAAAAGAAATAGGGGAATCTTACTTTGTACTGGCCATAAATTTTGTAAACAGTTATGGCTTTCCAGCTCCACACCCTACATCCTGCTCTGTGGACTGATAAGCATTTGAGGAAAGAATTCCCTGAATGTCATTTGAGGTTTGTGTTTAAAAAAGTCACTTACTTTATCATCTAGATCATATCATACTATATATTTTACACAACAAGATAAAGACCTTTTTAATGGATACACTTAAACATGTATTAACTTTTGTGTGCTTTATGTTAGTCACATTAGTTTCTGCATATTGTTTACTCTAATACATAGTAAGTTATAGTAAGTTAGAATAAATTACAGCAGGCTACAAGTGGGGCCTTAAATCCTATAGTACCACATAGAACATGAAGAAATACTATTCACAGAAACAAAATGTCCTACAAAACACGCTTTCTGTCATATTCACAGTTTTATGGAATTTAATCAAATTTGTTGGTAATAGAGATAGCTTTGAGGTTGCTTTTCCTTTGTTTGTCTACTTACAACTTATCAATTTGAAATATGTGTTGTATTTTAAAAGGTAAATATTTGGAAATTAAGGCACTGTTAAAGAAAGTGTGTGTTAGATGATGTGTGTAGGATTTAGATGTATCTACTGTTGGTCAGTTTGTGGTGTCATCTGCCGCCTGAGTTTACTAATAGCAGCCATGAACCCAAGGTTCTATGGTGACAGTATTATGATTTTATTGTCTAAAGTGTTTAAGAAATGGTTTAAGGTTAACTCCGGTGTTCTGTTTAGACTTTATTGGGTTCCAAAGTCCAGAATAATGGAACATGCTGTAGGCTTGTCTGTTTATGACATGATTGCAGGTTACCTTGCCTTACCTTACTGGAAAAATAAAAAGATAGCGTACCGTAGATTGCCCTCACATAGGACTCAAGCTGTACAGCACAGAATGAGAAGACATACTTTATTTTCAGCCCCTTTCAGATGGAGTCAACACTACAAATGAGTTGACTGAACATTTACTGAAAGGGGAACTGTTTATGGTTCACTGTAAAACCATCATCCATCCTTTTTAAAAATAGAAACTTGTATGCTCACATGTACGTCTAGCTGATGTCCTGTGTGTGTGTGTGTGTGTGTGTGTGTGTGTGTGTGTGTGTGTGTGTGTGTTCTCAGATGCGTTCTGCTAGTGGTTTACCTTTAATTCATTTACACTTATTTGATGTTTTATGCTTTTACTTATTGTTCTTTGCTTTTATTTCATATGTTTCTTATTTATCCTTTACTTGTTGTATACTTATGTTATGCTTTTACATATTGCTCTTTGCTTTTATTCTTGTTAAGCACATTGAACTGCCATTGTGTATAAAATGCGCTATACAAATAGACTTGACTTGACTTGACAGAGCCCATAACTACAACTGCTCGCTCAACCTCACACACGTTTGCACCATCCCCACCTCAGCACTGCTCACCAAACACAGAGCACTGAACCCCCCAACACACAGCCCATCATAAACCCCTGCACACACACACACACACACATGCACACACACACACACATACACACACACACCATAACTTTCTACACACTTACACCCAACATTTCCTCACGTTACTCCATCCCCATCTCTACCCCCACCCCCACCCCCCTCCCCCACCATACACACACAAATGGGACACAGCCCTCACTTCTGCCACCCCCACCCCCCAGTAGCATGAAGGACACATCCCTCGTGTACACGCTTGCATGCCTCTGCCACTGGATGTCACTGGAGCCCCCCCACCCCACCCCACCCCCCCCACCCCAACAAGCCACCTCATCCCCACACGCATTGCCCCATCCCCACCTCTGCACTGCCGGCTGCACACACAGCACTTTTTCCCTCCCACACACACAGCCCCTCATCATCCACTAAAGCCAGTCCTCCCTCCCAACCCAGACTGCACTTTATGACCCCCCCCTCCATCACTCATTCTACCTCTGCCCTTCATCAGGTAGCCATCCCCAAACTGCATTGTACGGACTTTACTGCCCCCTCCCCAGGCACAGTTTTAGACTGACAATCACCTATTTACCTCTACCCAGTATGTCTATGCACGTGACAATAAACCATCCTTGTTATCCTTGTATCCTTGTATCCATTGCCTACAACCAGACTCCAACCAAACAGCCACATCTCCAACTACAGAGAAGCCCTCTACAGCAACAACAACTGCAGCAACAATAACAACAGCAACAGCAACAACAACAACAACTACAACAACAACAACAACTACAGGTGCCCATTTCTCTGTGCCATTTGGCATCTCTTCTTTTAAACTTATTTTATCACTTATTTCATCTTTTGTATAGCTTTTATATATTGTTTTTTTTTTGTTTTTATTTTTGTTAAGCACATTGAACTGCCTTTGTGTATGAAATAATACACACGCTGTATAAGTTAACTTTACTTGACAGAGCCCACAACTACAACAGCTGTACAACCACAGACATCAACTACAGCTAAACAACCACAAACCCCAGCTACAGATGGACAGCCACAGACATCAACTACAACTGGACAACCACAAACCCCAGCTACAGATGGACAGCCACAGACATCAACTACAACTGGACAACCACAAACCCCAGCTACAGATGGACAGCCACAGACCTCACCTACAACTGGACAACCACAGACCCCAGCTACAGATGGACAACCAGACCCTACTTCAACAACAGAGGAGACCTCTAATGACACTCCAGCAACAGAAGCTACAGTCTCCACAACCACAGAAGGTTCCCATTCATCTTTTCTGCTATCTGATGTCTCCCATTTAAGCTACCACAGTACAGTTAAATTGCATAAAATGTATGTTTAATATGATACATACAAGATTGCAGCCATGCATATGGAACAGAAGTAAATAATAATAAAAAAAAAACAAACGAAAAAAGAACTTCTTTGGATCTTTGGACAAATGTATGGAAATGTAAGCATTGACCCATAGGACCTTACACAACCATTTACAGTCATCTGTGTGTTTTGCAATAGCACACTATTTGTTGCAAAATACAAAAAAAAACATGCTAGAACACATGTTTGCAACTTTCCCAGTTTGGTTACAAGAATATTTTTTTGTGAAGGCCAAGTGTAACTTTGTATTAATTGATGACAGGTTTGGGGATTCGGGTGAAACAATGCAATAATAATAATAATATAAATGTAAGCAAGAAAAAAACTAAAGGAAACAAATCCTTAGTCCAGGCACTTCAGTGAATTAAACACTCAAAAACACTCACTTTTATTTAATGGGCAAATGCATTAAATGCACATTTTATTGTATCTATAAATGTAAACAAATTTAGATTTAAAGGAAAAAATAGAAAGCTGTACATTGTGACACCTGGGGTGACAGTGGTGACACTTGGGGATAAATCAACCAAAACAAAACACTTTTCGCACATTTGTCCAGTTGGTGCATATTGACTTCTGCCATTGCAGTCTAACAGCTACTGAGTGTCTAGTCCATCTATTTCTAGGTTACCTATCCAATTATCTGTATGTATGTATATATGTATGTATGTATGTATGTGTGTATGTATGTATGTGTGTATGTATGTGTGTATGTGTGTATGCGTGTATGCATGTATGTATGTATGTATGTATGTATGTATGTATGTATGTATGTGTGTGTGTATGTATGTATGTATGTATGTGTGTGTGTGTGTATGTATGTATGTATGTATGTATGTATGTATGTACAGTATGTATGCATGTATGTATGCATGTATGCATGTATGCATGTATGTATGTGTGTAAGTATGTACGCATGTATGTATGTATGTATGTATGTATGTATGTATGTACAGTATGTATGTATGTATGTATGTATGTATGTATGTATGTATGTATGTATATATGTATCTACAGTATGTATGTATGTATGTATGTATGTATGTATGTATGTATGTATGCATGGATGCATGTATGTATGTACAGTACATTTGCATCATATGGCCATTCAGCCAATCATTAATTTTTTTCTCCCACAAGGTCCATGCGGTGTCTGCCCTCCAGAGAGCAGCTGTGAGGAGCTTTTCGGAGGACAAATCAGCTGTGTGTGTCCTGCGGGTTCTGTCTACAATGAAACACAGGAAGCTTGTAACAAAGGTACATTTTGAGAGAGAGAGAGAGAGAGAGAGAGAGAGAGGCATACCTTACTTAATGAGGCTGGAGGTTCACTGTAAAGACTACTTTGCTATGCTCTTTAAAAGGTGTTGCTCTAGATGTTATGTTAATGTTACTTAAAGTACCACCAGTCAGAAACCACCAGCAAAAATCGCACACTGCTACAGAGGGAGTGTGCTATTGAAGGAATCTGAATAATAATAAGGACATTGTACATAACATTTTTAATGTTACATTTTAATGACACATTTCTTTATTATTATTTTATATTCCTGTTATTTTGTAACTCTTATTATCACAATCAGACCTTTGTGTGACACTTTCCTGGCCATATCTGTGTCTGCCTCCAGAGTTGAGGTGTTATGTGTATTCTATTGTCTGCCCCAATTCATTCACCCGTCTGAAGATGTGCCACATCCCTGTGTCACACCTGGAAGGCACTTCTCATTCCCGCCAAATTGTAAACAAAGAACCTCTGCCATAGTTGTCTAATGCATATTAATGTAGGGTGTGTCTAAGGGGTCACACCCCTGGAGACCTAAGAGTATTTTACTGTTTGTAAATCTGAGTAAGCCAGAGATACCTGAACAACACCAACTCTGTCTCTCCATTGATGCATCAATGAAAGAATAAATCCTTGTTCCTGCTTTCTCCTCCATGCTGACCAAGCTTTCATAATTATCTATGGTATAACAAAATTACTAGTAAAAATAATTACTATCACTATGCTGTCTGAAAGAGTGAAAAAGAGCTGTGTTTTGTGTCGTCCCTCTTTAGCAAAAGTCTTTGCTGGTGTCCTGACCCTGAGGAAGATACCATATAGTCCTGGAATGGCGGATAAAACTTCTGAGGTGTTCAAGACGCTGTCAGATGAAATTGTTAAAGCTGTAAGTTATCACCAGAATTCTGGTGAGGATGAGTTTGTTTTTTTTTTGTTTCCCCAAGACCTCTATTTTTTATTTTACAAAAAAAAAAAAAATGAATTTGTTTTTTATTTAAAGGCCAAACTGTAATCGCTCTAATATATGGCCATCACAGATATAAGAGTGTTTATTTTCAACATTTATTCCTTTTTCTTATTTCCTCCACAGCTTAGGGAGGCTTTTAAAGGTAGCGATGGTTACATCAACTCACCAGTGTTACGTCTAAGGCAAGTCACTAATCTAATCATTTCAAACTGCAAACACTACAACAAACTGTACATACACTACAGATCTCTTCAGAAGATGCAAACAGAAAATAGCACTATGTAAAGGACACTCAAATTTATAGCTGAGACCTCAGCCAGTTCAGTGGCAGTTCTATAGTGCTTTCCGCCCCGGGCGAGACCACCTCTCAGCACCCCCCCCAGAGAGACAAGCTGTTTCTGTGCATATCACCTTCTTAGCAAGTCATTCACTTAGGGGCGCCAATGTGCCGATTGCAGCGATATAATACACGGACCTTTATTATTTTATTTATTTCTTTTATTCCTTTTTTCCCCTTAACGCTTGTGGCGCCCCCCACGAAATGGCGCCCCGGGCGGCTGCCCGGTTCGCCCGTGCCTAAAACCACTACTGGGCCAGCTGGTCTAGTAAGTGATGCCTCCAACACCTGCACTGGAGTACTTGTGCTTGTGGTTGACAATGTATGAGTGTGTTAGAAACACACTCTATCACTTTTAAACTTTTTAACTGGGTGCTGAATCCCACATGAAGTATAATATCCTGAAGAAGCAAAGGACAGCACTCTCAGATTTTAAAACTTTTAATCGCCCACCGGACGTTTCGGGCTAACCACCCTTCTTCAGCGTGTAATCACAGCAGATCCCTGAGGAAAATATTGTTCCTTAGAATGATCTTGACTTTGTGTTTTATTAATAAATAAATAAGATGTTTTACAAGGGTGGCCCAAAAATATGGGACACATTTAAAGTGCTTATATCTTGAAATCAAAAAATGAGAGAGAGTAACAAATATATTCGTTAAAAAGTTGACACCCATCTTCAAACGTCTTCAAGCTACTAAAAGAAGTCCAGTTGCTTACACCTTAGCTCCTTTGACTAACATGGCCTGGATGAATGAGAACCTTCACAGACATGTTACTGCTAATGACATCTGTGCCTGAGGTTGGGTAAGATGGCTGCTCTACCCCCTAGTTCCATTTATCCTGCCATAGCTGAATGCCTTTAGCCTGCAGACGTACGCACACATGGTGCATGCTGATGACATTTGCTGACAGGATCTGGGCAAAAGTGGGAAGCCCGGCTACAAAAAGATATACATCTGGGGGGTATTCCAGAAAGCAGATTTAGTCACGTATCTGGGTATGTTAACTCAGTGCACAGTAAACTTTCTAATAGAATAGCCATGTGGCTTTGTTTTGATAGGAGCATGAACACCTAGGACCCTTCTATTAGGAGATTTACAACAGACTGTGAGTTAACTTACCTGGGTTAGTCACTAAACCGCCTTTTTGGAATACCCCCCTGACCACACAGTTGTTCTACCTGTTCACTAAACCAGCTGATCCTAATTAGCAGCACTCTTCAGTCAGGTAGATGAATGATTGGTGATTGGTTAAAGTGCTCAATTAGTTGTTTTACTCTCTCCTTCATTCTTCTTCTTCTTCTTCTTCTTCTTATTATTATTATTATTATTATTATTATTCTTATTATTATTACTACTACTATTTCATTTTGTTATTATTATTATTATTATTATTATTATTATTATTATTATTATTATTATTTTATTTTGCTATTATTATTATTATTGTTATTATTATTATTTACAGTCCAGCTCCTTCTTCACCGGTGGTTGTCTACACAGCAGCGGGTGTCAGTGCTGACGTTGAACACAACTTCAAAGAGGATTCTAAAGTCAATGAATCCTCAGTGACAGGGGCGATTGAAAAGGCGATTGAAACGGCGACTGGAGAGAATGTCTTAAATGGCGGCATCTTTAAAGGCATGTACTCGACCTCACTCTGCTACTCTTACAGTTGGAGTTCCTTCCCCTCTCCAGGGTCAAATCAGAGTATGAATTAATTGGGGGATACCACCTTTTTACAGGGGGTTTACATTAATTACATTAATATGTTGGTAGCCCCCATCCCTGCTGTTTGTGTCTCTTATCTCTATGCAGATCTATGCAATAGAATATTTCCTTTCCAGTATACACTCCATTAGAAACGAAGACAACTGAGCTGAATATGTGAGGCAATTTAGTCTGGGTGAAGCACTAAGCCTGTAGACAGAGCTTGTTCTGGCAAACCTCCCATAGACAGGAAGTTCTCAGAGGTGGGATCGACAGGAGTCTATTAGATGCCTCTGTATACTACTTGACAGAGCTATAAACAATCAGACCACTGATTCCAATGATATATGTGTAGTTTTCGTTTTTCATTGGTTAATGATTTTTTTGGACAGCGAAGAAATGAGAATAGGCAGGTTGGCCAGACTGACTTGTATGGGTGGGCCCAGACTAAAGGCAATTTGATTCTGTAGGACCAGGATAAAACTGAAATTTTTTCTCTCAGTGTAAGTCTGCTCTTAGTGTTTTTACTTTGGAACAACAAGCTGTCCTTCTGGTGTCCTTTTCTAACAAGATCATTTCAATTCAGGTGACTTCCTGTTTCCTGTTTTAGTCAAGTCAAGTTTATTTGTATAGCGCATTTCATACACAAAGGCAGTTCAATGTGCTTAACAAAAATAAAAGCAAGGGACAATATAAAAGCAAAAGAAGATAAAAGATAAAATAAGTTTAAAATATATGTAAGATAAGTAAAAGACATAGAGTAAAGCAATAGGTAAACATAAAAGATAAAAGAGGTAAAATAATAAATTTATTAAAGGTGAATCACTGGCAAAAAGCATCTGAGAACAGTTTAGTCTTAAGGCTAGATTTGAAACTTCCAACAGTAGGAGCATTTTTAATGTCTTCTGGAAGCTGCATTAACATTCTAACACCTGACATGCTGCTCACTTTTATTCTTTTGATCGCAGGGTCCGATCCATGCGTATCTCGAAATCCTTGCCTTCAGTCAAGCTTGACAAATTGCAGCAGCAACAAGGAAGGTGATGTGACGTGCCCCTGTTTAGAAGGATTTGGGAAGACCAATGACGAAGCATCCTGTGGAGGTGATCAGTTGTGTTTTTGTTACAATTCTCCTTTTAATTAAGATGCTATTCTATCATCTTTGTTAAACCTACTTAATTCTTCTGTTCAGTCAAAATGTTTATTTTCATAGGTTTTTAGATATTCTTTATAGTTCTGATATGACTAGGTCATGATGACAAGGAACAGTGAGTGAAATGATTATTTCATTTTTCATTTTCTGTATTCACAAGTAGTTTTAGTTTGCATTTTCATAAGAATTCTCCTAATGTTTTTCAGATTTTACATATTCGGGGTGGTACATTACATTTATTTTAACATGTGACAGAATCAGTACCCAATATATCCAACTCTATATCACAGGTTATGATTGATGGGTTAGCATCCTTAAGGGATGCCTAACACACCACGTTTGGGGAGAAAGAGGTTCATTCTCCAACGTCCAAGAGTTAAACAGTGGAGGTTTACCGTTTTTGAATCCATTAGGCCAGTCTCCAGCTAATAGTTATGTACAACCTATGGGGCAGTGGTGGTTTTATAGTGTTTTATGCCCCGGGCGTGACCCCCCACCCCCCCTGAGGCAGAGAGACGCGCTGCTTCTGTGCATGGCAAGGGACTGCTTCTGTGCATGGTGAAGGGCGCCTGCAGTTCAGCAGTTCACCAGGGGGGCGCCAATGTGCCGATTGCAGCGATATGACACACAGAGCTTTTTATTTTGTTATTATTTTTTTCCCCCAAGCGCTCGTGGCGCCCCCCATGAAATGGCGCCCTGGGCGGCTGCCCGGTTCGCCCGTGCCTAAAACCGCTACTGAGATGGGGTGTTGATGGAAGAAAGTCTTGCACATGACATTACACTCAGCTGATGCTCTTACCCAGAGTGACTTACAGTTATTGAGGTGCAGGGTTTCAGTTGCAGTCCCTGGAGCAGTGTGGGGTTAGATGCCCTGCTCAGTGGTACTTCAGCCATGGATGAAGTGGAGGAGAGCACTGGTTGTTTACTTGTTTACTCTCCCACCCCTCCTACTGGAATGGGATTCGAACCTGTGACCCTCCAATCCCAAGACCAACTCTCTAACCACTAGGTCCCAGCTTCCCCACAGTCACTGCAGGCCCTCAAAACCTCAAACTCTGCTAGTCAGAATCTGTCCTGCTGTTTTCTTGTAAAAGCAAAGCGTTGCGATGCTCACGTCCCATCCAGAGCTTTGCGATCCTCTAATACAAACTGTCTGGCCGTACCACTTCCTCACACAAGGCGAAGTCACTCTAAACTTTTCTTTGTCATTATCCCACAATGGTGGAAAAACTTACCAGTTGCTACAAGAGTGGTGAAATCCCTCTCGGCCTTTAAAAAGCTTATAAAGACCCTTTTTATCCAAGACTGCTTCCCTTCCTAACAAAACTAACTACTACTAACCAGCTCTTTTCCCTAGGTGCCTCGTACTTGTATAAGTCTGCGTCTGTATGTTGTATGTGTGTCTGTAGTGTCCCTGCTCCAGGAAACTTACTTAAGGCACATGTATCTCCTTGTGTGTATGAGGGTAGTTCGTTTACTCTGTGTTCCTCTACACCCCTGTTAGCCTATTATGTAATCCTTTTGTAAGTCGCTTTGGATAAAAGTGTCTGCTAAGTGTAATGTAATGTAACCAAAAGGAAACCAGGAGATTCACTGTGTTTTGCATGTCTACTCCAGTGTGTCCAAGTGGCCAAAAGGCAGAAGGTGGAGTATGCACAGAGTGAGTAATATTCAGTAATACATAATCTCCTGAAATCAGTTTGTAAACAGCATAAATGTTGGTCACACCTTTATTTGGATGGTGTTTGAGATAGTCTTACAGACTGTCTACATAAACTGAGGCTATTTCAATAGATTTCAAGTAAGGTCACATTAATGTTAGGGTTAGATGTTGGGGGTGATTAAGGCCATAGTACGTAAACAAACAAACAAAAAAAAAACAAACAAACAAAATAAACAGAATTTCAACAAAATATCTTTAAAGTCTCTGTTGGCAGACTATCCATATAAAGTGTTAGTGAAAAGCCTCATATTCTCTGTAATTGACTTGTCATGTCATGGTCAAACAAACATTGACTTTTCTTTACGTGTTTTTAGTTGCGGATTTGGCTACAGTGGATTCGACTGCGACGAGAGTAAGTGTTGTCTATGCTACATAAGCACACAGACACACACACACACACACACACAGGCAGACTACTTTTCCAATCATTCTATCTGAATCCACCCTACTTTATTTTAGCAATTTGTCTCCACATCACAAAACGAAATTTAACACTCCGAGATTAAATTTTCACTCATTCTGACATACAATACCTTCAAATGGAATGAAGATAAATATTATATTGTAATACTTTTTCGTAATCCCACACGTTTCACATATCTTTTTCCCTGGACACGCACCATATTAGCTGGCCTCGGCGTAGGTACCTAACAGACAACACAGGCAACTGCTTAGTGGTCCCCCGGGGCCTCACAGGGTGGACAGCCTTTAAACCACAGCAGTGGCAATGCATTCAATGTTTTCAATGAAAGTGGTGGGTTTTCATAGCCTGGTAAACCAGCCCCTTGTACTTCACTTCGTTTTGTACAGAGGGTCTGGCGCTGGTATCAGTCCATAGGGCGGACTCCATGCTAGCCAATTGTGTGTTCACACCTTCAGGAACCTACAGCACCAGACCGTCTGTACAAAACAAAGTGAAGTACGAGGGGCTGTTTTAGCAGGCTAGGGTTTGTCCTACATTTACTAACACTTCTACTATCTACTACTACTATTACTACTACTACTACTACTACTATTACCACTACTACAATTACTAGTACTATTACTACTACTCTGCTATTACTACTACTACTATTACCACCACCACTACTACTACTACTACTACCACTACTACAATGATTGCGACTACTACTACTATTTTTTTTCATGTCTTGGGCCCAAACACAGTCTAGAATCGCCTCTGGCTGAAGCCCTTGC
>CM059287.1:6526003-6528503 GCA_030347295.1 Setipinna tenuifilis | reverse complement strand
CAGGGGATACTGGGGGTCTTGATTACCCTCTAATCAAGACCCAACACCCCCCAAAGAGACAAACATAGCAGGGGGGTACTGACATATTAGTGTAATTAATGTCAAATGTAAAAGGTAACAGCCCCTGTAAAAAGGTGGTACCCCCCATTATGGAGGAGTAATTCAGACTCTGCTTTTAACCATTACCTTCATAACATATAGGCTTTCAACACATGTTTTATTAATAGTCACAGAATCTGTCTGTAGAATCATGTATCTATAGATAGAACCATCTAGTGTGACCCTTTTGTTGTATGCTTAAAACATGTATTACTTTCTTGTTTCTTCATGTGAGTTTGGCAAGAAATCTGGGCCTGCATTACCATTGCCCTCCTTCATTACAGTCATCCATTAACCTACAGTATGTGCTATGTAATTACAGATGGACTAATGCCATGAGTTGTGGTATTTTGTATTTTGGGAGCTAAGAATTAATTGTCTAATGTGACTGCTTACATCTTATTATGTTTCCATTGCTTTCAAAGTGGATGTGACAGTATCTGAAGTAGAGTGGTGCTGCAGGGGGGTGGGATGGGGGGCGGGGGGGTTCAGGATGATTTAGGGGGCCCAGAGCTTCATGGGGGACCAAAGAGGATAAAAGATATAGTTGGGGTTGTGGCTATGTGATATGACTTGTACTGCACTAACACTTAATGAAGACGCCCTTCAGGTGCCTAATTCGACTGCTATCTTGGTTCTGACATTGCTGATACACAGACATTTGTGTTAAACAAATCAAACGTTCACGTCTTCCACGATGGGCATGGATAACACCACACCACCCCACCCCACCCCACCCCACCCACACTTGCAACCCCCCCCCTCCAGACTATACATGCTTAAAGGTGGAGATGCTGATGGTCATGAGATTGAGCGTATTTTTGTAAAGATAAAAGGCGTTTAATAGGCGAAATCACATGAGAATGGGTTCAAAAGCATGTCATCATGAGCCACACAGTAGCTACAGGCTCCCATAAACATGGTTACTGATTCATCTTTGTTATTTCTTCCTGCTTAGTAGTCATCTGTAAAAAATATCTAATAAAGTTAACACGGTTGAGCCGGTTTGCATTTCAAGCTGTTGCCAAACACAGTCCAGTTTTGAAGAGCTGGCATTTAGCTGGCAGGGAGTCATCAGCAAAAATACCTAATAAACTGTATATGTTATGCAAGTAAATGCAACAGATCAATACTGTTTTTAAACACGTCTAACTCATGTTTTACCTGTCGCTTTGTCCCTTGCTAAGGGTGACAGGTGTACTCATACTCAAGTCCCCAACCTGGCACCAATTCCACTCCAATTCTTGGAGTAATGTTTAATGTGAATACAGGTTACCCATAACCTAGACTAATCTGCTCTGATTTGATCTGATTAGATGTACACTCTAGAACATAAAAGTGCTTAAATGGTTCTAAATCTCTGGACAGTTCCATGGAGAGTGAAAAATTTGTGTTGAACGATTACATCATGTGACAGGTTCTACACATTTGAAATGGTTCTTCAGAGCCTCAGATCTATGCTAGGTCATATCACTGTCAAATGTTTTTTTAAAGAACTATTGCCTCTATGGTTCTTAACAGCACTGAAAAAGGTTGTTCTATGGCATCACTCTGAAGAACTGGTAGTAGTAGTATAGAGGCCCCATTATTTTGTACAGCGTATTCGGATCTGTTCTGATCTGCACTGATTGGTCGCCGTAGGCCAGTGCCATAGCTCCCAGTTCCAGTGCACTAATGAGAATACAGGTTACCCACAAAGTTCGAATTACAGGGGGCACTGGGTGGTACTGGGTACCCTCTAATCAAGACCCAGTAACCCCTAAAGAGACAAAAATAGCAGGGTTAAGGGGGGTGTTCCAACATATTAATGTAAAGTAATGTACGATATAAACGGTTGTACCCCCTGTAAAAAGGTGGTATCTCCCAATTATGGAAGAGTAATTCAGACTCTGGTTACCCACAACCTAAAGTAGAATTAACTAACTAATCTGCTCTCATTTGATCTGTTTTGATCCATTGTGATCTGTTATGATCCATTGTGATCTGTTGTGATCTGTTGTGAACTGCTCTGGTCTGTCCCCATAGGTCAGTGTGACAGCTCCCAGTTCCAGTGTTCTAACGGTCAGTGCATCGACCTGGACTGGAGGTGTGATGGCACCAAGGACTGCACAGATGACTCCGACGAGCTCAACTGCCGTGAGTTACACACACACACACACAAACACACAGACACACACACACACACACACACACACACGCACACACACACACACACACACACACACCGACTGCCACACTTCAGTTATGACTTATCACTACCGTATATCTTGCACCAGGCACTTCCTGCTTTGATAAAAACTCAGACCCTTCGCTGAAATGTTTTCTTCTAAGGAAGCTGGTATCGTCTGTGATGCCCAGAAAATGTTCTGTTTCTTACTGAGTGTGATAAGTACTAGTATGA
>CM059287.1:6519721-6524721 GCA_030347295.1 Setipinna tenuifilis | reverse complement strand
TCTCATTCCCGCCAAATTGTAAACAAAGAACCTCTGCCATAGTTGTCTAATGCATATTAATGTAGGGTGTGTCTAAGGGGTCACACCCCTGGAGACCTAAGAGTATTTTACTGTTTGTAAATCTGAGTAAGCCAGAGATACCTGAACAACACCAACTCTGTCTCTCCATTGATGCATCAATGAAAGAATAAATCCTTGTTCCTGCTTTCTCCTCCATGCTGACCAAGCTTTCATAATTATCTATGGTATAACAAAATTACTAGTAAAAATAATTACTATCACTATGCTGTCTGAAAGAGTGAAAAAGAGCTGTGTTTTGTGTCGTCCCTCTTTAGCAAAAGTCTTTGCTGGTGTCCTGACCCTGAGGAAGATACCATATAGTCCTGGAATGGCGGATAAAACTTCTGAGGTGTTCAAGACGCTGTCAGATGAAATTGTTAAAGCTGTAAGTTATCACCAGAATTCTGGTGAGGATGAGTTTGTTTTTTTTTTTGTTTCCCCAAGACCTCTATTTTTTATTTTACAAAAAAAAAAAAAATGAATTTGTTTTTTATTTAAAGGCCAAACTGTAATCGCTCTAATATATGGCCATCACAGATATAAGAGTGTTTATTTTCAACATTTATTCCTTTTTCTTATTTCCTCCACAGCTTAGGGAGGCTTTTAAAGGTAGCGATGGTTACATCAACTCACCAGTGTTACGTCTAAGGCAAGTCACTAATCTAATCATTTCAAACTGCAAACACTACAACAAACTGTACATACACTACAGATCTCTTCAGAAGATGCAAACAGAAAATAGCACTATGTAAAGGACACTCAAATTTATAGCTGAGACCTCAGCCAGTTCAGTGGCAGTTCTATAGTGCTTTCCGCCCCGGGCGAGACCACCTCTCAGCACCCCCCCCAGAGAGACAAGCTGTTTCTGTGCATATCACCTTCTTAGCAAGTCATTCACTTAGGGGCGCCAATGTGCCGATTGCAGCGATATAATACACGGACCTTTATTATTTTATTTATTTCTTTTATTCCTTTTTTCCCCTTAACGCTTGTGGCGCCCCCCACGAAATGGCGCCCCGGGCGGCTGCCCGGTTCGCCCGTGCCTAAAACCACTACTGGGCCAGCTGGTCTAGTAAGTGATGCCTCCAACACCTGCACTGGAGTACTTGTGCTTGTGGTTGACAATGTATGAGTGTGTTAGAAACACACTCTATCACTTTTAAACTTTTTAACTGGGTGCTGAATCCCACATGAAGTATAATATCCTGAAGAAGCAAAGGACAGCACTCTCAGATTTTAAAACTTTTAATCGCCCACCGGACGTTTCGGGCTAACCACCCTTCTTCAGCGTGTAATCACAGCAGATCCCTGAGGAAAATATTGTTCCTTAGAATGATCTTGACTTTGTGTTTTATTAATAAATAAATAAGATGTTTTACAAGGGTGGCCCAAAAATATGGGACACATTTAAAGTGCTTATATCTTGAAATCAAAAAATGAGAGAGAGTAACAAATATATTCGTTAAAAAGTTGACACCCATCTTCAAACGTCTTCAAGCTACTAAAAGAAGTCCAGTTGCTTACACCTTAGCTCCTTTGACTAACATGGCCTGGATGAATGAGAACCTTCACAGACATGTTACTGCTAATGACATCTGTGCCTGAGGTTGGGTAAGATGGCTGCTCTACCCCCTAGTTCCATTTATCCTGCCATAGCTGAATGCCTTTAGCCTGCAGACGTACGCACACATGGTGCATGCTGATGACATTTGCTGACAGGATCTGGGCAAAAGTGGGAAGCCCGGCTACAAAAAGATATACATCTGGGGGTATTCCAGAAAGCAGATTTAGTCACGTATCTGGGTATGTTAACTCAGTGCACAGTAAACTTTCTAATAGAATAGCCATGTGGCTTTGTTTTGATAGGAGCATGAACACCTAGGACCCTTCTATTAGGAGATTTACAACAGACTGTGAGTTAACTTACCTGGGTTAGTCACTAAACCGCCTTTTTGGAATACCCCCCTGACCACACAGTTGTTCTACCTGTTCACTAAACCAGCTGATCCTAATTAGCAGCACTCTTCAGTCAGGTAGATGAATGATTGGTGATTGGTTAAAGTGCTCAATTAGTTGTTTTACTCTCTCCTTCATTCTTCTTCTTCTTCTTCTTCTTCTTATTATTATTATTATTATTTATTCTTATTATTATTACTACTACTATTTCATTTTGTTATTATTATATTATTATTATTATTATTATTATTATTATTATTATTATTTTATTTTGCTATTATTATTATTATTGTTATTATTATTATTTACAGTCCAGCTCCTTCTTCACCGGTGGTTGTCTACACAGCAGCGGGTGTCAGTGCTGACGTTGAACACAACTTCAAAGAGGATTCTAAAGTCAATGAATCCTCAGTGACAGGGGCGATTGAAAAGGCGATTGAAACGGCGACTGGAGAGAATGTCTTAAATGGCGGCATCTTTAAAGGCATGTACTCGACCTCACTCTGCTACTCTTACAGTTGGAGTTCCTTCCCCTCTCCAGGGTCAAATCAGAGTATGAATTAATTGGGGGATACCACCTTTTTACAGGGGGTTTACATTAATTACATTAATATGTTGGTAGCCCCCATCCCTGCTGTTTGTGTCTCTTATCTCTATGCAGATCTATGCAATAGAATATTTCCTTTCCAGTATACACTCCATTAGAAACGAAGACAACTGAGCTGAATATGTGAGGCAATTTAGTCTGGGTGAAGCACTAAGCCTGTAGACAGAGCTTGTTCTGGCAAACCTCCCATAGACAGGAAGTTCTCAGAGGTGGGATCGACAGGAGTCTATTAGATGCCTCTGTATACTACTTGACAGAGCTATAAACAATCAGACCACTGATTCCAATGATATATGTGTAGTTTTCGTTTTTCATTGGTTAATGATTTTTTTGGACAGCGAAGAAATGAGAATAGGCAGGTTGGCCAGACTGACTTGTATGGGTGGGCCCAGACTAAAGGCAATTTGATTCTGTAGGACCAGGATAAAACTGAAATATTTTTCTCTCAGTGTAAGTCTGCTCTTAGTGTTTTTACTTTGGAACAACAAGCTGTCCTTCTGGTGTCCTTTTCTAACAAGATCATTTCAATTCAGGTGACTTCCTGTTTCCTGTTTTAGTCAAGTCAAGTTTATTTGTATAGCGCATTTCATACACAAAGGCAGTTCAATGTGCTTAACAAAAATAAAAGCAAGGGACAATATAAAAGCAAAAGAAGATAAAAGATAAAATAAGTTTAAAATATATGTAAGATAAGTAAAAGACATAGAGTAAAGCAATAGGTAAACATAAAAGATAAAAGAGGTAAAATAATAAATTTATTAAAGGTGAATCACTGGCAAAAAGCATCTGAGAACAGTTTAGTCTTAAGGCTAGATTTGAAACTTCCAACAGTAGGAGCATTTTTAATGTCTTCTGGAAGCTGCATTAACATTCTAACACCTGACATGCTGCTCACTTTTATTCTTTTGATCGCAGGGTCCGATCCATGCGTATCTCGAAATCCTTGCCTTCAGTCAAGCTTGACAAATTGCAGCAGCAACAAGGAAGGTGATGTGACGTGCCCCTGTTTAGAAGGATTTGGGAAGACCAATGACGAAGCATCCTGTGGAGGTGATCAGTTGTGTTTTTGTTACAATTCTCCTTTTAATTAAGATGCTATTTCTATCATCTTTGTTAAACCTACTTAATTCTTCTGTTCAGTCAAAATGTTTATTTTCATAGGTTTTTAGATATTCTTTATAGTTCTGATATGACTAGGTCATGATGACAAGGAACAGTGAGTGAAATGATTATTTCATTTTTCATTTTCTGTATTCACAAGTAGTTTTAGTTTGCATTTTCATAAGAATTCTCCTAATGTTTTTCAGATTTTACATATTCGGGGTGGTACATTACATTTATTTTAACATGTGACAGAATCAGTACCCAATATATCCAACTCTATATCACAGGTTATGATTGATGGGTTAGCATCCTTAAGGGATGCCTAACACACCACGTTTGGGGAGAAAGAGGTTCATTCTCCAACGTCCAAGAGTTAAACAGTGGAGGTTTACCGTTTTTGAATCCATTAGGCCAGTCTCCAGCTAATAGTTATGTACAACCTATGGGGCAGTGGTGGTTTTATAGTGTTTTATGCCCCGGGCGTGACCCCCCCACCCCCCCTGAGGCAGAGAGACGCGCTGCTTCTGTGCATGGCAAGGGACTGCTTCTGTGCATGGTGAAGGGCGCCTGCAGTTCAGCAGTTCACCAGGGGGGCGCCAATGTGCCGATTGCAGCGATATGACACACAGAGCTTTTTATTTTGTTATTATTTTTTTCCCCCAAGCGCTCGTGGCGCCCCCCATGAAATGGCGCCCTGGGCGGCTGCCCGGTTCGCCCGTGCCTAAAACCGCTACTGAGATGGGGTGTTGATGGAAGAAAGTCTTGCACATGACATTACACTCAGCTGATGCTCTTACCCAGAGTGACTTACAGTTATTGAGGTGCAGGGTTTCAGTTGCAGTCCCTGGAGCAGTGTGGGGTTAGATGCCCTGCTCAGTGGTACTTCAGCCATGGATGAAGTGGAGGAGAGCACTGGTTGTTTACTTGTTTACTCTCCCACCCCTCCTACTGGAATGGGATTCGAACCTGTGACCCTCCAATCCCAAGACCAACTCTCTAACCACTAGGTCCCAGCTTCCCCACAGTCACTGCAGGCCCTCAAAACCTCAAACTCTGCTAGTCAGAATCTGTCCTGCTGTTTTCTTGTAAAAGCAAAGCGTTGCGATGCTCACGTCCCATCCAGAGCTTTGCGATCCTCTAATACAAACTGTCTGGCCGTACCACTTCCTCACACAAGGCGAAGTCACTCTAAACTTTTCTTTGTCATTATCCCACAATGGTGGAAAAACTTACCAGTTGCTACAAGAGTGGTGAAATCCCTCTCGGCCTTTAA
>CM059287.1:6512221-6514721 GCA_030347295.1 Setipinna tenuifilis | reverse complement strand
GAGCTATGGGCTTGTGCCCATTTGAATGAAACAAAAGAAGCAAAATTGACACCCACCCTCCTTCCTTAGCAATTTGCTACTGTAACACTTCCCCCGGTGAGTTGCACAGCAGTTATTCAACTATGGATGAAGCATTAGGCGAATCTGACTTAAAGGGCTAGATTGCTGGCTGACTCCCTTCCCATGACGGCAAACAAGATCGGATAAACTTTGCCAGCAGAGAGCTGTCAAGTCGAAAAGCAGCTTACAGTTATGAACAAATGACAAAACATCTTTGGGGATTTTGCAGTGTAGAGTGTTGTTAATGGTAGAGACAGGTTTGTATTGTGTGTGTCTGTGTGTGTGTGTGTGTGTGTGTGTGTGTGTCTGTCACATTGTTTATGGGAGGACTGCACCCAACTTATAATTATGTGCAACAGCATTACATTACATTACATTACATTGCATTTGGCAGACGCTTTTATCCAAAGCGACTTACAATCAAGGGGGACATAAGCAATAGAGGAGGACACAGAGTAGAGACACAATAGACATATGTACTTCTGCATAGGGATAGAGAGAGAGAGAGTTTAGATTAGTGTTTGTTAGTTATATTAGTTTTGTTAGGGAGGGAAACAGCAAACAGGACTAAATGTTGGATCAGTTAAAAAAGGGCCTGCAGTTGAATGGATGAGTGTGCAAACACACACACACACACACAACACACACACCACACACACACACGCACACACACGCACAATATATATATAAAAATAAATGGCTCAATAGACATGGCACATATAATATAACATATAACATTTATTCATAATATTTAATTATGTCTATATATAACTAACAGTTCCAGAGTTAAATAGGCTTTAAGTTGCAAGTTTGAAAATGGTGGTAGCCTCAATAGGAGATATAATCATTTAAAAAGTGGTCCATTTTCTTCTGGTATAATGCTGTGAAATACATGGCTCATATAATGACTTGCCAGAGGAAACACTCTGATGGGGTTCCTGCTGATGTTTAACACAGTTAAAAAGTTAATCTTACATGGAAGTCACGCTACTGCGAACGACCATAAAACATCACATTCTGGAGGCAGCTCCATCCCTCAGCCAAGACTCGGTTTCTCACCACGCTGACTGGTCTAACTCTATCCCCAAAGACACTGACCACACACACACTCTTCACACGTACACACACACTCTTTAAGAGATAGCAGACAGCATTGAGAATTAGTCAGAATCAGAGGTCTTCACAGTATGAGTGGGTCAGGCCCTAGTGTGTCTCATTAGGTGGACGTTATTGGCAGTATCGCACATCTCGTTATCCGTCATCAGCGGCTGATTTGGAGGCGGCTGACCCCCCCACAGCATGGGTGGCCTGGGGCTACCTGTTTTCCTCATCCTCATCATCCTGTGGCAGAACCCCCTGCTTGCCAAAGGTATGTCTTAACACCGGTGTCGGCCCAAAGGTGTGTCTCAACACAGGTGCTGTGCATCTGCATCTGTTAATGCAAGTAATTTATCAGGTATTTATCACAACTTTTGTTGGTAACACTTTACATTACAGATGAGGTGTTGGAATTTATTTTGATTTGGTTTGTTGTTTACTGACTTAATCAAACCTAACCTCGTAAACCATAGTTCGAATTACAGGGGATACTGGGGGTCTTGATTACCCTCTAATCAAGACCCAACACCCCCCAAAGAGACAAACATAGCAGGGGGGTACTGACATATTAGTGTAATTAATGTCAAATGTAAAAGGTAACAGCCCCTGTAAAAAGGTGGTACCCCCCATTATGGAGGAGTAATTCAGACTCTGCTTTTAACCATTACCTTCATAACATATAGGCTTTCAACACATGTTTTATTAATAGTCACAGAATCTGTCTGTAGAATCATGTATCTATAGATAGAACCATCTAGTGTGACCCTTTTGTTGTATGCTTAAAACATGTATTACTTTCTTGTTTCTTCATGTGAGTTTGGCAAGAAATCTGGGCCTGCATTACCATTGCCCTCCTTCATTACAGTCATCCATTAACCTACAGTATGTGCTATGTAATTACAGATGGACTAATGCCATGAGTTGTGGTATTTTGTATTTTGGGAGCTAAGAATTAATTGTCTAATGTGACTGCTTACATCTTATTATGTTTCCATTGCTTTCAAAGTGGATGTGACAGTATCTGAAGTAGAGTGGTGCTGCAGGGGGGTGGGATGGGGGGCGGGGGGGTTCAGGATGATTTAGGGGGCCCAGAGCTTCATGGGGGACCAAAGAGGATAAAAGATATAGTTGGGGTTGTGGCTATGTGATATGACTTGTACTGCACTAACACTTAATGAAGACGCCCTTCAGGTGCCTAATTCGACTGCTATCTTGGTTCTGACATTGCTGATACACAGACATTTGTGTTAAACAAATCAAACGTTCACGTCTTCCACGATGGGCATGGATAACACCACACCACCCCACCCCACCCCACCCCACCCACACTTGCAACCCCCCC
>CM059287.1:6502221-6507221 GCA_030347295.1 Setipinna tenuifilis | reverse complement strand
GTACCAGTGTGCCAACGGCTACTGCGTCCCCATGTCCTTCGTGTGTGACCACTGGGATGACTGTGGGGACAACAGTGACGAGCAGGACTGCGGTGAGTTTGTCATTTCAGAGATTCGGCCAAAGAACAGGTGGAGACGGAGGGAACTTAACATTTTGTGTTTACTGAGTTTAGACATAATCTACTAAATGCCATACTCTAAATGTTCTTTCTTTTTTCTTTTCTTTTCTTTTCTTTCCTTCTTTCTTTCTTTCTGTCTTTCTGTCTGTCTGTCTCTTTGTCAGTCTTTCTTTCTTTCTGTCTGTCTTTCTTTTTTTCTCTCTCATTCTTATGTCCTTTCATTCATTCATTCATTTATTCATTCATTCATTCCTTTATTCATTAATTCTTAATTATATTATCATTAATTATATTAATTATTTATTATATTCTGTATATTTGTCAGTGTATCAGAGCTGCAGCGGCTCCCAGTTCACCTGCACCAGCGGTCGCTGTATCCCCCAGAGCTGGGTCTGCGACGCCTTCAACGACTGCGGAGACTTCAGTGACGAGAAGGGATGTGGTGAGGACCATACTGTAGTTCAAATTACAGGGGCTACTGGGGGGTATACAGTGTATTTATGCTAACCCCCCCCCCCTCCAAAGACACCAAAATAACAGGGTTGGGGGGGTACCAGCATAATAATGTACTTAGAGCAAAGCATAAGCGGTACTACCACCCGTAAAATGTAGTACACAGGACAATTCCCCAGTTAATTTCCCAGTGTTCAGCAAAAGTGTCAATTTAAGAGTGTAAGTGTAAAGTGTAAATTGAAATTACACTGCAAAAAGTTGATTTGACTGCAAAGGAGTGAAATATGTAAGGGAGTAGTGTTAAATTAACACTACAACACTACAAAATAAACACTGGCGTAGTGTTAAAAATGACTTAACACTATAGAATTTACTGTGTACCCCTCACTTATGAAGGGGTAATTGGTGCCCTGCTGTGGACCTGTTTTTACTTACAGTGTTTCCCTTCTGATTTAACAGTCAACAGAAGGTGAAGTGACAATGGCGTAGACTGATACTTTTAGATAATCATTCCACAGCGTTAATTATTTAGCCTATGCAGCCTACATCAGCACAGGATGGGGGTTATGGCTTAGCCGACAGGCTTGGTGATGGGGCAACTGGCGTTTGAACCTTGTCCTTGTTAACTTTTTTTACTGAAGCTTTATAGGAAATTCAATGGCGTGAGGATGATTATTTGTGTGTGTGTGTGTGTGTGTGTGTGTATGTGTGTGTATGTGTGTGTGTGTGTGTATGTGTGTGTGTTCGTGTGTGTGTGTGTGCGTGTGTGTGTGTCTGTGTGTGTGTGTGTATGTGTGTGTGTGCTTCTTCCTCCTCCTGTGTCGTAACCGTCAGACGGTAACATCAGGGAGTGTTATCCTGGCGAGTGGCCGTGCCCGGGCTCGTCGGCATGCGTCGCTATCGACAAAGTCTGTGACGGCCGCTCCGACTGCCCAGGGGGCACGGACGAAACCAACTCCACGGCTCAGCTTACCTGTGGTGAGTCACAAACGCGGCTTATACAGTACTGACCTACACAGCAAAATTCTCAGAGTTAGTTTCCCAGTGCTCAGTAAAAATGTTAATTTAAGAGTGTAAGTGTAAAATTAAGAGTTGAAATTACACAGCAAAAAGTTGATTTCACCATAAAGGGAGTCAAACATGTAAGGGAGGGATGGTAAATTAACGCTACAAAGATTATGACAAAATTAACACTGGCATAGTGTTAAAATTGACTCATTCAGAGTTGACTTAACACTATAGAATTTGCTGTGTACAAAGCCACAAGGCAGCATACAGTAAACGTATTTTGCTGAGCCTATTTTAGAGTCTATAGTAAACACATCCGCCTCAAGTCTGGTGCTGGACCAAAAAGCGAAGTTACAAAACAAAAAACAAAATCAGTAACACCAGTGTGCTCTCCATAATAAGTTTGTAATCATACATAACATTTCTTCATCAGACATGAGTCTATTGTGGCCCCATCCAAAAACTCAAATTTTTACGGAACTGTAGTTTAAGATTTGCCAGCCCTCCTTGGGGCCTGTAGGGGCCTGAAGGCCCCAAGCAGTTTCCTGAGAAATAGAAAGTTAATTTCCTTATTAAGGGACCAATAAAGGCATATCTTTATCTTATCTCTTAACAAGCTACGCCTATGATTGTAGGAGGATTAAAGGAATACAAAACTGAGCTTCCCCAAAGAGAGCATAACCTAACATTGCCTACACTTTGAGGATATGAACTACCAAGCATGTTCAGGTGTACATAGTTTGTGTTCATAGCTGGTTCACAGATTCTCTTGTCCAAAACCTTTGACTGATCCTCAACCATTGGCCACTCCTGTTCTTGACCACACACCTACAGTACACACAGCCCTAAGTCCTTTGCCCTAGTGAGTGTGTGTGTGTGTGTGTGTGTGTGTGTGTGTGTGTGTGTGTGTGTGTGTGTGTGTGTGTGTGTGTGTGTGTGTGTATTTCCCTCCTATAAACATCCATTTAGAGGGTGTGGCCCACCGCCCAGGGAGGTGTCTGATAAGGCACAGGAAACACTGAGGACGTCAGCGCAGTTTCTTTTTTATAGAAATGCAATTGACCTTGACAGTAATCACAATTTACATTTTATGATGCAATTGCAAATATAAAGACTGTTTTTTTTTATTGTTTTGTGTCACGTTTTGTTACCAGTAAACTGGAACACGGTTGTGATTTTGGCCAGTGTTTTCCTGGAGTAATCTATAGCCACAAAAGGTTATTCCCAACTTCTCTTAGTCCTCTGTGCAAAACATCACTGTGTGCAACACAGACATGCTTCCCAATCCAATTGAAATTCTCTAACTCATCTTAGGAAATGTAATTCTAAATATTTTAACGTTGTACAGACATAAAAGTTTATCAGAATAAAAGGTTACTCAGTTGAAGTATCAGAATGAAAATTGTTGATTTTATTCAAAGAAGTTGATAGAAATAATGATACCAAATATTATTGGTATTTTTGTCATAAAATAATACCTCTGAGATTAAATAGCTAGTTTATAAGTGCTCCAAGTTCTACGTTTCTCTCAGGTGTTTTAACCAGCTTCCCTGTTCCCCCCTCAGGACTTGAGCAGTGTTCTGCTCTCAGCTGTGAGTTCCGTTGCCATGCCACCCCGCAGGGCGGGGCTTGCTACTGTCCGGACGGCTACATTGTGGCCAATGACAGTCGCTCGTGCGTGGGTGAGTGGCGGGATAAATGTATCCAATATTTTTTCATTCAGATTGACTACATTTGTGAAAGTGTATGATTTTAGGAAGAAATGACAAATGAACTATTAAGCGCTTGGAAATTACTTGGGGACTACTATTTATATTAGATCAGTGATTCTTAGCCATAGGGCTGCGGCCCAAACTTGGGCCTGAAGCGCTACCTAGAAGGCCACAAAAAAGGTTGAGATCAACTAAATCATTACAGTGTTAATATTAATGGGCCCCGGGCCACTCTCCACTGAAAAAATTGGGCTTCAACATTAAAAAGGTTAAGAACCCCTGTCATAGATAACTATTATCAAACATAATAATAGATTAGCCAATTTGGCTCAAAGTATTTATGCTGAATTCCACACAGGACACATACAGTAATTTTGCATTTGTGGTGGCATTTCCCCATGCGGTCTCCTACTGTAGATTATAACGACTGTAACATATGGGGAATCTGCGACCATTTCTGTGAGGACCGGCCGGGGTCACACCACTGCAGCTGTGCTGACGGCTACTTCTTGGAGCAGGGACACATCTGCAAGGCCAACACATCAGGTACTCACACCCCACAAACTACATGTGCAAGGGCAACACATCAGGTACACACACCACACATGTTCAAAGCCAACACATCAGGTACACACCCCACAAACCACATGTGCAAGGCCAAGACATCAGGTACACACCCCACAGGGCCGCATGTGCAAGGCCAACATATCAGGTACACACATCACACACTGCAAGGCCAACACATCAGGTACACACACCACAAACCACATGTGCAAGGCCAACACATCAGGTACACACACCCCACAAACCACATGTGCAAGGCCAACACATCAGGTACACACCCCACAAACGGCGTGCATCATCACAAATTATTTATCTCGTTATCATATTATTTATCTTAGGTAATTGCTGGAAAGAAATATTTTGTAATCTCATATCAGTTGGGCAGGCACCAACCTTGCTGTGTGTCAGTAGATTAATTACTTATGGCATCAATACACAGTCAATACCAATAAAGCATTGTTGTGGTTGCTAAGAAGCCTACAGTAATGTGTGTGTGTGTGTGTGTGTGTGTGTGTGTGTGTGTGTGTGTGATAATGACCTGATTGTGGTATGGTGTAGAGGTAGTCCTGGAGGAAGGGCATGGCCGTGTGTGTGTGTGTGTATGTGTGTGTGTGTGTGTGTGTGTATAATTGGATTACTTTGGTTTGGAGAATATGATGATAAGAGTAATTTCATAATCAATCTACCTCCCTGCTCTCTTAGCGGGACTTCCACAGCTGATCTTCACAGACGGGCGGGATGTCAGGATGGCGGATGTTCATGGGCGGTTCCTCAGGACTCTGGTCCAATCACCAGGCAAAGGCTACGCTGTGGGCGTGGCCTATCACTGGATCAGCCAACGTGTCTTCTGGTCTGACACGAATGTTCAAAAGGTTTGCATCACTATTATAATTACAGTATTACTACCAGAGGTGTCAACCCTAGTTTAAAATGTAAAAACACCCTTCCACGTTTTCCAACACAGGTGACTTCACTAAGTAGCTGATCTACCTGTCTTGAGTGCTAATTACAATCAGCTAATTCAGAGCTGGTTGGATCAAATTTGTGGCAGGGTTTTTACTTTCTGAACCCATTATAGACACCTCTGACTGCTACTACCACCACCACCACCCACCGCTACTACTACTACTACTACTAATTATAT
>CM059287.1:6482221-6497221 GCA_030347295.1 Setipinna tenuifilis | reverse complement strand
GTCTCTGCCTTTAAAGTGACGGATGGGTCTCGGCGCGAGATCGTGAAGGACCTCAAGAACCCCCGCGGGATCGCAGTCCACCCCAGCGCAGGGTGAGCAGCAGGCAGTGGCAAAATAAACAAACAAACAAACAAACAATCAACAATATTTACAACAGCATTTCAAATGTACATTTTCCTTACAAAGGTACATTTTTCCTCATGAGCTAAGTGTAATGTAATGCTCTTGATTTTACCTTTGAAAGGAAAGGGTCTATAGAACACCCATTAGGTGTTGTCAGAGAACATTTGAAATTTATATTTAAGGGTGCGCAGCTTATGCTGTGATATATTGTGTTTGTTCAAGACATAAAGAAGAGGTCCGCACACTTCAGCGCACTTTTTAAAAAAATGTATTCACATTTTTTACCCACTTCTCCTTTATATCTTGAATTTATTTTGGTTTTTTTTTTGGGTTCACCACCTACTTAAATTCCAGATGTGTGCGCGCCCTGTTGCTATGTTTTGAGATATTGTGTTTGTGTCCACATGTAGGTACCTGTTCTGGTCGGACTGGTACCGGCCAGCGGTGATCACCAGAGCCTACACGGATGGCAGCAATGCCATCCCCCTCATCAACACCACTCTGGGCTGGCCCAATGGACTCGCCATCGACTACATGTACGCATAGTCCCAATCACAAGGGGTACTGGGGGGGTACGGTATTGACCAATCAAGACCTAGTACCGCCCAATAACAGGCAATAATGGCAGGGCTAGAATGATGATGACGTTGTTGTTGTTGTTGTTGTTGTTATTGTTGATGATGATGATGATGATGATGATGATGATGATGATGATGATGATGAAAATGATGATGATGAAAATGATGACTACAACTATAACAGTTCTTTTATGTCACTTTACAACTAACTGACCATGTATTTCCTGTATTTCAGTATCCTCACAGCATGTTGTATTCCAGTGACTAGTGTCATAATTATGCCCTCTCTCTGCTCTGTGCTTTCTCTCTGCCCTGTGTGCCTGTGGCTGTGTGTGTGTGTGTGTGTGTGGTGTGTGGTGTGTGTGTGTGTGTGTGTGTGTGTGTGTGGTGTGTGTGTGTGTGTGGTGTGTTCCAGGATGGACAGGCTGTACTGGGTGGATGCTCTGCTGGACCGTGTGGAGTTTGTGGGCATGGACGGCTCAGAACGCCAGGCCTTCACCAACCTCGGCCAGATCACGCGACCCTTCTCACTCACCATACACTCAGGTGAGAGGGACACCTAAATACACATTACACAGATTTTCTTCACAAGAAACAATTTAAAAAATATAATTTTACAATTAAATACATGTCATGCAGGCTTTCTTCAGGTGAATACTTGTGTAGGTTTATGCAGATTTTCCCTCCACTACACTGCTGGGCCACTCTTACTTAACCGTGTTGTTAAGTAAAAGCACAATGCTTTGGCCAGGATACCAACTACTTGTACTACACAGCAAAATTCTTCCAGTGTAAAGTAAAAGTGTTCATTTAAGAGTGTAAGTGTGAAATTAAGAGTCGCAATTGCACTGAAAAAAAGTTTATTTAACTGTAAAGGAGTCAAATATGTAAGGGAGGAGTGTTAAATTAACACTACAAAGATTGCCACTGCCATAGTGTTTAAACTGACTCTGTCAGAATTTATTGGGCCTGAAGGATTTGCTGAAGACAAGAGCATTGAAGTCTTTATTCACACCATTTTAGTACCTGTTTCTCTCCCTTATTTTGTTCAACGTTTTTCTCTTTCTTTCTCCCTCTATCTTCCCTCTCTGTAGACCACTTGTATGTGTCGGACTGGAGGACTAGATCTGTGTACCGGATGCGGAAGCGTGATGGAGGAAACAACATCGTCCTGCGCAGCGGGATCATGGGGGTCATGAGCGTGAAATCCTACCAGGCCGACCTACAGGGCTGTGAGTCCAGGGATGGAGTGGGGGGCAAGTGGGATCAGGGGGCAAGTGGGATCAGGGGGGGAGTGGGATCAGGGGGGGAGTGGGATCAGGGGGCGGTTTTAAGAAATTTGAGGCCCTGGGCAAAGGACAATTTAGACACGTGTGTGTGTGTGTAGGTTTGTGTTTGATTTGCTATGTGTTTGTATGTGTGTTTGCATGTGCGTATATCCATGTGTTTGTCTGTGTGTATGCATATGTGTTTGTGTATGTGTGTTTGTATGTCTGTATACATATGTGTGTGTTTGTGTATGTGTGTGTGTTTGTGTATATGTTTGTGTGTGTGTTTGTGTATATGTGTGTGTGTTTGTGTGTATGTATGTGGCTACATGTGTGTGTTCACCAGTGTTCAACAGCGGCTATAACATCCTCCCCTTATGTGTGTGTGTGTTTGTGTGTTTGTATGTGTGTGTGGCTACACGTGTGTGTTCACCAGTGTTCAACAGTCGCTGTAACATCCTCCCCAACGGCCGCTGCAGCCATTTCTGCTTCCCTGCGCCGGCGTCCAGTCGCATATGCGGCTGCCCCTACGGCATGAAGCTGCAGGAGAACCAGCGCGACTGCGTGAAGGACGACTCCGTGACCCCGCCCGACGTCACCTGTGGAGACTACTCCTTCCCCTGTGACGAGGGACGCTGCGTCCCCAACTCCTTCCGCTGTGACGGCCACAAGGACTGCTTTGACAACACGGACGAGGCCAACTGCACTGATACTGGTGTGTCTGTGTGTGTCTGTGTCTGTGTGTGTGCACACATGAGTGGGTGTGTGTGTATGTGTGTGTGTGTGTGTCTGTGTGTGTGTCTGTGTGTGTGTCTGTGCATATGTGTGTGTGAGACAGTTTGGGTGTGTATCTTTGTTGTATGTATTGGCTCAGTGTTTCTCAAAGAGAAACTGGTTGCCCGTAAGAAATCCCAAGTGGTTTCCAAGAAGCTGTGTTAAAATCTTTTTTTTCTACACTGTATTAACTGCAATGATTGTAGCCCATTTTTGTCATTCATGTGTATGTAACTAGTCTCTATGTATGTGTATGTAACTGGTTGTAACCAGTAACGGGCTGCATTGTGATGGTGTATATGTGTGTATGTGTGTGTGTGTGTTTAAACCCTCCTCTCCTCTTCTACTGCCCCCCTCCCCAGGCATGACGTGCTCCCCCAGGGCCTTCACCTGTGCCAACAAGCACTGCATCCCCCAGAGGTGGCGCTGTGACGGGCATGACGACTGTGGCGACGGGTCGGACGAGGTGAACTGCCCCACCCGCAAGCCCACCACCTGCAGCGCCCTGCAGTTCCCCTGCGACAACGGCCGCTGCATCCCCAAGGGCTGGGTGTGTGACATGGACAATGACTGTGGGGACGGCTCGGACGAGAGACACTGCAGTGAGTCATGTGTGTGTGTGTGTGTGTGTGTGTGTGTGTATGTGTGTGTGTGTTGGTTGTGCCGCTGCGTCCCCAAGGGCTGGGTGTGTGACATGGACAACGACTGTGGGGACGGCTCGGATGAGAGACATTGCAGTGAGTCTGTGTGTGTGTGTGTGTGTGTGTGTGTCTGTGTGTGTGCATGTGCGTGCATGTGTGTGTGTGTGTGTGTGTGTGTGTGTGTGTGTGTGTGTGTGTGTGTGTTGGTTGTGCCACTGCGTCCCCATGTGTGTGACATGGATGATGACTGTGGGGATGGCTCGGACGAGAGACACTGCAGGGAGTCTGGGTGCCCGTGTGTGTGTGTGTGTGTGTGTGTGTGTGTTTGTTGTGTGTGTTGGGGTGGGGGGGGGGGAGTGTGTCGTTGTGTCCACAAAAGCTGGGTGTGTGACATGGACAACGACTGCGGGGACGGCTCGGATGAGAGACACTGCAGTGAGTCTGTGTGTGTGTGTGTGTGTGTGTGTGTGTGTGTGTGTGTGTGTGTGTGTGTGTGTGTGTGTGTTTGTGTTTGTGTGTGGAAAAGCGCGGGGGGGGGGGGGTCAACGACTGCAGGAACAGCTTGGACGAGATAAGCTGAAGTGAGTCTTGGAGTCTGGGTCTTTATGTATGTATGTGTGTCATGGAAACATAATGCATTTAGATTTAGACTGTCTTCTATGCCCGTGTGTTGGCACGCACACACGGATGTGTGTGTCTGTGTGTGTACAGTACGTGTGTGTGTGTATTCCTTATTGCATGGTGAATGTGTGTATTTCATATGGGAAAAAGAGGAGAGTGGGAGGCAGAGAGTGAGCAGGTCAGAGGGTGATTGAGTGCATACACACACACACACACACACACACACACACACACACACACACACACACACACACACACACTAGCTATCTGCACACACACTCTTTTATATCAGTGTCTCCACATGTTGTCTCCTATCTTACCCTCTTCCACAGGAGGGAGTCCTGTCAGCCCTGACACTGCGCCGTGTTTCATATCACCGTCTCTTCCCCTCCTCTTTCTTTTTCTATCTTTTTTCTTTCTTTTTCTCTCTCCTCCCTCCGTATCTTGTGTCGTGCTATCACTCTCTTACCCTCTTAGACATGTTATGTTCCCTGCCTGCTCCTGCCTGCCTAATGAAGAAGGTCACACACACCCACACACACACACACACACACACACACAGCCCACAAAAGGGCAGCACTGGCGCGAAGTGTATCAGCCCTAACGAAAATGGTCCTATAGAAACCCTATATGATCTCTATGGTATGTGTAATAGTTGTATAGTTCATGTAGTACAATCTTACATTGCTATAGGACAATGTCCCAAAATACTATAAGATTCTATAGTTTCTGTGGTGTTCCTATAATATATCCATTATAAAATGTCTCAAGATACTATCTTCTCACCCTCTTCCTCTTTCTTTACCTCTTTTTATCTCTTTCTCTTGAGCTTTCTCTCTTTCATAGATCTTGTAATGCCTGTCTTATTGTCTCCCTCTCGCTCACCCTCACCTCCCTAGTATACATAGATCTCCCTCTCTCTCTCTCTCTCTGTCTCTCTTTCTCTCTCTCTCTTTATATTTCTTTGTCTCATTCTTTCTCTGTTCTCTGTCTGTGTCTTCCACATCCCCGTCTTGATTCTCTTATCTCTCCGCCTCCCTCTTTAACACCCAGACAGCCGTTCTCTCCCTCCCTCCCTTTCTCCCCTTTTCCCTCTCTCTGTCCTTATCAATAGCTCTCCTTGTTAAGGTAAAACTCCCTAACACCTCTACATAGCTGCATTCTGTCTTGTCTACTTCTCTCTGGGTTAATAGGTTCATTGTGAGTTTAAAAAAACAGTCTCTATTAACGCAGCTTAGAATCACTTTCTGTTACTATAATATGATTGGTGACTTATGCATTGTCTTGTAGAGGGCAAGCTAAGGCACATACGGACGTATAGAAGTATAACTTTAATGATAACTACACTGTAAACCCGGATTGTCAATACAACTCAAAACTTTTGATGTAACTGATTACGTCAATAGTTTTGAGTACATTAACTATATATTTTAATTAAAGTTAATTTAAAGGTTTAAGTACAAAATTCATGTACTTAAACTTTTAAATTAATTTAATTAAAATATTTAGTTAATGTACTCAAAACTATTGACGTAATCAGTTACATCAAAAGTTTTGAGTTGTATTAACTTATCCGGGTTTACAGTGTACAAGTATTGATATGAGTGTCCACACAGAACAAAAATATTTTAATGCCAAGATTCTCATCTTAAATTAAAAAGTAATAAGAAAGTAATGGATGTAATATCTAATGGATTTCAAGTGGCTGCAGTGGATTTATCATTCATCAGACTGCTCTGAAAGTAATATCAGTGATTTTATTCAGTCCTGTTGTTGTTGTTATGTATAGCACCATCCACTATAATCACAATGATAAATAAAACCATCATTATAGTCATTGTCTCTTTTCTTTTTTGCTTCTTTTGTTTGGGTTTTACTTTGTCTTGATTATTATTGGTTTTGTGAGTGTCCCATTTTATTGTTACTGCACAAACCTTTTAAGTTTAAGTGTCTCTCTCTCTTTTTTCTCTTCTTCTCTCTCTCTCTTTCTCTCTCTCTCTCCCTCTTCCTCTCTTGCTATGTCTCTCTCTGTCTGTCTCTGTCTCTGTCTCTGTCTGTCTCTCTCTCTCTCTCTCTTTCTCTCTCTCTATCAGATGGCACCATCTCCACCTGTCCTCCAGGGTTGTTCCTGTGTCCAGACCACCGCTGTATCTCCAATGCCTATGTGTGTGACGGAGACCAGGACTGCATGGACGGGTCCGACGAGAAGGACTGTGGTGAGGCGTCTCAGCTGAAACTGCCTAACATCAGGCGGAAAGCATACGGGTTTTGAAAGAGGGTTTGTGTGTGTGTGTGTGTGTGTGTGTGTGTGTGTGTGTGTGTGTGTGTGTGTGTGTGTATGTGCCAATATGCTCTCCACATTATGAGTTAAAGCGACAGGTTCTTTTTATGCAGTTACAAATTTCATTATGTGGTGCCACCTTGTGTACAGGTGAAGAAATAAAAGTTACATAATTTACTTTGTGATGTGCAATAAATTATTCCCTATTACCTTTATATTTTTGTCTTTATCATTAATTGCATGTCAAAAGTGATGCATTGCCCCAGATTAAGCTGGTTGTTACTTTTAGTTAAATCTCAGCATTAGTCACGCAGGTGAGTATGGAATAGACAACACATGATTCTACAGGAAGTGAACTCTAATTGTTTGACATGTGACTTCCTGTCCTGTCCCGGCAGAGTTCTCCTGCTCCTCCTACCAGTTTGCGTGTGCCAGTGGGGACCAGTGTATCAACAAGGCCTACCGCTGTGACGGGGTGTTTGACTGCAGGGACCACTCAGACGAGACAGGCTGCCGTGAGTAGCAACGCACTGACAATTAATAATATTAATAATTAATGATGATCAAGGAATAATAATAATAATAATAATAATAATAATAATAATAATAATAATAATAATAATAATAAAGAAGGATTACCACTGAATAAAGTGCCCCAGTAGACAAGAGAGCCAAAACATAAGCATTTATGAGTAGTAACAGTGAATATAGAATGGAGTAAACAAGAATTAATAATAATAATAATAATTCTGATAATAATAATAGTAGTAATAATAATATTAAAGAAAAAGGATGACTACAGTAAACAAGAGAGCTGAAACAAACGCACATTTATGCAGATGCAAATTTTATTCCGTTTGCCAAAAATGTAGGCTACTGAGCAAAAACATATAAATAGTATTATTATTATTATTTATTTATTTATTATTATTATTATTATTATTAGTAGAAGTAGTAGTAGCAATAATAATATTAATCATAATAGTCTTATAATAAAGAAGAAGGAACACTTATGTAGTGCCTTTCTCAACCTCAAGGTCGCTTTACAACCAGAAAAAAGAGAAACCCAGACATTCTGTAGTAGTACTACTGTGGAACAAGCAAAAAACTGTGCATAAAGTTTACAAATCATAACGGGTATTATACGAGCTGTGTTTATAACGCTTCCTTGCACTTCCCCATGTCAGCCACCAGAGGGCCGGGCCTGTGCCACGACAACGAGTTCCAGTGCCAGGCGGACGGGCTGTGCCTGCCGGGCACGTGGGAGTGTGACGGCCACGCCGACTGCGAGGACGGCTCGGACGAGCACCACGGCTGCCCGCCGCGCACCTGTCGTCCCGGCTACTTCCGCTGCGCCAACGGCAACTGCGTGCCGCCCCAGTGGGTGTGTGACGGCGATAACGACTGTCGGGACATGAGCGACGAGCAGGACTGCCCCACGCCGCCCTTCAGCTGCCCCGCCGGCCAGTGGCTCTGCCCCACCGACCAGGTGTGCATCAGCCAGAGCCAGGTGTGCGACGGCCAGCGAGACTGCCCCAACGGAGCTGACGAGTCGCCGCTCTGCAGTGAGTGTGTCCACCAGGAACGTGTGTGTATGTGTAGGTGTGTGTGTGTGTGTGTAGGTGTGTGTGTGTGTGTGTAGGGGTGTGTGTGTGTGTGTGTGTAGGTGTGTGTGTGTGTGTAGGTGTGTAGGTGTGTGTGTATGTAGGTATGTTTGTGTGTGTGCCCCAACAGAGCCGACAGATCACCCCTCTGCAGTCAGTGTGCCCCCTCTCTCTCTGACTGGCTCTGCCTCTGTCTGCCCCGCACCCTTTTCTTTCTTCCTTTCCTTGTGTTTCTTCCTTTACTTCCACCAACCTATCCTCACCCCCTACTCACTGACCTTTCCTTGTGCCCCCCCCCCCCCCCCCCCCCCCATGCCTTCCCCCTCCTCAGACGGAGATGACTGTGCGGTGGCCAACGGTGGCTGCAGTGACGGCTGCATCCAGGGCCCGTTCGGTGCCCAGTGCACGTGCCAGCCGGGCTACCAGCTGCTGAACGACTCCAAGACCTGCGCCGACATCGACGAGTGCCAGGTGCCCGGCTTCTGCAGCCAGCAGTGCTTCAACGAGCGCGGCTCCTTCCGCTGCTACTGCCAGGACGGATACCTGCTCGAGCCGGACGGACGCACCTGCAAGGCCAGGAGTGAGTGGAAGACTTATCTTATCGTATTTATACCTACGAAATACAGTACACACATAGGGTGAATTACTTATCTAGAATTGGGGGGTACTACCTACTACACTGCATATTTCACATGGTCTGTGATACATATGATACATACCTGTAGCACAGGTATATAGAATTTAGGGTCCCATGGCTAGGTGGTAGGGCACATTAAATGTATACAATATATCATGTTTATAAATATACAGAGGACGCACCTGCAAGGCCAGGAGTGAGTGGAAGACTTAGCTTATCTTATATCTACTACATTTATATCTTATGTATACCTACTATAAATAAGATATAAATGTAGTAGATATAAGATCTATTTATATAAAATCTATTATCTTATTTATACCTACTACACTCATAGGGTGAATTACCCCCTCCATAACTTGGGGGTACTACAGTACCTCTTACATTTTACAGTAATTACATTAATATGTCGGTACCCCAGGCATAGTGTGCAGGCATAGTCCGAATTACATTGGTTACTGGGGAGTACGGTACCCCAAAATTAAAACCCTCTTTAGGGGGGTACGGGGTTTTCATTTTGGGGTACCGTACCCACAAGTGACCCCTGTAATTCGAACTATGCCTGCACACATACTATATATTCACTGAATCTGACTAAGCCATGTGTTCCTCTTCACACCCTGCCATGCCCTGTCCCAAGGCTGTAACTGGGTTAAACATTGGTAATTGGTAATAACTACATTGTAATTACTATGTTTGTATTCATTACAATGATGTCATTATTGGGGGGGGGGGGGGGGGGGGGGGTGTCGTTATATTGCCTAGTTTTGATTTTTTACATGAACATTGTAAGCCCCTTGCAAATTATGCGCTTGTCCTGTCCAGATATGATTATTGGGGGGGGGGGTTGTATTTCCTGGATCTGATTTTTGTGGGGGTCATGACCCCTGTAACCCCCTTGCATAATATGTGCTTGTCCTGTCCAGACCCCATAGAGGCTGTGCTGCTGGTCATTAATATGTTTTATCCATTGCAATGATGAGTTTATTGGGGGGGGGGTTATATTGACTGGATCTGAGTGTTGTGGGGGTCATGACCCCTGTTATGTGCTTGTCCTGTCTGTCCAGACCCCATAGAGGCCGTGCTGCTGGTCACCAAGCGCAGTCAGATCATCGCCGACCGCATCAACTTCCGCCCGCCCATCGTCCAGCCTATCATCAGCGGCTCCAACATCGTCTCCGTGGACTTTGACCGCATCACCAAGAGGATCTTCTGGGCCGACGCCAACTATAAGATGATCTGGAGTGCCTTCCAGAATGGCACGGACAGGAGGAAGGTGGGTGGTAGTGGTAATGGTGGAATTTCGGAAAGCCAAATGGATTTGTTTTTAAATGACTGGTTGGCTGAGTGGCTGGCCTAAAGCAATGCAATCAGGACTTAAAATAGTGACAATTTTGGCAATACATTCTGGACTTGAAAAAGTGTCAATTTTGGACATTGTCCAAAAATGTCACTATTTCAAATCCAGAATACATTGGTTTGAGCATTTACTCAGCCAACCAGTCATTTCAAACAAGCCCATTGATTGCTGATTTGTGAAGTGCTCTGTCACACAGTTGGCTAAGGTGCCCATACCTCTCTGAGTTTGGCCTGAAGTAATTTCCCGATCCTTCCCCACTTCTCACTCCCTCACCCCATGACTGTAACTACAATCCACTTTCCTTTCGGATCTATGTGCATTGCTGCAGGTTTTCAGTACCGGACTAATGGTCCCGGAGACAATAGCTGTTGACTGGGCCGGCCGGAACCTCTACTGGGTCGACTCAGTGATGCAGACCATCGAAGTGTCCACCATTGATGGACAGTTCCGGAAGATTCTGTTCAGCAAGAACATAACCAGTCCACGTGGGCTTGCACTTGATCCTCGTAACCAGTAGGATTTTTTTCTGCATCATTTATAATTTTAATCAAATATGATTTACATTTTTACAGTCTTGGACAATGAGTAGAAACAGTGTGAGCGCAATTTGTTTTTCTTTTTTTACTAGAAGTAGAACTTTAAGAACCCTTGTGAAAGAAAGAAAGTCTTTGAACACCTAAAGTGCCCCTAGTTGCATGGTTGAACATTAAAGCTTATTGTTGTTTTTGCTGTTTACATATATTACATAATTACATTTTTGAAGTCAAAGTCAAAGTCAGCTTCATTTTCAAAAGCCATAGGTACAGGTTGTACACAGGATCTGAAATTGCAGCGCTCCCTAGGCCCACAGTGAACATTAAACATCTTATAAACATGACAATAAAACATAACAATAACAAAACATAACAATATTAATATAGCAAAAAGTACAATAATGTGTTCACCTCTGTATGTCCTGTCACGATTGTGTATTTATTTGTACCCCTTTTGTAATATGTAACTAGTACCAATGATGTGTTCACCTTTGTATGTCCTCTCATGATGGTGTATTTATTTGTACCCTTTTCCTAATGTGTAACTAGCACCAATGTGATGTTCTGGTCCGACTGGGGTCAGAACCCGCGGATTGAGCGGGCCGACATGGATGGCTTTGGGCGGAGGGCCATCGTCACGACCAAGCTGTACTGGCCCAACGGTCTGGCGCTGGACTACACGACTCGCCGCCTCTACTTCGCCGACGCCTACCTGAAGTACATCGACTACTGCGACTACGACGGACGGAACCGCTTCCAGGTGTTCGCCAGCGACTTGGTAAGTTGTAGTGGAGTGAAACCAGGGACTAAAAAATCAAATCAAATTTCGTAGAGCTGCTAAATGGGAAGGGTAGGTCAGGATGACTCATGGGGCCCAGAGCTTCACATTGGCCCACAGTGAAACTGGGGACATGAAAATAAAATGTAATTTAGGGGCGCTGCTAAAGGGTGGGGAGGGGTAGGTCAGGATAATTCAGGAGGTCCAGAGCTTCACAGGGGCCCATAGAGGACTCTGATATGGTTGGGGTTGGGGCTCACAATTTTTAGTGGAGCCCCTTAGCTCAACCAAAACATGGACGAACAAATAAAATTAAATTCAGGCTGCAGGCAAAATTATTCTGCCAAATTGTATGTTTATTTGCATGATTTTTTTTCCATCCTGGTTATTGGTGTACCCTCTCTGTTCACACCAAAACTCTTTCTCTTTCCCCTTTCTTCCTTCTTCATATTCATCCATCTTTCATGCCTCTCTCTCTCTCTCTCTCCATCCCTCTCTCTCTCTTTCTCTCTCTCTCTCTCTCTCCCTCTCTCCCTCTCCCCCCACAGAACCTGCAGCACCCACATGGCATGACGGTGTTTGAGGACTACATCTACTGGAGCGAGCGCTACACCAGCCGCGTCATGAGGACCAACAAGTTCCACGGCGGCAACGTCACCACGCTCATGACGGGCATCTACCAGCCCATGGGCATCGTCATGGACCATCGCATCAAGCAGCCCAATGGTACAGCAGCACATCAAGTCATGTTTATTAGTATAGCGCATTTCATACACAAAGGCAGTTTAATGTGCTTAACAAAAATAAAAGCAAAGAACAATGTAAAGGCATAAAAGATAACATGTGTGTAAAATAAGTATTGAAAGGGGTCATTTGTTAAATTATATAAAAATAATGGTGCTGTTAAAATATTCTGTTTTTTTATTTAAACAGTCATCCACATGCCATTTAATCATAGATCTGTGTTTGTTTGTTTGTGTGTGTGTGTGTGTGTGTGTGTGTGTGTGTGTGTGTGTGTGTGTGTGTGTGTGTGTGTGTGTGGGTGTGTGCATGTTTCTGTGTGTGTGTTTGCATGTCTGTGCATCTGCAGCTATTAACCCTTGCGTGGACCACCCTTGTGACCAGCTGTGTCTGCTGTCCCTGAGGCGACCCAGGTACTACACCTGTGCCTGCCAGTCCGGCTGGAACCTCAACACTGACCAGCGCACCTGCACCAAAGGTAAAGGTACAGCATCAGCACCACACACACACACAGGTGGAGGTGCTCAACTCCACACAATACAGTCTGTGGGTACACAAAAAGAAGAGTAACTGGGAAAAGAAGCACACTTTTAACTAATATTCATTAGGATACGATGTCTAAGACAGACACGTTTTGGCATAAAGGTGTCCTCAACGAAGCATGTCCGTCTTGTATTGTCTTGTATTGTATTGTATATCTGGCGGTAAACTTACAAGTAGTAGTAGTGGTGGTAGTAATAATAGTAGTAGTCGTGGTAGTAGTGGTACATAATAGTAGTAAAGCAAGGCAAGGAAAGTTTATTTGTATAGTACATTTCATACACAGATGCAGTTCAATGTAGTAGTAGTAGCAGTAGTAGTAGTAGTAGTAGTAGCAGTAGTAGTACTAGTAGTGGTGGTAGTAATAGTTGTAGTAATAGTAGTAGTAGTAATAGCAGTGCTGTCAGTACTTAATACAAGTACAAAACAACACAACTTTGTTTAGGTATTTCAGTGGAGACTTTGATGTCTTTTTTTCTTCTCCATTTTGTCACAGATGACACACCCTTCCTGATGGTGATGACAGAGAAAGTGATCTTCGGAATCCCCCTCAACCCCAACGACACGTCCAACAACGCAATGCACCCCATATCAGGAATCACACAGGGAGTCGACTTTGACTTTGACGACCAGGAGCAGTTTGTCTATTGGGTGCAGGGCACGGTCAGTCTCACAGCAGCAGGCTTTTGGCACAGCTGCGTAGCATTTTTACATAACATTTAGCAATGCTTTTGGATAGCACTTTATAATAATAATAATAATAATAATAATAATAATAAGAAGAAGAAGAAGAAGAAGAAGAAGAAGAAGAAGAAGAAGAAGAAGAAGAAGAAGAAGAACTATAATGTGTATCAGTGTGTGTATAAATGATTGTCTGATAAGAAATAGTGTAAAAACAATGGTTACCAAATGATGAAAAGTATTGAGTGAACAAATGCAAAATAAATGCTTGTTAGGAAGTAGTTATTATAACGTCCTACTTGTTTTTCTCCAAAGCAACTTCTACCACATTACATTTCTGTGACTTTTGTGACAGGCTATTTTGGCAGTAGAAGTGTATAGCTCTATTGGGATCTATTCATTGAAGCCTACTAACTAACTTAAGTTATTAACCGTTGTTTTAAACAGGGGTCGATACTCAGAGTGAAGACTGATGGAACCAACAGGACTTCTTTCGCGCCCGCAGGCATCATGGGCTCCCCCGCAGGCATGGCTTTTGATTGGATAAGCCGTATGATGTACTACACCAATCCCACCAATAAGGCGATAGAGGTGTGTTTCTTAGGGTTTGGATTCTGGTCATTGTTGTGTGGTACAAACAGTCCCTGAACAATAAATAAATAAACTACATGTTTTTTTTTATGAAAACAACAGGAAGCATTTCAGTATATTCAGCTACTTATTCTATTCCATACATGCAAACAAACAAAACAAACAAACACTTGAATTGTATGAATGTAATTGTAATTTCCTAACCGGGGATTGATAAAGTACATCTATCTATCTATCTATCTATCTATCTATCTATCTATCTATCTGTCTGTCTGTCTGTCTGTCTGTCTGTCTGCCCGCCCGCCCGCCCGCCCGCCTGTCTGTCTGTCTGCCTTTCTTTCTTTCTTTCTTTCTTTCTTTCTTTCTTTCTTTCTTTCTTTCTTTCTATCTTTCTTTCTTTCTTTCTTCCTTCTACCATAGGTGATCCGTGTGGATGGAGCCCAGAGGTACAGGAGGACCATCATCACCAACACGGGCAAGCCAGAGGGGGCAGGCGAGCCCATGGGCATAGTGCTGGACCCCGCCAGAGGGTAGATATGACCCAACACCGCCTCTCATGCAGCGCCCTCTAGTGGTGCAGTAGAACAATTACAAGTGCCTGTAGAACAAGGAATGTATTACAGTGTACTACAATGTATTATGTTATACAGCATATGAAGTACAACACAAAGCCACGTTTATATATTTTGTTACTATATTGAGTCATGATATCCAGTCATTTATAGCCAGTCATATCATTTAGGGCAATAAGAAGATATCTTAAAGGATTTAGAAAAATAAAAACAGCTACAGAGTAATAAACAAAGAAATGTAAGTGCTAAAAATAACAGGGGACTATGATATGATATGACAAGCATGTTATGGCTGAAATGACCCTACTGTATAAAAAGAAAGTGGTTTGGAGTCACTGGCAAATCAGGTTGTTTTTTAATTATTTGTACTTAAAGAAATGCCTTCTCCAGAGCAGTGGTGTCAAGAGAGTGTTTGTGTGGCAGGAAGTTGTTCTGGACGGACAGGGGGACAGACAGTGGGGTTCCCCCTAAGGTGGCCAGCGCAGACATGGATGGAGGGAACCTCAAGAACCTGTTCACGGGGAACCTGGGTCACATCGAGTTCATCACGGCGGACATCGCAGAGAGCAAACTGTACTGGGGGGTGACCAGCACTGGAGTGGTGAGCTGATGAGACACACACATAAAACACACACACACACACACACACACACACACGCATACACACACACACACAC